>LR738710.1:476407588-476511924 GCA_902687465.1 Secale cereale | reverse complement strand
CATATCCACTTCATCGGCAATGGCGACCTTCCCATTTGACCCAGATCCTTTTCTCCCACCAAACCATGTTGGTGTTGAGGTGCCCGGACGGCCGACAAGAATCCGTGTGGTGACCTCGGCACCTCCACCGACGCATGAGGACTGGGCAATCGTCACGATTGTTCCAATGCCTTATCTGCCTGTGGATTTCAACACCATTCGTGAGGTACTCTTTTACTTTTTTTGGGACAAGCACCTGGGGTTTACTGAGATAGTGCTATGTCCTTTTGTTCAAGCCTACGTTAAGATGAACGGTGTTTTTGATAGAGATGAACTGGTTGCTGAGAGCCCACACCTCTATATTGATGTCCATGTTATCTTTGAGAAACATAATAGAGGGCTTAATTGGAGAAGATTGGATCTGATGAGAGAGGCCTGGATTTTGCTTTGTGGTTACCCTCTTAACAGAAAGAATATTCAGGAGATTAATAATGTTGTTAGAAAATTTGGGAAAAAATTTATGTGGGACAGGGTCAGGAGTACTAGGGCAAATCAGATGGTCAAGGTGAAAGTAGAAGATTTGAGGGACATACCTGCTAGCATTGTATTTGGGGATGGAGACCACACTGATCACTTACTGTTCCACTTAACATTCTGCAACATCAGATCCTTGGGGCAGAGGCTCCTGATGAGAATCCTATTCACCCCAATGGAAATCCCCGTCCAGTACCTCAGCAGGCACATTTTCACCCAAATCAGCATAACCACTTCATGGGTCCTATTCAACAACATGAAGCAGAGGGTTTTCATGCTCCAACCAATCAACAACTTGCTCCTCAGTTGAACTTGCATCTAGCTATCAACACTGGTCTTACTAGAGAGCCAGGTAATTTTGATGATCCAGATGATCCTGAGGAAGATCTCCCTGGTAGGGGCTGGGCCATGCCTGTGAACAACCCCAATAATGATCTAGAATTACATCCTGGAGAGTTTTTACAACTTAACGATCTCATGGCACCTATGGAAGAGATAGTACAGCCAGTGGAGGGTGAGGATGACAACAATATTACAATCTCAATGGATTACCCTGGTAGTGACAATTCAGTATCTTCTGCAAATGGTCCCTTGGCGCCAATTCTTCAGGCTATTCTAGATTTGAATGTTATGATTGGGCCCATTATCCCTAGCCCAGATCAGCTACCACAACAACAACCAGATCATTTGATGGGACACATAGAAGACAAACAACCTCTTGGGAACTTGGCAAATGAAGATGCCCATCAATTTCATGGGCCACTGTTGGGCCCAGTGGCAGTACCTGAACCAATGATTGAACATTTTCAGGCCCCTGGTGCTCCTGTGCAGCATATCATTGACCACAACATGATCTTGCTTAATTTCCAACATGTGGCAGATCATATTGATCATTTTGTTGACCCTATGCACTTTGAGATCCAGGCAAACTCTGTTCCTCATGCAACTATGCAGAGCAAGAATATTACAGAGCCAGTGAATGTTGTGACCAGATATCTTTCTACAAGTCCATCCCAATATAACCCTCCCATTCAAGACAAATCTCGGCCTTCTCCTCTCCTTGAGAATTTGGATGCAGGTGAACAATTAGCATCAGATTTATCTGCTCCACCTGGATTCCCCTTTCCAGCATTTCTTAATACTAGCATTGTTATCCAAGCAGAGAGTTCTCAGAGCGACAAACAGATTCAGGAGGATGATAAAACTACAGAAGAAAACTCATTGGTGGGGAGGGTGCAAAGATTTGGAGGAAGCATTTTGCCCCCAACAACTTCAAGCAAAGATGTGATTCAGGTACCCATTGAATGGGCTAATTTCCTATATGTGGTCCTACTTTCCCCAAAGAAATTTGATTGAGCCAAAAAAATCATTACTTCTCAAGTTTGGGATATTATTGCTCAAGGATCTACTTATTCCATTAAACTTTTTTTTGCTATTCCTCAAGTTTGCCCTATTGAGAATTATGTTCTGTGTGTTCAATCTCAGCAGGAGCATGATAAGATGGATCAAGAGATCAACTCCCCACTGCCTTCTACTTCGGTGGACTCAATGATAGCTTCTTCCACTTCTGCACTCCACAAGAACAAGAAGAGCAAAGAAAAGGCCCCCCTTGCGGAAACAGAGGTAAGGAGAAGTTGCAGGTTAAAACAATTGGCCAAAGGATTTAAGAGAAATACTTGTTCTATAGAAATTTCCTGTCATGCCATACCTTACCTCCTATTATTCCTGCAAAAGTAGTTAAGAACCTTAACACTACTTTTTTAAGGTTAATGCCAAGGACACCACAGAGGATCTTCTAATGAATAAGAACAAGAAGAGCAAGAGCACAAGCACTGCAAAGGATCACACCACAAGCAGCAAGGCTGCTGAAAAGGAGAAGAGCAAAGCCTCCACAGGTCAGAGCCTATAGAGGAGATATGTTTTAAGCTATTATCTGCTGTAATATCCATGTGTCTCAGAAATCAATTAGTCCACTTTATCTGCCCCATGTTATGTAATACTATTAGGACTGCTGGTTGGTTGGACAGGACTGGTGCTATTTTGCTGTTGCTTCTCTATGTGGAATTTGATGCGGTTTATGTTTATGATATCAAATGTTCTGTGGTTGGCATGTTCAGTATTACACAAAAATGATATAAAATTCTAATCAGCATCTGGGGGTCTCCTCATTGCTTGGAATGAACAGATTCTTAAAGGACAACTTTTTCACCACAATCCTTATGCTCTTTCCATAAAATTTACCTCATCTCGCACAGGTGAGAAATGGATTATGTCTAATGTTTGTGGGCCATGTCAACATCTAGAAAGGACAGGTATCATTAACTGGTTCAAGAGCTTCCAACTGGCAGAGGACTCAAACTGGATGGTGATTGGAGATTTCAATTATATTAGATATACCCATGACAGAAACAGACATGGAGGCTCAATCACTGACATGATGACATTCAATGAAGCTATTAGCCAGCAAACCCTTATTGAGATCCCACTGAAAGGTAGACAGTTTACCTAGAGCAACATGCAAGATGCCCCTCTACTTGAAAAGCTTGATTGGTGTTTCACCTCAGAATCTTGGACACTTAGTTACCCTGCCACATTTGCCTATCCATCGGCCAGGACTGCCTCTGACCATGTACCCATCATGATAAAAATTGGTACAACCATCCCTAAATCTCAGATTTTCAGATTTGAGAACCATTTGTTGTAGCACAGTGATTTCAAGGAGCTAGTAGCCAGGACCTGGACACAAGATGTGCACATGCTTGATAGTGCTAAAGTCATTGCCACAAAATTTAAGAGGCTCAGAAAAGGGATTAAACAATGGTCCAGAGAAAAATCTGACCAAAAGAAACTTATTGAACACATTAACTTCATGATCCTTTGCTATGATAATTTGGAAGAATTCAGGCCTTTGAGCACAGTGGAGTTTAAGGTAGGAATATCATCAGGAAGTAGCTAGAGAGACTTTTGGACCATCAAAGATTGTATTGGAAACAAAGAGCTACCATTAGACATATTAAAGTGGGAGAGACCAATACAAAATATTTCAAGGCAATGGCAACTATCAAATTCAGACAGAACATCATTGCCCTTCTTAAGGATGAAGACGGACATGAGCATCAAGAACATCATGCAAAAGCTGCCATTTTATACAGGTCTTTCAAAAACAGGATGGGCACTGCATCTGCCACACAAAATCCTCTGCAGCTGCATTTGCACCTAACCCCACACAGTGATCTCTCCTCTTTGGAAGCCCCATTTACAAAAGAGGAGATTGATAAGGTTGTTAAATAAATGTCAGGTGATAAAGCACCAGGACCAGATAGTTTCAATGCAGACTTCATTAAACAATGTTGGGGTATCATTGCTCCAGACTTCCATAACCTGATTGAAGATTTTCACAAAGGCACAGTCAATCTGCAAAGCATCAACTACTCCTTCATTACATTGATTCCGAAATCAGACTCAGCCTCCACACCAGCTGAGTGTAGGCCTATGTCACTGCTTAACTGCACTCTAAAGATCATTACCAAATTGTTGGCCAACAGGCTTCAGAAGGTGATTCTTGACTTGATTAATAGAAATCAATATGTGTTCTTGAACAACAGATGCATACAAGAATGTCTAGCATGGGCTTATGAAGACATCCACCAATTTCAACAATCTAGGAAGGAAATTGTGCTCTTGAAACTTGATTTTGAGAAGGCTTTTGACATGCCCAATCATGACACAATTATAGAAATTCTGAGAGCAAAGGGTTTTAAAGATAAATGGATTGACTGGATCAACATAATTTATGGCACTGGGTTCTCACCAATACTCCTTAATGGAATACTTGGGAAACAATTCCAATGTATGAAAGGAGTTAGGCAAGGTGATCCCCTCTCCCCCTGATATTTGCACTAGCTGCAGATATGCTTCAAATCATGATGAATGAGGCCATCCACAACAATCTGATAGACTCTCCATTGATCCATCAATCTTGTCATGATTATCCAGTTATCCAGTATGCTGATGTAATGCCCCAGATGTAACACTTTCCAATTATGGCAATATATGAAACTTTAACTTCATCAATTCCATTCTGGGCTGGTCTTTCATTTCAGGTTTCTTCATTTTGTCGTGTGCGTGTGTGCATTTCATCCATGTCATGTTGTCATGTGCATTGCATTGCATTCGTGTTGTCACTTGCACCCGGTTCCACTCGCCTTTTCTGTTGTCCGTTTCGAGTTCTGACACTCACACACGTGCCCGTGGCACCCCCGAGTACTTCTTTCGTGTGAGGCCATGTAGCGTTTCCGGAATGAGTGACACTTTTCGTGCGTTGTTGTTTTGGTACGCGTAGGCCGCCTGTCAAGTTTCGTTGCGTTTGGAGTTCGTTTGGTACTCCAACGGTTAACCTAGTGGGCTAAAAGTACCTCTTCTTTAAGGCCCAAGACCCCCTCCACAACAGCCCACTATCCTAGCACAACCACTTCCATCATCTCGGTCGTTGAATTGTGATCGCGTGGCCGAAAACCGCACCCCATTTGGAGTCTCCTAGCTCCCTATGCCTATAAAAACGTCCACACCCCTCCATTTTCCGGCGAAACCCTAGTCCTTCCTTTTTTTTTCCATTTTCCCCGCGACCCGTGTCGGTGTACAAAAAGAGGGGTACTCTTTTTGTACCCCTATGACTGTGCACGGGCAGTCTGAGCCACGGGCACCACCACACCAAGCATGGCATGGGAGGTGAGCCGGGGTAAGACCAAAGCTTGATGGAGACTGGAGCAACGCCAGGAACAAGACCACAAAGAGCAAAGGGACAAAGCGGCTTCCCCCGGCAAGGTCCTTGCCGGGAGACAGCTCTGGCAGCCCCGGCAAGACCCTTGCCGTGGTAGCTCGCCCCGCGCCTACGGAGCGGATCACCCTTGAGTCCTCTGCCCCCATGGAGCGATGATTCGGGAGATATCCCCGTGGTGGCATGCAGATCTTTGTGAAGACATCCAAGATCAGGTACAAGTTAAGAAGACGGTGACCCTTGGTGGGATCCCAGCCAAGGAGAACTACAAGGCCCCCGGCAAGCACCCTGCCGGGGATGACAGCAGGCGCCACGACGGGACCCATGCCAGAGCCCCGGCAAGGCCCTTGCCGAGGACACCCGCAGGGCCACCATCAGGTCCGCACCAACCAGGTTTCCACCGACCCACGCAGCTGCCGACCCGACCAGCTGGATAGGCTCCTGCGTGGAAACCCACAGATCTTCGTGGAGACCCGCCGTTGCGCCACCTCAGCTGCCTGTCTGCCTACATGGCACCTTAGGCACTGCTGGCCAGGGCGCGTGTCCACACGAGGAGGAGCGGCGACGGACAAGACGGACGTCTCCCCCCGTCCCCGATAAAGCAAGGACACCTAAGGTAAGCGCATTAAATGCGCCTTGTCCTGTAATGCGAGGGATAACCTCGCATCACTGTACCCTTTCCACCTCCTGTGTGCCACTGTGGCGACCCCTTTACCCTATAAAAGGAGGCCCGAGGCGGCCAGGAGGAGGATTCGGCTTTTTAGAACTCCTCACACTCTGTTGGAGCTCCTCACTAGCTGAAGAACACAAGCATATAATCCACCAAAGCAGGAGTAGAGTTTTATGCATATTTGCGACCCGAACCTGGGTAAAGGAACCGTGTCCTGGCTGTTAGATCCGCTCTTCTCTCAACCCCGTGCCCCGCAACTGTAGTAGGGATTCTTGTGATCCCATAGGTGTCGATCCAAATACACCGACATCTTTGGCGCGCCAGGTATGGGGCGCAGTTGTGAGAATCGGCTCTAGTGGTTGGCCCGACGCTCTGTCGTCTTCGTGGACCTTTGAGGAGGCCGGAAGACCTGCGCTCGAGCGACTGCAAATAAAAGCTAAGTTACATCGAACCTTGGATATTTCTACCCTATTATTGAAGGTTATTATCCTCAGAGTTGTCATCCTTTGTGCAAAAAGAAACCTGCATGCAAATGGGGCCCTTCCCGATCGGCAACGCCTTTGTTTTGTTTCGAGTCCGCTCAATAGTTCAGACGGCTGCGTTGGAAACGGTAGGGTAGCCTTCCGCAATTGACAAAGCTCTCGACTCTGACTCGAGTCAAACTCGACAGTTCGAGCGGTTGCGTTAAGAGCGGCAAGGTGGCGGACCCGGCAGCACGCTCGCCCGGCAGGCTAATGGGGACACATCCCCAAGACACCGCCTTGGGTATTTCGCACCGGCAAGCCTACCAAGTTAACGTAGGGTGGACACACAAAGAGGCAGCAAACAGGAAAATAACATGCATGATTCTGAAGATATTTCAAAGTTATATTACATCATGCCATCGCTGCGGTTCTAACTAAAGATAAAATTTGTCTTGGTCATGAACCCGCAGCGGCAAGGAAGAACGGGATGCCTAATCCCGGCGCTGGCCCTCCACCCTCTTGATTTCGTTGATGCGGCTGATGACGGGCTTGATGCGCTCCTTGAGCGCCGTGAGGTTGGCATCCTCCGGCAAGCTGTCCATCGTGGCTTCGAAGTCGAGGGCGGGGCTCCAGAACGCCACCTTGGTGAGGACCTTGGTCATGACCCCCCGGCAGAGCCGCCGGGCCTCCCGGGCGAGCGTGGCCGTTCTGTTGGAGTGAAGATCAGTCAAGGCACTGAGAACGCCCTCAAAGAACAGGGTTAGCTTGGCGTTGACGGACCCGCTCCATTCAGGGGCATACCTCACGTTTGGCATCCCCATGAGGGCCAACTATGAGGTAACCCTGCCGGCGATGTCCTCCAGCCGGCTGACCCACCTGTTATCCTCCACCACGTATTCTTGGTGGGAGGCGCCCTCGTCCGCCCGCAGCTGCTTCTCCTCCTCCAGGCTCTTGGCCAAGGCCTCCTCCCGAGCAGAGCTCTCCGCCAGCATCTTCTCGAGATTCTCCAGCCTCAACCTAAGATCTCTGATGGAGTTTTGCGCCTCGGAGAGCTCCGCAGTCCTGCTGATGATCGCTCCCTACACCTCTGTCAAGGCGTAGTTGAGCATGTTCTTCTCGTCGGACAGGCTGAGGGCCTGCTCCTTCAGCCCGTCCCGTTCCACCTCCAGCTCTTGTACCTTGTCGGCATGGGCTAGGGCTTGGGCATCGAGCGCCTCTTTGTGCCTCTGCCCTAGCTCGCGAGTCCGCCGCTCGACAAGAGCCTCGAGCTCCTCATCCTTGCCGCGGAGTGTTGCGGCAAGCTTCGCCTCTCGCGCGGAGAGGTCTTCTTCCTGGGAATCAAGGGCGGCTTGATGCTGGTTCCGGGCGGCCTCCGCCGCGGCAGCCAAGTTCGATGCCTCTTCCTGGGCCTTCTCGATGTCGGCCATCTTCATGATGAGCTCCGCGTTACGCTTGGCCAGTTCTTCCTGGAAGGCCCTCTGCTCCTCGCGGGACTGGTGGAACCAGGTTTGCGCCTCAGCGACGCACGCCTAGAAGTCCACCTCCGCATCGTCCATCGCTGTCGTTCTGGACTTAACTTTGTCCAGACGGGCACGGTAGAGCGCCTCGAGCTTCCGAAAGTTGGCCCACATGGCCCGGAAGAGATGCCCCTCTGGGGAGTCGTCGACGCCGGCTCCCGGTTAATCAACAACCTCGAGCCCGGCGGCGGCGAGCACCTCGCCATCATAGACTTCCCCCCCGGCGGGCGCCCGGGAGCTTGACGCCCCGGCAAGATGGACGAAAAGGTTGTCGCCCACCTTCAGATACCTGCCGGGGCCCGAGGTCGTGGAGGAAGAAGGTTGATCATCAATCGCCTCTTCCTCGGCTCTGGCCTTGCCGGCCTCCCCGGCAGGCCCACCGCCGGCACCCTCGGCGGCACCCTTGGCGGCATCCTAAGCGGCCTTATCCGCGGCGGCCCCGGCGGCGTCCTTGGCGGCCTCCTCGGCGGCGATCTTGTCGGCCTCCGTCGCGGCATCCTCAGCAACCTCCTTGATGACGGCGTCCACGTCCTCCGCGTCCGTTGAAGGAGGGCCTGGGCCGTGATAGGGATAATGGAGTTAAGAAAAAGAGATAAGGGAAAAAGCAAAGACAGAAGGCAGGCGACTCACCAGTGCTGGGCTGTGGAGCGGAAGTCCCCTCCCCGTCGGCGTCCGGTGCCGGGGCCGGGCCACCAGCGCCCAAGTTCCCCTCTTCCTCCATGCGTGTGGGCCCTGTGCTTGGTGCCCTTGCCGGGGACGCCCCCCCTGTGGCTCCTCCTGCTGCTCCTCCCGTCCTACAGAACTGGCAAGGTCAACACCTTTAGCATCCAACACCTACTGCATGTCGAGCGAGAAGAGGTTGGCGGACTTACGCTGGGGGCTGTGCCGGGGGCTGCCGTCGGAGCTGCTCAACACCACCAGTGGTGTCCCTGAAGCCCCAGCCGGGGGCTGGCTGCTCGCCGAAGCTTTGGCCCTCTTCACCCTCTGGGCCAACGTCTCTGCGTCCCTGGAGAAGCAAGAACAAATCAAGATGAGTGGCATGGTCTAGGAAGATGGAAATGACGGTAGGAGTGTGTCAGGACCGGTTTTTTAGTAAAATAATTACCGAAAGACCGACCTTTTATTAAACCAGGGAGGAAGAATACTTCTTGCTGATAGACAATTCCTTGATACAGAGTTCCAGAATACTGAATAATTATACAAGGTTCAGCTGAGGTGGCTCAACATTTTATTACAAGTACGCCAATAAAATACATAAAGACGGATATGACACAATGGTAGGGTGGCATACTACTAACTCGTAATAAAAAGGTGGTGGATATGTCACAGTGAAGTGGGTGACGTGACTCCAATATAATACAGTTCATCGAGTGTCGGGGTGAGACCCGATGAATTTATTTGGTGGTCGGCGGAAGCGGTTATATAACAGTGATCAACTCCAGGATCGCAACAGACTGACTGGGACTCCACTAGACGTCGGACTCGCTATCGAACTCTTCATCCATGAGATCGCCTTCGTCCACATCTGGCCAAATCAACAAGCCAGGTGAGTACTTTGAATGTACTCGCAAGACAGTTCGGACTTAAGATATAATAAAAGCAAGCATGATGCAAAAGAGTATTCTAGCAAAATGCAACCGGATAATAATATTTTTGAGCTGTATGTAAATAATTGGAAGTCAGGCGGTAATTCTCCCGAAATCCACAAGATAAATATAAGGAAACCAAACGAGTGTCTGAGTGATGCCTCGTGAGGAAATAGTAAAATGAGAACATGCCACAGTCGGGCGTCTGAGCGACACCACATAAAGGGCTTATAAATAACAAGACTGCCACAATCGGACGTCTGAGCGACATCACATAAAGGGTTTATAAATAACAAGAATGCCACAGTCGGACGTCTGAGCGACATCACATAAAGGGCTTATAAATAACAAGAATGCCACAGTCGGACGTCTGAGCGACATCACATAAAGGGCTTATAAATAACAAGAATGCCACAGTCGGACGTCTCAGCGACATCACAAAAAGGGCTTATAAATAACAAGAATGCCACAGTCGGACGTCGGAGCGACATCACATAAAGGGCTTATAAATAACAAGAATGCCACAGTCGGACGTCTGAGCGACATCACATAAAGGGCTTATAAATAACAAAAGTATAACGATGAAATACTTTAGGAAGTAAATCAATGCAGAGACAAATGGTTAGTTCATCTACCAAATGAACCTAAAAGAAAAGGAAAGGTCACTACTCTCGTTACTATCAAGAATATACCAAAGACGGTCACCGGGTTGACACAAAGATTGACCCTAGGCCATAAACATGGCTACTTGGAAGATTTAGCTCTGCAGAGCTTGTACCATTTAAATTATAGCCAACGGATTCTACTAGCCGAAGGGACTAGCTTCGTCTACGGTGTTTTAGAAGAAACGCAACTGACCAGTACACACCCATTTCAAATCCTGTTGTTCGGAATCACCCGCGACAACATTCACGAAAAACTTTAAGACGGGGAGGCTACAACCTTGAATAGCATGGGATCATATTTATATATGCGCGCTCTAAGGGGTGCCCCCCTCTCGGTCCCAACCGGAAACACCCATGCCCCCTGACCGGATGACGGGCTTTAATCCAGGGCCATGGAACCCTCATCCCGGCCCCTCTACTTGGTGTGTACTCGGAAAGTGGTTTACATTTGACTAGACCGCAATCACAACAGATGGCATATGACAGTACCAAAAGGAGATGAGCGGGACGATGACTCGATCTATGGGGATACTAAGTTAACCAACTACTGGCATGCTTCAACAATACCAGTACTCCACCCATCACGTCACCACATGATCGGGGTGGTTCAATCATTATCATACGGGGCCCACCTAAAGTTTGCTTGCATGAAATATAACCATACACCAATGCTTATATTACCATGCTTATGAAAAGAACTACTCGAGCAAACATGCAACACATCCATCATATCAAAGGTTCAAACATGCTTGCCTGGTTCGGAGTAGTCGGAGTCTAACTCAGTGAGCTTCGCGGCTCCGTCACGTCCTTCGGTATCTACGTATTCAAATAAACGGATACTAACATAAATATCGCGCGTGCAAAAAAAATCGCTCCAAATATTTTCACATAAATATGACAAAAAACTAGACAGAAAACTAAAGAGGACAGAAAAAGAATCAACTCAAAATCATCTTTAGTTAAAAAGATATTAGAGTTTCTGTCCAGGGACTCATGTATAATGAGACAAAGAATTTCCAGGGGCTAGAATAGAAAACAGAAAAGCGAACCGGTACGCAGTACGCCAACTGAAGACGAAGACGTACTTTGCCCGAAGGCGCTTTCCAGAAAAACAATTCGGGGGGGGGGGGACAAGAGGCTGGCGAGGCGATCCCACTCGTCGGGTTTAAACTCTGAAACAGAGTCGCGCCGGCGCCAGGAGCTGCGGTGGTCGCCAGCGCCGATCCACGGTGAGTTAGGGGTGGGGAGTGGTACGTATAGCTTCCTGGTGTTCTTCCGCGTCGATTGGTGGTGGAGTTGAGCGTCGGCGTGCCCCACGTTGACGGCGACCCTGTCTCCGGCGGACGGCGGCTCGGGTGGTCGTGGGCCTCGTCGGAGAGAGCTCCTGGGGTGAAACTGGAGTGGGGGTTAGGTTTAGGTAGGTGCCAGGGTGCTACGCTCGAGTCCAGGGCGGCGGAGGAGTTCTCATCGGAGGGAACGCTGCTGGAGCCCGAGGCGGACGGAGTTGGCTGGAGTTGGGGAAGAAGGGCCCCTCGAGGCTCTTCCAGAGGCTGGGCGTGGTCTAGGGAGATGGTGGAGGTGTGCGGGCTCGAGAACGAGCTCGGGGGCGCTTTATATAGCCGGCCCGAGGCGGTTGCTGTGAATGGGATAAGTACGGCGAGCGATTACGGCGATGCAGTGGCTGGACGGCGGGGTTATGGGCTTGAGCATCGACTAGGAGGTGCACTAGTTCCATTCCCGTGCCTAACTCAGCAGGGGAGGGGTGATTACGGGCTGCCCTCGACGGAACGGCCGTGCGGCACGTCGGCGGCAGAGAACGCGCTCTGTGCGCGCCAGGCCACGGCGACGGTGCTGCAGGCGTGCGCTGGCAGTGGAGAAGGCCACGCGGAGCGCTGGGGTGACTTGGGTGGCGCCAAACGGCGTCGAGCTGCAGGATCCTCCCTGTCGGCCGCCACGGGAGGTTCTGTTGCCGTGGAAGTCGCTGGCGTGGTCGGGCCAGGGCGCCACCGACGCCAGGAAGCCGCCAAGCAAGCGTGCGGCGTGCTGGATAAGCAGGAGGTGCAGTGAACATCGATCCTAGGCGGGCACTGGTGAGATTGACGCTGCGGCTCTGACGAACTGACGAACTGCACTGTCGACAGTGAATCTTCAGTTAGCAGTTTCTGAAACTGACAGCATAGTGTAAGCCAGGTGTTTGATGAAATGATTCTGGCATGCTGGAAATGTTTCTGGGGCTAATATTTGGTGGAGTGGCCTCTTGATGCATCTAGAGGCTGCCTGAATTTTCACAGAATTTTTGGAAGAAGATAAATATGAATTTCACCAAATTTTGCAAATCTGGTCCAAACTTGCAGTAGGTGAAATTTGAAAATTTTGAACTGTGGACCAGTGAAACAATATGGATCTAGGTTGTGGGTACTAAGGACTATCTAGGGAAGTTAGTTTGGAATCAAATAACAAGATGGATATGGTGGTTCCTTTGTAAATCACCCAGGTCCACTATAAATGACAAATAGAATTTGGAGCAAAATAAATAGAGACAAAATCCTAATAAGGTTGAAACTTACTGGAATTGATGAGATACTTGTCCTAAGGTGTAGAGGAGGTCTTGGAGAGAAATATTTCTGTTCGGGTCATGGCAAGATGAAGGTTGAAGAGGAAGATAAGCCCAAGGTTAAACCTAAGAAGTTTAAATCATGAAGGAAAAGAATCAAGCAAATCCCTAAGAAGACAACTTGTGTTGAGCTAACACAAGAAGGAATTTTCAAGACCAAAAACCAAGATTGAGAAAAACACACAAACTTTGGCCAGAAGAGATTTTAGAATGGGCTTAAGAGAAGATCAAACAACCCCCTTCCAAAGGACCAAAAGTTTTGGAAGAAAAACCAAACCCAAAAATTTGGAGTGTTACAACACCTACCCCCTTAGGAAAAATCTCGTCCCCGAGATTTCAGCTGATCCTCAAATAGGTGTGGGTGTTCTGTACAAAGGAAATATTTTCTTTCCCATGTTGGCTCATCCTCTGTGTGATTACTCCACTGAACCTTCAGAAATTTAATAGTCTTCTGACGGGTTCTCCTTTCAGACTCCTCCAAAAAATTTACTGGGTGTTCCCAGTAGGTGAGATCTAGTTGCACGTCAAGACTTTCATGTGACACATGCTTCTCTGGGTTGCTTACACACTTCCGTAGTTGCGAAACATGGAACACGTCGTGGACGTCTGACAGTTCCTTGGGAAGGTCCAACTGGTCGGCCACTGTGCCTCTCCGTGCAACTATACGGAAGGGTCCGATAAATCGTTCTGCTAGTTTCCCCTTGACCTTGAATCTCTGTAGTCCCCTCATAGGAGATACACGTAGGTACACGTCTTCACTGGGTTCAAAACTTACTTCCCGATGCTTTTGATCATAGTAGCTTTTCTGTCGGTTTTGGGCTGTCTTGAGTCGATCCCGTATTGTTTTAACTTTTTCCTCAGCTTCTTTTAACATATATGGGCCGAATATATGACTGTCCCCTGTTTCCGACCAGTTTAATGGAGTACGGCATCTTCATCCGTACAAGGCTTCGAACGGTGCCATCTGGAGGCTGGCTTGGTAACTATTGTTGTATGCAAACTCGGCATATGGTAAGCTTGCCTCCCAACTGGTCCCATATGTGAGGACACATGCCCTTAGCATGTCTTCAAGTATTTGATTAACTCGTTCCGTTTGTCCTCCAGTCTAGGGGTGATAAGCTGTACTGAACGATAGTTGCGTTCCGAGGGCTTGTTGCAACTGGTCCCAAAATTTGGAGACGAACTGAGTGCCTCTGTCGGATATTATAGTCTTTGGGACCCCATGTAGGCATACTATACGGGCGAGGTAAAGCTTGGCAAGCTTTTGGGTGGTGTGGGTTGTCTTGACTGGTATGAAGTGTGCTACCTTGGTCAGTCTATCTGTGATGACCCATATGGCATCATTACCGTGCTGTGACTGTGGTAGTCCAACAATAAAATCCATTCCAATATCGTCCCATTTCCACTCTGGTATCTTGTTTGGCTGTAAGAGTCCTGCGGGTTTTTGGTGCTCGGCCTTAATGCGTTGACATGAATCGCATCATGCAATATATGTGGCTATATCCCTCTTCATGCCGTGCCACCAAAATCTTTCCTGAATGTCCTTGTACATTTTAGTCCCTCCAGGGTGAATTGAGTACAGAGTGGTGTGGCTTTCTACTAGGATTTGTTGTTTAAGGTCTTCGCTATTTGGTACACAAAGCCTGTCTCTGAACCATAATATTCCCTCACTGTCTATGGTGAATTCTGAGGCTTTGTCCTGACTTACTTTTCTTTTTATACCTTCGATGCTGGGGTGTCCATGCTGAGCCTTCTTTATTTGTTCTATTAGCGTAGGCTGTATTTCCAGATTTGACACTTCGCCTTCCGTGACCATCATTAGGTTGAGTTTGGCAAATTCTCGCTGAAATTCGGGTCTCAGGTTCTGTAGGCTGTCATTGTTCGGGTTGGGGTTACGGCTGAGAGCATCAGCTACCACGTTTGCTTTTCCTGGGGGATAGTGGATGCCAACGTCATAATCTTTTACCAGTTCCATCCAGCGTCGTTGTCGTGAATTGAGTTCTGGTTGCGTGAAAATATATTTGAGGCTCTTATGGTCCGTATATATTTCACAACGATTCCCAAGCAAAAATTGCCTCCACTCCTTGAGTGCATGAATGACTGCTGCCAATTCCAGATCATGAGTAGGATAATTTTCTTCATGTTTCCGTAGTTGCTGGGAAGCGTAGGCGACTACTTTGCCTTCCTGCATTAGTACGCATCCGAGACCTTTTCTGGATGCATCCTGCATTAGTACGCATCCGAGACCTTTTCTGGATGCATCGCAATATACTTCAAAGCTTTTGTGTATGTCTGGCACAACCAATACTGGGGCTGTGGTTAATTTTTTTTGAGTTCCTGGAAGCTTTTCTCACACACTTCGGTCCATACGAATTTCTTATCCTTCTTGAGTAACTGTGTCATTGGTTTGGCTATGGTGGAAAATCCTTCAATAAACCTTCGGTAATATCCAGCCATACCGAGGAAACTTCGTATGTTCGTTACACTGGTTGGTAACTTCCAACCAAGTACAGCCTTGACTTTTTCTGGGTCCACGGCAACTCCCTCTTGTGTCAATACGTGTCCTAGGAAACCCACTTGCCTCAACCAAAATTCACATTTGCTGAATTTGGCGTAGAGTTGGTGTTTCCTTAATTCTCCCAGTACAATGCGGAGGTGTTCAGCATGTTCTTCCGGTGTCTTTGAATATACCAAGATATCATCAATAAATACCACCACAAATTTGTCCATGAATTTCATAAATACTTTGTTCATGAGGTGGACGAAATATGCGGGGGCGTTGGTCAGTCCAAACGGCATTACTGTGAATTCATAAAGTCCGTATCTGGAGGTGAATGATGTTTTTGGGATATCTTCTATTCGTACTTTTAATTGATGATAACCTGACCTTAAATCAACTTTTGAGAAAATCTTGGCTTGCGCGAGCTGGTCAAATAAATCATTTATCCGTGGCATCGGATATTTGTTCTTGATAGTGACCATGTTGAGTGCTCGGTAGTCTATACACAATCTCATCGTCCCATCCTTCTTTTTGGCAAATAATACCGGCGAACCCCAAGGTGAGGAGCTGGCCCGTATAAATCCTTTATCCAGCAATTCCTTTATTTGTTTCTTTAGTTCAACCAACTCGGATGGTGCCATTCTGTACGGCTTCTTGTATATGGGGGTGGTTCCAGGCGCTAATTCAATAATAAATTCTATGTCTCTGTCTGGTGGCATGCCTGGTAGTTCTTCGGGAAATACGTCCGGAAATTCACATACTACTGGAACTTTGCTTAATTCCGTAGTGTCTACCTTGTTTAATTTTGGTTGCCGCGATACTGGTCTTTCTTGAGCTGCGACTCTTATTGTCTTTCCGTGCTGATGAGTAAGAATCGCAGTCCGGTTCAAGCAGTCGATAAATCCTTTGTTGGTGGTTAGCCAGTCCATACCCAGGATAACATCCAGTCCCTTGTTTTCCAACACGACGAGGTTTGCGTGGAATTTTAGTCCTTCAATTTCAATGGTCAAACCTTGGCAGTAATTCTGAGTGATCTGCTTACTTCCGGGGGACTTGATGGTCATTGACTTTCCCAAGGGAAGCATCGAAAAACCATGTTGCAAAGCAAAACTCTTCGAAATGAACGAATGAGAAGCTCCAGAACCAAACAAAACCGTGGCAGGTATTGTGTTGACAGGGAACGTACCGAGTACGATACGCGGGGCATCCTGTGCCTGCTCCTTGGTCACATGGTTCAGGTGGCCTTTCCTGTGATTGTTATTGGGGTTGAAGTTATTACGCTTGGGTGCGGAATTGTTTCCGTTGCTGTTTGGCTTCGGTGCTGAGTTTCTTGGCTTCGTGCACTGTTTAGCATAGTGTCCCTCTTCTCCACATGCGTAGCAAGTAACACCTGGGCGATAATTGAAATCCTTGTCCCTTGCGTGAAAATTCTTGCTTGGACGTGTGTCATTTGTCATGGGTTTGTTCGTCCCATTTTTCTGGAAATTTATCTTATTCCTGTTGTTGCGAGGGTGGTTGGTGTGATCCCTTTTTCTCTTGCGAATGTCTTCCAGACTGCGACGTTCATTTTCCAACGTAATAGCCTTGTCCACCAGTGTCTTGAAATCTGGAAAAGTGTGTACGACTAACTGGCATTTAAGTGCTGGTGCTAGTCCGTCCAGGAATTTTTCCATCTTCTTATTTTCAGTCATACGCTCTTCATTGGCATAACGGGATAATTGCGTAAACTGACTGTTGTACCCAGGTACTATCATGCCCCTTTGCTTGAGGTCATCAAACTCTCTTTTCTTGATCTTCATAATGCTCTTAGGAATGTGCGCCCCACGAAAGCCTTCTTTGAAATCTTCCCAGGTGATATCATTTATGTTGGGGTGCATAAGCAGAAAATTTTCCCACCATGACGCGGTTGCTCCAGTAAGATAATGTGGTGCGTAAAGTACCTTTTCACGGTCTGAGCATTGTGCCACAATTAATTTCCTTTCAATATCTCGAAGCCAATCATCGGCCTCAAGAGGTCTGTCTGTGTGCGAAAATGTTGTCGGGCGTGTCTTTTGAAATTCAGATAATTTTCAGTGCTGCTGGTATGGCTCACGGTGATTTCCCATGTTAATGACATGATTCATCATTTCCTGGTGTTGTTGCTGACTTTGCTCGTAAAGACGGCATACTTGAGAAAATGATGTTTCGCTACCCTGCTGACTTGACTGCCCCTGTGTGAAATTGTTATATGTCTGCGTGCCATAATTTTCCTCTGGTGGACTTGGCATGGAACGCGTCCAGGGACGAGTCATTTCTTACTCTGGGGTATTATTGCAGAAATCATGAGAAGAACCGGGCAGCAAAAATAAACCAAGATTTGCAAAAGCAACAAAACACGAGCTCCAAAGAGATTTTTAAAATAAATTGCTTGATTGCGCACGGAGAAGGACCGCTTAGTACATATCTTACACGCGGGGTTCTAATTATACATACGTCACTCAGGGTGTGCGTACACATTCCTGACATGTTATTTATGCTAGTGCACTTCTCCAAGATCCTACATGATGCGCAAACAGACTACTTCCCATCAACCTATTTTACATATCACACACATAATACAAGCGAGCACAGTGCGTCGCGGATAAACGCACTAGTCGGAGATGTTGAAGATTTCCCTCGGCCTGCCGAGGGTAAGGCCCAGTGGTGCTGGAGACTCAACTTCCTCCTCACTAATAGGATCCAGGTGCGGAGTATGGGTACGAGGTGTTGATGCAGGTGCGGCAGGCGGTGCAGCTCTGACTGGGGTAGGAGCAATGACCTGGTCAAACTCCTCAGTGGTAGGCAGACAGCGAGCGGTGGCTAAGATGGAAGGTGCATAGGATGCGGTGGACGAGAGAAATGTCATTGGTGGTGCAGTATGGAGTAGCTCCCTCCCGTTGGCGGAGCCACTCTAGGCCAAGTCCATACGAGCAGCCACCAAGTCGTCCACAAGATTATCAAAGGCTGCCTCAAGTGCCTTGAGGTACTCAACCATTGATTCGATGGCTTCATCACGTTCCCCATTTGCGCAAGCAAACACATAGTGGCACGTGTAGGGCACGTGGCAAGGGACGTAACGGTAGCGACGAGTCTTCATTGAAGGAAGGATGTCCCGGAGGCGAGCTATCGCCTCACGGGCAGCCATTTGCATGGCATGCCTCTCCGTAGGCATGGCCCCGCCCAACAATCGGAGGCGGCGCGCTTCAGAACGCCCTCCCTTGAAGTGCACCATGGCCTGGTGCATTGACACGCTGTCGTTGAGCTTGTGACGGTAGAGTGTAAACTCTGGATAGGTTGATGGCCCAATCGCGACTTTGGTGATGGCGAAGAGGAGCTTGACAAACCCCTCAGGAATGTTGGCGAACACCAGTGCATCACAGTCGTTGCTGGCCATCTACAAAAGTAGACAAAAAATTCCGAATAGTCAAGTCATAAATTTATGATGACTAACAGAAAATTGCTACAGATGTAAAAATGTTGAATAGCAATTATTACGCTAATAACCGATTAGCGAGCGCACCTAGTAGCTTCCCACAGTCAGCCTGGCTCTGGTACCAAGGTTGTCAGGACCGGTTTTTCAGTAAAATAATTACCGAAAGACCGACCTTTTTATTAAACCAGCAAAGAAGAATACTTCTTGCTGATAGACAATTCCTTGATACAGAATTCCAGAATACTGAATAATTATACAAGGTTGAGCTGAGGTGGCTCAACATTTTATTACAAGTACGCCAATATAATACATAATGGCGGATATGACACAATTGTAGGGTGGCATACTACTAACTCGTAATAAAAAGGTGGTGGATATGTCACAGTGAAGTGGGTGACGTGACTCCAATATAATACAGTTCATCGAGTGTCGGAGTGAGACCCGGTGAATTTATTTGGTGGTCGGCGGAAGCGGTTATATAATAGTGATCAACTCCAGGAGCGCAAGAGACTGACTGGGACTCCACTAGACGTCGGACTCGCTATCGAACTCTTCATCCATGAGATCGTCTTCGTCCACATCTGGCCAAATCAACAAGCCAGGTGAGTACTTTGAATGTACTCGCAAGACAGTTCGGACTTAAGATATAATAAAAGCAAGCATGATGCAAAAGAGTATTCTAGCAAAATGCAACCGGATAATAATATTTCTGAGCTGTATGTAAATAATTGGAAGTCGGGCGGTAATTCTCCCGAAATCCACAAGATAAATATAAGGAAACCAAACGAGTGTCTGAGTGACGCCTCGTGAGGAAATAGTAAAATGAGAACATGCCATAGTCGGGCGTCTGAGCGACACCACATAAAGGGCTTATAAATAAAAAGAATGCCACAGTCGGACGTCTGAGCGACATCACATAAAGGGCTTATAAATAACAAGAATGCCATAGTCGGACGTCTGAGCGACATCACATAAAGGGCTTATAAATAACAAGAATGCCACAGTCGGACGTTTGAGCGACATCACATAAAGGGCTTATAAATAACAAGAATGCCACAGTCGGACGTGTGAGCGACATCACAAAAAGGGCTTATAAATAACAAGAATGCCACAGTCGGACGTCGAAGCGACATCACATAAAGGTCTTATAAATAACAAGAATGCCACAGTCGGACGTCTGAGCGACATCACATAAAGGGCTTATAAATAACAAGAGTATAACGATGAAATACTTTAGGAAGTAAATCAATGCAGAGACAAATGGTTAGTTCATCTACCAAATGAACCTAAAAGAAAAGGAAATGTCACTACTCTCGTTACTATCAAGAATATACCAAAGACGGTCACCGGGTTGACACAAAGATTGACCCTAGGCCATAAACATGGCTACTTGGAAGATTTAACTCTGCAGAGCTTGTACCATTTAAATCATAGCCAACGGATTCTACTAGCCACAGGGACTAGTTCCTCTATGGTGTTTTAGAAGAAACCCAATTGACCAGTACACACCCATTTCACATCCTGTTGTCCGGAATCACCCGCGACAACATTCACAAAAAACTTTAAGACGGGGAGGCTACAACCTCGAATAGCATGGGATCATATTTATATATCCGCGCTCTAAGGGGTGCCCCCCTCTCGGTCCCAACCGGAAACACCCATGCCCCCTGACCGGATGACGGGCTTTAATCCAGGGCCATGGAACCCTCATCCCGGCCCCTCTACTTGGTGTGTACTCGGAAAGTGGTTTACAACTGACTAGACCGCAATCACAACAGATGGCATATGACAGTACCAAAAGGAGATGAGCGGGATCATGACTCGATCTATGCGGATACTAAGTTAACCAACTACTGGCATGCTTCAACAATACCAGTACTCCACCCATCATGTCACCACATGATCGGGGTGGTTCAATCATTATCATACGGGGCCCACCTGAAGTTTGCTTGCATGAAATATAACCATACACCAATGCTTATATAACCATGCTTATGAAAAGAACTCCTCGAGCAAACATGCAACACATCCATCATATCAAAGGTTCAAACATGCTTGCCTGGTTCGGAGTAGTCGGAGTCTAACTCGGTGAGGTTCGCGGCTCCGTCACGTCCTTCGGTATCTACGTATTCAAATAAACGGATGCTAACATAAATACCGCGCGTGCAAAAAAAACGCTCCAAATATTTTCACATAAATATGACAAAAAACTAGACAAAAAACTAAAGAGGACAGAAAAAGAATCAACTCAAAATCATCTTTAGTTAAAAAGATATTAGAGTTTCTGTCCAGGGACTCATCTGTAATGAAACAGAGAATTTCCAGGGGCTAGAATAGAAAACAGAAAAGCGAACCGGTACGCAGTACGCCAACTGAAGACGAAGACGTACTTTGCCCGAAGGCACTTTCCAAAAAAACAATTCCGGGGGGGGGGGGGACAAGAGGCTGACGAGGCCGTCCCACTCACCGGGTTTAAACTCTGAAACAGAGTCGCGCCGGCGCCAGGAGCTGCGGTGGTCGCCAGCGCCGATCCACGGTGAGTTAGGGGAGGGGAGTGGTACGTACAGCTTCCTGGTGTTCTTCCGCGTCGATTGGTGGTGGAGTTGAGCGTCGGCGAGCCCCACGTTGACGGCGACCCTGTCTCCGGCGGACGGCGGCTCGGGTGGTCGTGGGCCTCGTCGGAGAGAGCTCCTGGGGTGAAATTGGAGTGGGGGTTAGGTTTAGGTAGGTGCCAGGGTGCTACGCTCGAGTCCAGGGCGGCGGATGAGTTCTCATCGAAGAGAACGCTGCTGGAGCCCGAGGCGGGCGGAGTTGGCCGGAGTTGGGGAAGAAGGGCCCCTCGAGGCTCTTCCAGAGGCTGGGCGCGGTCTAGGGAGATGGTGGAGGTGTGCGGGCTCGAGAACGAGCTCCGGGGTGCTTTATATAGCCGGCCCGAGGCGGTTGCCGTGAACGGGATAAGTCCGGGGAGCGATTACGGCGACGCAGTGGCTGGACGGCGGGTTAGGGGCTTGAGCATCGACTAGGAGGTGCACTGGTTCCATTCCCGTGCCTAACTCAGCAGGGGAGGGGCGATTACGGGCTGCCCTCGACGGAACGGCCGTGCGGCACGTCGGCGGCAGAAAACGCGCTCTGTGCGCGCCAGGCCACGACGACGGTGCTGCAGGCATGCGCTGGCAGTGGAGAAGGCCACGCGGAGCGCTGGGGTGACTTGGGCGGCGCCAAACGGCGTCGAGCTGCAGGATCCTCCCTGTCGGCAGCCACGGGAGGTTCTGTTTCCGTGGAAGTCGTCGGCGTGGTCAGGCCAGGGCGCCACCGATGCCAGGAAGCCGCCAAGCAAGCGTGCGGCATGCTGGATAAGCAGGAGGTGTAGTGAACATCGATCCAAGGCGGGCACTGGTGAGATTGACGGTGCGGCTCTGACGAACTGACGAACTGCACTGTCGACAGTGAATCTTCAGTTAGCAGTTTCTGAAACTGACAGCATAGTGTAAGCCAGGTGTTTGATGAAATGATTCTGGCATGCTGGAAATGTTTCTGGGGCTGATATTTGGTGGAGTGGCCTCTTGATGCATCTAGAGGCTGCCTGAATTTTCACAGAAGTTTTGGAAGAAGATAAATATGAATTTCACCAAATTTTGCAAATCTGGTCCAAACTTGCAGTAGGTGAAATTTGAAAATTTTGAACTGTGGACCAGTGAAACAAGATGAATCTAGGTTGTGGGTACTAAGGACTATCTAGGGAAGTTAGTTTGGAATCAAATAACAAGATGGATATGGTGGTTCCTTTGTAAATCACCAAGGTCCGCTATAAATGACAGAAATAGAATTTGGAGCAAAATAAATAGAGACAAAATTCTAATAAGGTTGAAACTTACTGGAGTTGATGAGATACTTGTCCTAAGGTGTAGAGGAGGTCTTGGAAAGAAATATTTCTGTTGGGGTCATGGCAAGATGAAGGTTGGCGAGGAAGATAAACCCAAGGTTAAACCTAAGAAGTTTAAATAATGAAGGAAAAGAATCAAGCAAATCCCTAAGAAGACAACTTGTGTTGAGCTAACACAAGAAGGAATTTTCAAGACCAAAAACCAAGCTTGAGAAAAAACACACAAACTTTGGCCAGAAGAGATTTTAGAAGGGGCTTAAGAGAAGATCAAACAACCCCCTTCCAAAAGACCAAAAGTTTTGGAAGAAAAACCAAACCCAAAAATTTGGAGTGTTACAGAGTGAATACTTACTCGTCGTCCGTCTCCTCCTCCTCCGCCGTCTTCCTCTTCCTCTTCGGGCTGAGGGGCCCGAGGTCGAAGGGGAACTCCGTGTTACCATCCGAATCGACGTCGGCCGGGGGAGGCGAAGGAGGGGGCGGAGTTTGTGCACGCCTCGACGAAGAGAGAGCTGCCGCTTTCTTCTTCTCGGCGGCCTTCGTCGACCTCTTCGCCGCCGTGGCCCTCGTGAGGCGCCCAGACCCCTCCAGGGCCAATTGAGGTTGCGTAGTCTTGCTGGGCCGGACCGGCTCGCCGTAACAGGCCCGCCGCAAGACTCGCCCTCTTCCCCTGGCTGGCGCCGGGTCAGCCGCCGCGTCCTCCGACTCTTGCTAGCTCGGGACGAGGCCGTGCGCGCTGCATTCCGGCATCATGGCGACGATCTCAGACTGGCACGAATTGTTGCACAGCGGGACCACTCCCACTGGCAGCTAGAAGAGCTGCCCCTTGACGGCCTTGCCGGCCTTTGCGGCAGCCTTCGCAGCCTTGCTGGTCCGCTCGACCTCGCCATCGCGACCCACATCCAGCTGGAAGAGCCGCTGACATAAATGGGCGTGTCCCATCACTGTGAGGTTGTGGTTGAGGCCAGGGCGGAGCCGCATGACGTCAGCCGGGTTCCTGAAGAGCCAGGCTGGCCTCCCCTTGTTGTGCAGCGGGGCGATCCGACGGCGAATGAAAGCCGCCCCGATCATCTCGAGGGTGAGCCCGGCCTGGACGAGCCGGTTGATCTTGGTGAAGGCAACAGTGAGCCTCCCATCGGCGGCGTCGACGTCGCTCTAGTCGCTGCCACAGACCGGCGGCGCCCGATGGACCCTGCAGAATGTTGGCGGCTCGTCTTCCTCAATCCGGCACCACCGGCCGCGCCATTCGTCCCACCTCTCCTTCACAGCGCCCTCCGGGTACACTACCTTGGGGCTAGGAATCCAGGTGATGCATCCAGAGACTGTGCCTCCCGGCTGGATCCGAGAGGTGAAATAGTGGCGGAAGAGCGCCGTGTTGGGCTACACTCCGACGAAGCCCTAGCAGAGGTGCGTGAAGAAAGCCATGCACGCCACTGCATTTGGGGTAAAATCCAAAAGGCAGAAGCTAAAGGTGTGCATGACGTCACAGAAGAAATCAGAGAAGGGGGGACACAACCCGCAAGAGAAGTAATCAACAAAGAAAGGGTATCGATTTGAGCCAGGCGGAGCGCAAGCGGCCGAAACGACGCGCGTCGCCGGATGGCCCAAGTCCTCCCCCCCCCCCCCCCCCCCCCCCGTCTCCGCCCCCCAAAGGGGTTTGAAGGCGGCCCGGAGTTCGTGGACATCGACCGACGACGGGATGAATAAAGCGGCCTTCGTCTGATCCCCCGTAAACGCGCCCTCCGGCAGTGCCACAGGCCCGGCGCCCTTGGCCGCCCCTTTGCCCTTGGCGGGTTTGGACGCCATAGCGGCTGAGTGAGAGGGCTAAGGGAAGGAGATGGGGAAGTAGCGGCGGCAGACGACGGCGGAGGCTTCGGAAGGAAGGAAGAGAGGGAACAGCGGCTCTGAGATTGGAAGAGGCGCGAGGGAAATGGAGGAAGTGAGCAGCGCGCTTGCGATTATTCCTTTTTATGGGGGAAGACACGGGCCGCCTCCTTTCGCATTTACTGCGACGTGACGCATGCCTGTGGAAACCGCCCCATGCATGCCGCCCATGTCACGCACGCCCCTCCACCCTGTACCGCGTGCGGGGGTCGTGGGAGGCGCAGCGCGCGGAAAATTTTACCACGGTGAAAACCACCCCGCCTGCCCACGCACCATTCTGGGCCTGGCCCAACAACTTGTCGCGCTTATGTGTGGCCCAGGCCCGGGGGCTCCTGTCGGTGTACAAAAAGAGGGGTACACTTTTTGTACCCCTATGACTGTGCACGGGCAATCTGAGCCACGGGCACCACCACACCAAGCATGGCAAGGGAGGTGAGCCGGGGGAAGACCAAAGCTTGATGGAGACTGGAGCAACGCCAGGAACAAGACCACAAAGAGCAAAGGGACAAAGCGGCTTCCCCCGGCAAGGTCCTTGCCGGGAGCCGGCTCTGGCAGCCCCGACAAGACCCTTGCCGCGGCAGCTCACCCCACGCCTACGGAGTGGATCACCCTTGAGTCCTCCGCCCCCATGGAGCGAGGATTCGGGAGATATCCCCGTGGTGGCATGCAGATCTTTGTGAAGACATCCAAGATCAGATACAAGTTAAGAAGACGGTGACCCTTGGCGGGATCCCAGCCAAGGAGAACTACAAGGCCCCCGGCAAGCACCCTGCCGGGGATGACAGCAGGCGCCACGACATGACCCATGCCAGAGCCCCGGCAAGGCCCTTGTCGAGGACACCCGCGGGGCCACCATCAGGCCCGCACCAACCAGGTTTCCACCGACCCACGCAGCTGCCGACCCGACCAGCTGGACAGGCTCCTGCGTGGCAACCCACAGATCTTCGTGGAGACCCACCGTTGCGCCACCTCAGCTGCCTGTCTGCCTACATGGCACCTCAGGCACTGTTGGCCAGGGCGCGTGTCCACACGAGGAGGAGCAGCGACGGACAAGACGGACGTCTCCCCCCATCCCCGATAAAGCAAGGACACCTAAGCTAAGCGCATTAAAAGCGCCTTGTCCTGTAATGTGAGGGATAACCTCGCATCACTGTACCCTTTCCACCTCCTGTGTGCCACTGTGGCGACCCCTTTTCTCTATAAAAGGAGGCCCGAGGCGACCAGGAGGAGGATTCGGCTTTTTAGAACTCCTCACGACTCTGTTGGAGCTCCTCACTAGCTGAAGAACACAAGCATATAATCCACCAAAGCAGGGGTAGGGTGTTACGCATCTTTGCGGCCTGAACCTGGGTAAAGGAACCGTGTCCTGACTGTTAGATCCGCTCTTCTCTCAACCCCGCGCCCCGCAACCATAGTAGGGATTCTTGTGATCCCATAGGTGTCGATCCAAATACACCGACACCCCGCAGCTCCTCCGGCCGCCGGACACGTCCGGACGGTGCCGGACACGTCCGCCCGGACGCGCCAGACCAACCGGAGCGCGACACGTCAGCGCGCCCGCCGCCCTTTCGTCCTCCGCGCCGACCGGGCCCGCCGCGGCCCGGATCGGCCCCCCGGCCCACGCGCCTCCGCTCCCCCGCGCGTCGGCCCCGTCGGGCCCCGCCGACTCCACCGCCCGACACCGGCCGCGTCCCCGCCGCCGTGGTTGAAAGTCGTCGCCGCCGCCTATCTCCGTCGGCCGCCTCCCGAAGGTCGCCGCCGCCGGCCCTTCCCCGCCAGCCGGGCCGCCTCTCGAAGGTCTCCGCCGCCGGCCCTTCCCCGCCGGTCGGGCCGCCGCCCCCCACTGCTCCGCCTCCGGCCGCCCTCCTCGTCGCCGGCTGCGCGAGCCGCCGCGCCTCCGGCCGGCCGGAGCCTCCAACTCCGGCGAGCTCGGCCTCATCCGTCCCGATCTGGAAGAAGGGACGAGATCCACCAGTGCACCAAAGCAAACGCGCCCGTCCCAATCCCGGATCTCCCCGTCCCGCACAGATCCGTCCCGTTGACTTTTCGGAGCGTAAAAAAACCACTAAGTCCCAGATCTGCAATAATTTGTTGCCTCCTTTGCATGGTTGTAACTTCTCGCTTGTAGATCCGTTTTGTGCATAGGATATATCAAAATGATCGTGGTGATCTGCTCTACATTTTGTTCCATTGTGGCATGCTTTTTTGAGATCATCTAGAGGTCCTAATCTTCGTGACAAGAGTGCTACTTGTTATAAACTGCTGTTACTTGTTAACCTGATGCTATGTTTGCATGATGCCTCACTCAAATCCATGCTTGTTTTGGAGTGGCCAATGATCATTCCTTGTTGTCCATGTTATTGTCTATCCATACATGCCCTCACTTGCACATATGGATTGTTGTAGCTTATTTATTTCTTGCTCTCAAGTTGCTATAAATTATCCATACAATGATCAATTTGGTGTAGCTTGTTGCTATTGATCCATGCCTCCTATGGAGTTGCTCCAATGGAGTTGTTTGCTGTAGAACATGTCTACTTCATGTCCATGATTCTTGTCATCATGTTTGGGTGCTGTGGAGTATATATCTCTTGCTCCAAAGTTGCTATGTGGTTGTTAATTTCAGCTTTGCATTGTATCTTGTTTCGTGTGTATGTGTTGAACCGTTGCTCCGTTTTGAGCGTGCCCTATATGAAACTTGTGTGATTTTGCATGTAGAATCATCATATCATGTTGTTTACATGTTTGGAGTGTGTTTGCTTGATGTTTGGGTGCATCTTGCACCGTTGCCATGCTTGTCTTGTTGTGCTCATATTTTCTAGACCGTAGCTCCGAATTAAACAAACTTTGTATGCAACTTGACTAGAATTTCATGTAAATCATCATGGTGCATGTTAACTTGCTGTTTAACAACTTTAACTTAAATTTGTTCAGATCTGGACCAATTTCAAAATATACATATGAGGACTTACCGGATTTGCTATATGATGATTCCGGCCTCATTTAAACTTGTGGTGTGTGTAGTTCTTGTGTGCTTCATCCCTTGCCATGAAATGCATCATACTTGCATCATGTTGATTGTGCATTGCACCTTGTTTGATGTTGTGCCATGTTGTGTTCTTGTGTTGAGTAGAGCCGGAAGCCGAGACCGAGTGCGAGGTTCCTACCGGGGTTGAGTACGAGGAGCCGTCTTACGATCCCATCGACGACACGGTAGGCAAGATGACCTGACCCAGATATCATTACTATCTTTGCCTATTTCTAGATGTCTCGCTCTTTAGCTTATTGCCTCGATGCACATGTTTGTTTGTCAGCCTCCTATTGTAACCATGAACTTGTCTAACTACCCAACCTAGCAAACCTTTATTTGGCTACGTAAGCTTCACTCTACCCCTGTTATAGCATTGCTAGTTGCAGGAGAAGATTTGAAGATTCTTGCTTCATATTGAAGTTATTGTTGGGATATCACTATATAATCTGCTAAACTAAATCATCTATATACTTGGCAATGGGTGGAAGGCTAAGCCTCTTGCTTGGTGTTTTGTTCCACTCATGTTGCCCTAGGAACCGTATAAACCGGTGTTATGTTCCTTGATTATGTGTTCCTAACACGGTTGGGGTTTATGTGCCCCCCTTGATAACACGCTTAGCGCTAAAGCTTTTCCAGCAAGGCCCGACATTGGTTTTACATTTGCCTAATAACTAAAACTTGCATAGGGACTAGCTATCCCGTGATCTTAATTAACAACCCCCGGGCCAGTGCTCCACATGAGTGTTAGTCCGAACTGAGCAGACTACGGGGCCGCCTTGGGGAAACCCGAGGTATTTGGTATACACCTGTAGGATGACTCATCCGGTCGTGGCCTGAGACTAGATACGCGCGGCTACTGTCAGGGTGTCGGCACGCTGGGAGGTCTTGCTAGATTAGTTTTACCTTAGTCGGAATATCTTGAGCACGGTATTCCGAGAATACTCGGGTCTTCCCACCTTGGAGTTGCGACTCCGCAGATCGTGAGCTTGTGATGGGCTAAGTTGGGACACCCTTACAGGGTTTGATCTTTCGAAAGCCGTGCCCGCGGTTATGTGGCAGATGGGAATTTGTTAATATCCGGTTGTAGAAAACTTGACACCATGTTCATAATACACTACCAGCGTGAGTAACCGTGACGGTCATTTTCCGAAAGGGGTTCGGGAAGTGAATACGGTGGGGTTATGATTGACGTGCTTAGATAGGATCACTTCGTGATCACTTTGACGCTCGTGGCACTTCTCTTCTCGCTCTAAACACGTAAGCTAGTGCTAGTGCAGTTGCAACCTTTGTTCTTTAGCCTTGTTCCACACCCAAGGCTTAGATAGTTTTGCTACCCGGGAACGGGATTGCTGAGTCCTCCGTGGCTCACAGATTCTACACAACACCAGATGCAGGTACTATGGTGAACTACACACGAGACGACACAGAGCTGTATTGGGAGTTCGACGAAGAATGTGGGCGATACTATGTGTACTATCCCGATGATCAGTAGTGGCTTCTACTAGGGGCAATCGGGCCTTGTGTTATCTATTTATGGTATCTTTCATTGGGATCTTCGTCCGTAGTCGGACTGTGATGTTATTTGGATGATGATTGCTTATGTAATGTATTGTGTGACGTGGCGAGTGTAAGCCAACTACTCTTTTGCAATTTCATCGCTCTTTTACATGAGTCGTGCAAAGATACCATACTTGAGATCATTCTAGTATGAGCTTATACCTTTAAGTCGTGCCTCGACACGTAGGAGGTATAGTCTCATACTGGGCATTACAAGTTGGTATCAGGGCCTTCTCCGACTTAGAAGCCCCCACTGATTGATCGAATCGTTGACGCTTGAGTCTAGGCACACACTTGGAAAATGTTTTGAGTCCTATATATATATATATATCGGAGAGTAGGATTTCTTTTGCTCCTCATCCCTTTTTACTCTAGTGAGGACTCCTGACGATTGCTTATCTCTTCTACTCTCAAAAATTCACAAAACAAAATTAGGATCACGCGAGTATTGTTTGGAGTGTTCCGATGTCTTTGTGACGAGAACATTGTTCTCGATGCCTCCTGTCATTTAGGGGTTGTGGCAGTGTCCCGGGGAGTTGAGCTTCGAGGTGTTGTCGTTACAAATATATCGCAGCAGTTCTGGAATACTTAAGACAGCCGACATCGAAAACTATCCTATGCAGTTAGTGGAAAGATAACCCCGACATCACCAAGTACTGGGGAGGTAGTTTGGGAGTATTGCCATAGCTTGTATAGCAGATGCGTTTCGAAGGTCCGAGGTAGACGGTTTCCGGAAATAACTAGTTATGTGTTGAAGGATGGATACAGCTGGATGTAGGATTAGAGTTGAGTGCGCGATGCTTCCCCTGTATCCCCAACACCTGATTGCATAATTGGAAACTTTCGGAAATTAATAGGTGGGTTCATCTAGTAGCTCATAGGCATTCTTCCAATGAATGCATGATATGGAGTTCGGGGTTCTACATTGAGTGAAGTAGTTTTATGGGCGTTTGTTCCGATCGGGAGTTGCATCTTAAAGGGTCCTTAGCTATGCTGATCCGGGGATTGCAAAACCCTTTTGTAACATGTTCCATAAGCTTTCAGCATGAATATGTCGAACGAAGCTTCTATCTTGTACTTGTTCTATCTGCTCCTTGTTGTTTTTATTTACCTCTTGTTCTCCCAAGTGGCTTCTCAAGAAGCTTATTGTACCATTAAACTGTGTATTACATTCGTTCATTTTGTTCGAATGTTCTTGTGAAGACTTATGTTGCAATTTCTAGCCGTTGATTCATCTTATATATTTTCAATCAATGGCTAATAGTTGTCACCTCATTTAGGATGGCTCCTAAAAGGGTTCCCAACGCTAACCCAGAGGGTGAAGAAGTTCCTGATCGTCCTCCTTCCCCTCCTCCTCTATCTGAGGCCTGGAGAGCAATTATGCAAGCGACGAACTAGAACACCCAGATGCTTATGCAAATGATGCAGAACATTCAAGCAAATCAAGCAAATCAAGGTGGTCATGGGAACCAAGGCCAAGGCAATTTGTTCAACCAACCTCACTTTGCTACTCTCAACCAATTCCTGGCAAACCAACCGAAGGCATTCAGTTACTGTGTGGATCCGCTAGATGCTGAAGACTGGATAACAGATATCAAGAAGCATTTCGAGTGCAGTAACGTGAGACCTGAGGATTATGTCAAGTTTGCCGCCTTCCAACTCAAGGACCAAGCCGCTGATTGGTGGCAGCAGTATAAAGATTCTAGAGAGGGACGTGAAATCTCATGGACTAACTTCTGGAAGGATTTCTGCTCTCACCACATTCCAACTAGTGTCATCAAAGGTATGCGTGAGCAATTCCGCAACCTGAAGCAAGGCACCATGTCCGTTTATCAATACAATGTCAAGTTCCGGAACCTTGCCCGCTATGTCAAGCAAGACATCCCAGATTCCAAGAGCAAGATTTATCAGTTCCGTGGTGGTCTGAAGGATGAACTCCAGCTAGCTCTCACCTTGTTTGAGCCGGAGGAATTTGATCAATTCTATAACATGGCACTTAAGCAAGAGGCATCCCAACTCAAGATGGAAGCTTCCAAAAAGAGGATCAGAGATGCTGTCAACTCCTCCTCTTCTTTGCAAGTGGTCGCAAAGCAGCAAAAGTTTTGGCTTCCACCTCCTCCAGTGATCCGACCTCCCAACAAGAACAACAACAAGCATTCTGGTGGTCGTGGTTTCTCCCACCCACCCAACCCAAGCAATCAGTCCAAGAATCACTTTCAAGCTTCGAAGTGAAGTGCTCCTTATTACCGTCCTCTCTCAGAAGTGGTTTGCAACAAGTGTGGGCAGAAGGGTCACTATTCTAACAAGTCTACTCAAAGGCGCCTTCCGCCTCCTCCACCTGTCAGCACTGCTATTGTCAAGCACAACCCCAAGACAGCAAGAGTGAATCTGATGAATGCAGCTCAAGCAGAGAATTCTTCAGATGTGATACTTGGTAACCTCTCGGTTAACTCAATTCCTGCAAAGTATTGTTTGATTCTAGTGCATCTCTCAATTTCATATCAAGGCCATTCTTTACCAAGCATAATTTCACTTCAGCATTTCTGGATAAGAAGTTGCAAATTATTTCTCTGGGCAAAAACATGACTTCAAATTTGATGGCTCCGAATGTATCTATTCGTATGGGTGATTACCGCTTTCTGGCTTCTCCGGTTGTTCTCGGCAACTCCGACATTGATCTTATTCTTGGGATGGATTGGCTTTCCCAGCATGATGCTCACATTGATTGTGCGAATAAGGAAGTCAAGCTTACTCATCCTGACGAAGACGTGATTATCTTTGCCTCTCGAGATAACACAATCAGGCTATTCTCTCTCAATGACAAGGGCGAGATTAATGCCATCTCTCAAATTCCGGTGGTCAATGAATATGAAGATGTTTTCCCTGAAGAGCTTCCAGGCATGCCTCTGCATCGTCAAGTTGAATTCATCATTGAACTCGAGCCCGATACCGAGCCAGCATGTCGGCGTCCGTACAAGCTTTCCCCTGAAGAGTTGAAGGAGCTGAAGAGACAACTCGATGAGCAAGAGCGTATGGGTCTAATCAGGCCTAGCACTTCTCCTTGGGGCTGTGGTGTACTATTTGTCAAGAAGAAGGATGGCACGGAGCGCCTTTGCGTTGATTACCGACCATTGAACAAGAAGACAATAAAGAACAAGTATCCGCTCCCCAATATCAATGAATTGTTTGAGCAGCTCAAAGGAGCAAAAGTGTTCTCAAAGCTCGATCTCCGGATGGGTTATCACCAGATCTGTATCCGTGAAGAAGATATTCACAAGACCGCATTCAGAACAAGCTACGGCTCCTATGAATACACGGTCTTATCTTTTGGCCTCGCAAATGCTCCACCCACCTTCTCGAGGATGATGCACTACATATTCAACCCCTACACCAATGAATTTGTTCTCGTCTATATCGATGACATCTTGGTATTCTCCAAGAATGAAGAAGACCATGCCAAGCACCTCCGTTTGGTTCTGGACAGACTCCGTGAACATAAGTTATATGCGAAGTTCTCTAAATGCGAATTCTGGCTGGATAAGGTCTTATATCTTGGCCATATCATCTCTGCTGAGGGTATTTATGTCAACCCCGAGAAAGTTGAAGCGATTGTCAACTGGGAACCCCCGCAGAACGTCAAGCAACTCCGAAGCTTCCTTGGTCTCGCTAGCTATTGCAGAAGGTTCGTTGAGAACTTCTCCAAGATTGCCAAGCCCCTCTCCAACTTGCTGCAGAAGAATGTCAAGTACAACTGGTCTCCGGATTGTGATGTGGCATTCAAAACACTCAAAGAAAAGCTCATTTCTGCTCCGGTTCTTACTCCTCCGGATGAGTCCAAGCCCTACGAAGTATTCTGCGATGCTTCTCTACAAGGACTTGGTGGTGTTCTAATGCAAGACAAGAAAATTGTGGCATACACTTCTCGTCAATTGAAGCCAAATGAGAAGAACTAACCCACACATGATCTTGAGCTAGCAGCAGTGGTACATGCCTTGATCACGTGGAGACACCTTCTGTTGGGCAGAAAAGCAGACATCTTCACCTATCACAAGAGCTTGAAGTACATCTTCACACAGCCGAACCTGAACCTTCGCCAGACTCGTTGGGTTGTGATGATCCAAGAGTATGATCCAAGCATCGAATACACACCTGGCAAGGCCAATGTCATTGCAGATGCCTTGAGCAGAAAGGCATATTGCAACAGTCTCCTTCTCAAGCCGCTCCAGCCAGAGCTTTGTGAATCGTTCAGGAAGCTCAACCTCCAAGTTGTTCCGCAAGGCTTTCTTGCAAATCTTCAAGTGGCTCCTACCTTGGAAGATCAGATCCGTGAAGCCCAACTCAGTGATGCTATGGTGCAGAAAGTGAAACATGGTATTGCAAAGGGTACTCCCAAATACAAGTGCTATCGCGTTGATGAGAAAGACACCTTGTTCTTTTAGGACAGACTTGTGGTTCCCAAGGGTGATCTCAAGAAGCTCATAATGAATGAAGCACATGACTCCCTCCTCTTGATTCATCCCGGAAGTTCCAAGATGTACCAAGACCTCAAGCAATCTTACTGGTGGACTCGCATGAAAAGGGAGATTGCCCAATTCGTGAATGAATGTGATGTCTGCAGAAGAGTGAAGGCAGAGCATCAACGTCCAGCCGGTCTCCTCCAACCTCTTCCTGTTCCCGAGTGGAAATTCGACCACATTGAAATGGATTTCGTCACTGGGTTTCCTAAGTCCAAGAAGGGGAATGATGCTATCTTTGTTGTGATTGACAAGCTAACCAAAGTAGCTCACTTCCTTCCTGTGAAAGAATCCATCAATGCAGCTCAGTTGGCAGAGTTGTACACTTCCAGAATTGTGTCGTTACATGGCATTCCTCAAGTTATATCCTCAGATCATGGAAGTTTGTTCACATCCAAGTTCTGGGACTCCTTTCAGTCAGCCATGGGCACTAAGATCCGTTTCAGCACTGCGTTTCACCCTCAGACTAGTGGTCAAGTCGAAAGAGTGAACCAGATCCTCGAAGACATGCTCAGAGCTTGGGTCATCTCTTTTGGCATGAAGTGGGAAGATTGTCTCCCGTTTGCCAAGTTCTCTTACAACAATAGTTTCCAAGCAAGTGCCGGCAAAGCTCCTTTTGAAATCCTCTATGGCAGAAAGTGTCGTACTCCTCTCAACTGGTCCGAGACTGGTGAACGTCAACTTCTTGGCAATGACTTGATCTCAGAAGCTGAAGAAATGTGCAAAGTCATACGTGAGAATCTCAAGGCCGCTCAGTCGCGTCAAAAGAGTTACTATGACGGCAAGCATCGTGATTTGGCTTTCAACATTGGAGATCATGTCTATCTCCGTGTTTCTCCTATGAAAGGCACCCAAAGATTCGGTATCAAAGGAAAGCTTGCTCCTAGATACATGGGCCCTTTCAAGATTCTTGGCAAAAGAGGCGATCTAGCCTATCAACTCGAGCTTCCATCCAACTTTGCAAATGTTCATGATGTGTTTCACGTGTCTCAACTCCGCAAGTGCTTCAAGACACCTGAATGCACCATTCCGTTCGAGGAGATTGATCTTCAACGAGACTTGTCTTACCGTGAGCACCCTGTTGCTATTCTTGAAGAAACTGAGCGCAAGACCCGCAACAAGTCAATCAAGTTCTTGAAAGTTAAGTGGTCACACCATACCGACCGAGAAGCTACGTGGGAACGAGAAGATCACCTTCATTCCGAGTATCCTTCCTTCTTCCAGTCCTAGATCTCGGGACGAGATCTTTTCGTAGTAGAGGAGAGTTTGTAATGCCCCAGATGTAACACTTTCCAATTATGGTAATATATGAAACTTTAACTTCATCAATTCCATTCTGGGCTCATCTTTCATTTCGGGTTTCTTCGTTTTGTCGTGTGCGTGCGTGCATTTCATCCATGTCATGTTGTCATGTGCATTGCATTGCATTCGTGTTGTCACTTGTACCCGGTTCCACTTGCCTCTTCCGTTGTCCGTCTCGAGTTCCGACACTCACACATGTGCCCATGGCACCCCCGAGTACTTCTTTCGTGTGAGTCCGTGTAGCGTTTCCGGAATGAGGTGAGACTTGTCGTGCGTTGTTGTTTTGGTACGTGTAGGCCGCGTGTCAAGTTTCGTTGCATTTGGAGTTCGTTTGGTACTCCAACGGTTAACCTAGTGGGCTAAAAGTACCTCTTCTTTAAGGCCCAAGACCCCCTCCACAACATCCCACTAGCCCAACACAACCACTCCCATCATCTCGGTAGTCGAATTGTGATCGCGTGGCCGAAAACCGCACCCCATTTGGAGTTTCCTAGCTCCCTATGCCTATAAAAACGTCCACACCCCTCCATTTTTGAGCGAAACCCTAGTCATTCCTTTTTTTTTTCCATTTTCCCCGCGCCCCGTAGCTCCTCCGGCCGCCGGACACATCCGGACGGCACCGGACACGTCCGCACGGACGCGCCGGACCAACTGGAGCGTGACACGTCAGCGTGCCCGCCGCCCTTTCGTCCTCCGCGCCGACCAGGCCCGCCGCGGCCCGGATCGGGCCCCCCGGCCCACGCACCTCCGCGCCCCCGCGCGTCGGCCCCGCCGACTCCACCGCCCGACGCCGGCCGCGTCCCCGCCGCCGCGGTTGAAGGTCGCCGCTGCCGCCTATCTCTGCCAGCCGCCTCCCGAAGGTCGCCGCCGCCGGCCCTTCCCCGCCAGCTGGGCCGCCGCCCCCCACTACTCCACCTCCGTCCGCCCTTCCCGTCGTCAGCTGCGCGAGCCGCCGCGCCTCCAGCCGACCGGAGTCTCCAACTCCGGCGAGCTCGGCCTCCTCCGTCCCGATCTGGAAGAAGGGACGAGATCCACCAGTGCACCGAAGCAAACGCGCCTGTCCGCGTCCCGGATCTCCCCGTCCCGCACGGATCCATCCCGTTGACTTTTCGGAGGGTAAAAAAACCACTAAGTCCCAGATCTGCAATAATTTGTTGCCTCCTTTGCATGGTTGTAGCTTCTCGCTCGTAGATCCGTTTTGTGCATATGATATATCAAAATGATCGTGGTGATGTGCTCTACATTTTGTTCCATTGTGGCATGATTGTTTGAGATCATCTAGAGGTCCTAATCTTTGTGACAAGAGTGCTACTTGTTATAAACTACTGTTACTTGTTAACCTGATGCTATGTTTGCATGATGCCTCACTCAAATCCATGCTTGTTTTGGAGTGTCCAATTATCATTCCTTGGTGTCCATGTTATTGTCTATCCATCCATGCCCTCACTTGCACATATGGCTTGTTGTAGCTTATTTATTTCTTGCTCTCAAGTAGTTATAAATTATATCTATCAGGTTTTTAACACCATGATCAATTTGGTGTAGCTTGTTGCTATTGATCCATTCCTCCTATTGAGTTGCTCCTATGGAGTTGTTTGCTGTAGATCATGTCTACTTCATGTCCATGCTTCTTGTCATCATGTTTGGGTGCTGTAGAGTATATATCTCTTGCTCCAAAGTTGCTATGCGGCTGTTAATTTCAGCTTTGCATTGTATCTTGTTTCGTGTGTATGTGTTGAACCGTAGCTCCGTTTTGAGCGTGCCCTATATGAAACTTGTGTGATTTTGCATGTAGAATCATCGTACCATGTTGTTTACATGTTTGGAGTGTGTTTGCTTGATGTTTGGGTGCATCTTGCACCGTTGCCATGCTCGTCTTGTTTTGCTCATATCTTCTAGACCGTAGCTTCGAATTAAACAAACTTTATATGCAACTTGACTAGAATTTCGTGTAGATAATCATGGTGCATGTTAACTTGGTGTTTAACAACTTTAACTTAAGGTTTGTTCAGATCTGCACCAATTTCAAAATATACATATGAGGACTTACCGGATTTGCTATATGATGATTCCGATCTCATTTAAACTTGTGGTTTGTGTTTTTCTTGTGTGCTTCATCCCTTGACATAAAATGCATCATACTTGCATCATGTTGATTGTGCATTGCACCTTTTTTTGATGTTGTGCCATGTTGTGTTCTTGTGTTGAGTAAAGCAGGAAGCCGAGACCGAGTGTGAGGTTCCTACCGAGGTTGAGTATGAGGAGCCGTCTTATGATCCCATCGACGACTCGACAGGCAAGATGACCTGACCCAGATATCATTACTATCTTTGCCTATTGCTAGATGTCTCGCTCTTTAGCTTATTGCCTCGATGCCCATGTTTGTTTGTCAGCCTCCTGTTGTAACCATGAACCTGTCTAACCACCCAACCTAGCAAACCTTTATTTGGCTACGTAAGCTTCGCTCAGCCCCTCTTATAGCATTGCTAGTTGCAGGAGAAGATTTGAAGATTCTTTCTTCATATTGAAGTTATTGTTGGGATATCACACTATATAATCTGCTAAACTAAATCATCTATATACTTGGCAATGGGTGGAAGGCTAAGCCTCTTGCTTGGTGTTTTGTTCCACTCATGCCGCCCTAGGAACCGTATAAACCGGTGTTATGTTCCTTGATTATGCGTCCCTAACACGGTTGGGGTTTATGGGCCCCCCTTGATAACCCGCTTAGCGCTAAAGCTTTTCCAGCAAGGCCCGACATTGGTTTTACATTTGCCTAATAACTAAAACTTGCATAGGGACTAGCTATCCCGTGATCTTAATTAACAACCCCCGGGCCAGTGCTCCACATGAGTGTTAGTCCGAACTGAGCACACAGCGGGGCCGCCTTGGGGAAACCCGAGGTATTTGGTATACACCTGTAGGATGACTCATCCGATCGTGGCCTGAGACTAGATACACGCGGCTAATGTCAGGGTAATAGCACGCCGGGAGGTCTTGCTGGATTAGTTTTACCTTAGTCGGAATATCTTGAGCACGGGATTCCGAGAATACTCGGATCTTCCCACCTTGGAGTTGCGACTCCGCAGATCGTGAGCTTGTGATGGGCTAAGTTGGGACACCCCTGCAGGGTTTGATCTTTCGAAAGCCTTGCCCGCGGTTATGTGGTAGATGGGAATTTGTTAATATCCGGTTGTAGAAAACTTGACACCATGTTCAGAATACACTACCAGCGTGAGTAACCGTGACGGTCATTTTCCGAAAGGGGTTCGGGAAGTGAACACGGTGGGGTTATGATTGATGTGCTTAGATATGATCACTTCGTGATCACTTTGATGCTCGTGGCACTTCTCTTCTCGCTCTAAACACGTAAGCTAGTGCTAGTGCAGCTGCAACCTTTGTTCTTCAGCCTTGTTCCACACCCAAGGCTTAGATAGTTTTGCTACCCGGGAACGGGATTGCTGAGTCCTCCGTGGCTCACAGATTCTACGCAACACCAGATGCAGGTACTATGGTGAACTACACAGGAGGCGGCACAGAGCTGTACTGGGAGTTCGACGAAGAATGTGGGCGATACTATGTGTACTATCCCGATGATCAGTAGTGGCTTCTACTAGGGGCGATCGGACCTTGTGTTATCTATTTATGGTATCTTTCATTTGGATCTTCGTTCGTAGTCAGACTGTGATGTTATTTGGATGATGATTGCTTATGTAATGTATTGTGTGACATGGCGAGTGTAAGCCAACTACTCTTTTGCAATTTCATCCCTCTTTTACATGAGTCGTGCAAAGATACCATACTTGAGATCATTCTAGTATGAGCTTATACCTTTAAGTCGTGCCTCGACACGTAGGAGGTATAGTCTCATACTGGGCATTACAGCTGATGATACTATCCTTGTGGCCAATGCGGATGTTCAACAGCTCACATCAAAAATGTGTTGCTTCATTTTGCATCATACACAGGTCTCAATGTCAGTTACTCCAAATCCACCATTATATCTATCAACACACCCACAGAAAAAATGCTTATGCTCTCTGATTTCCTAGGGTGTAAGATTGGATTCGTGCCACACACATATCTTGGCCTCCCACTCAGTACATCAAATCCAAATGTTACGTATTATGTGCCTATGATGAAAAGGATTGAGGATAGACTTCTCAGTTGCTCCACTTTGCTTTCTACTAGGGATAAGCTCACCTTGATCAAATCTATTTTCACCAGCATGCCCACATTCTTCATGTGCACATTATCCCTGCCCAAAACTATGGTGAAACAAATCAACATGTATCTTAAGCATTGTTTCTGGAGAAAGTATGGGTCAGTGGATCAGGGACCCGCTCTTATATCATGGGAAAAAGTCTGCAACCCTAAGGAAGATGGTGGTTTAGGAGTAATGGATATTTCTACCCACAACCAAGCTCTTTTGATGAAATTCCTCCATAAGTTCCTTAATAAAGAAGACATTCCTTGGGTCAACATCATTTGGGAGAACTACTATCACACAAATCTTCCAGGTGACAGAGCTGTGGGTTCTTTCTGGTGGAGACCTTTTATTAAACTACTCCCATGTTTCAAACAGCATGCTTTATGTAAGCCGGGAGTAGGGGACACAACTGTGTTCTAGACTGATAATTGGACTGGCACTCCTCTAGTAGTTAAATTCCTAGAACTTCACTCATTTGCCATCAACGGGAACATCACTCCGTCCAAGATCATGGAACAGACTGACACTAGTCAACATTTCCACATACCACTCACTCTACCAGCTTATCAGCAATATAATGCACTCCAACTATTGCTTGAAGGTAGAACGATTACTTATGAACATGACAAATGGCACTATTCCTGGGGCAATAGCATTTATTCTCTGATGAAGATGTACAGAGCCCTAAAGAAGTCTACAATTTCACATAACATCTTCAAGCACCTATGGAACACTTCATGCAGGCTTAGACACAAAATTTTCTTCTGGATGTTGTACCATGACAGGCACCTATGGAACACTTCATGCAGGCTTAGACACAAAATTTTCTTCTGGATGCTGTACCATGACAGACTCAATACCGGAAACATGCTCCATCGCAAGCATATGCACTTGGAAGATTATAATTGTGTGCTCTACTTTGACAAAACTGAAGAAACAACTCTTCACCTCTTCTGGGACTGCCCATTTGCAATCAGCTGCTGGAACTATCCCAATCAAGACAGGAAAAGAGGTATTTCTTTTCATGATGAAATCACTCTTTCCCTACCCTCGTTGCCATCAGATATAGCTATGGACATCATCATCATGAGCTGGTGGAGTATATGGTCAGTCAGAAACGATAAGATCTTCAGATCAGCAGCCCCACATTTCAATACTTGGAAGTTTTACCTCAAAGAAGGATTATGGGCCTTAGAATTAAGACCAGAGTCAAGCAAAGTTGATAAGATCAAGAATTGGGTAGCACAGGTCTTGGAACCGGCTTAAGTTTCTCTTATGTGTATCATGATACCTAGATCTGGTATTGGTTAACTGTATATTCGATGTAATTGTACTTTTTACTTTATTTTATTAATGAAAATACCATAGAATGATTATTCTACGGTTCAGGCTCAAAAAACCCTGAAAACATTGTATTATCCATGAGCAACATCATGAAAAATATGTAAAGGGATGACACGCGTATGTGTACCATAAAAAATCATGAATAATAAAATATGTAAGACAAAATCAATCATTAGGCCTGAATATATACCATCCAATTAAATGACACCATTATTTATGAAGGGAATAACATATCGGGCATGAGCTGCAGTCATTTTTACCTCATATGTACAGGAGCATGTACATCATCCAAGTTGATTTATAGCTCATGTGCCGGCCATTCGTCATAGTCGAGCTCCTGCGGTGGTTGGTGGCGAACACAGATAGGGTTGGCCTTGGAGCGGGGGAGAGGAAGCCGGAGCAGTGGAGCTGGATGAGGGGACGGATGCGGCCGATGGCGGTCTGGCGGCGGTCGACAGCGACAACATGGGATCGTGGCGGTGGCCAGCTGCTCGGCAGCGGCGCACACGCAAACCCGAAGCCGCGAGATCTCTGGTGTGGGTTTACGGAGTAGGGGTTGGGACATGTGGTGTCGATTGGATTTTGGAAGTGGGTCGCTGTTTTCCAGGACCGTGCGATTTTCTATCAATTTGGCCACCGTGATTTGGGTTCGCGCGATTTGAGCTTTGAGCGACCGCGGAAGTTGCCGAACCGAGTTGCAATTTTCTTCGGCACTCGGAGTAGTCCGCTCGTTGTTAGGAAAGGCCGGGATGGATACGTTAGGGAAGTAGGATTTGAAATTGATTGCTGTGAAACGATATTTTATTGTTTGGTAACATGCTATCGGTTCCTACCCGTTTGTTACGTGTCTGATTAGGAAAGTTTGAAAATATTTGGAAAGTTTTTATTGAGAGGGCGAAAAAATCAACGTGAGAAGGTGGTGGTGAGAGATGAGACAAAAATAAACCAGACAAAATAAAACCGTTGAAGGCAGACTAACAAGTCCTCCCTTAGGAGTAGAGATGAAGGTGCCAAGACTCGATTCCGAACATGGAGGTTATTGATTTTTCAGTTTACAAACATGCAAACAAAGTCTGAAAACATGAAACTTGGCATGGTGCTATTGCATCAGTATGTTGTAGTAAAACTTTATGATTGTTTTCGCAAAATTATGGCATGTACTACTTAGAAACCGTACCATCAGCGAGAAAGAATCTATGTTTCGAGAAGGAACGACAAAGGTCTAGAGGCAAAGTGACGGTTGCTTCATCGGTTGAGTTTGGAAAAGGGGAAAACTACACTCAATATATAACACAAATGACACATGTATTTTTTTTTGGCATTTTGGGGTCTATTTGCTATATTTAAGTTAGTAATCGTACTTATAGACATTTAGTGCATATAAGTCAAATTTGAACTGCAATTGCATGTAAAAGTTTGTGAAATTGGGTTAAAAACACTATCTGTGTTTTTTAGGCATCATATGCCCTCATATTTTTAGGCCTTTACATGAAAAATAATTGCAAATTAAATAGAGAAAGAAAGAAAAGGAGGACTAAAGGAAAAAAAAACTAGTAAAAGGAGTTTGTCGGATGTTAAACTCGGCAAATTCTTATGTGCTCGCCGACTGTATCACTTCGCAAACCCATGGTTTGGGGGCGGGGTGGGGGAAGGGTAGTCAAGGGGAATGTGGAGACCTCCTAGTAGATGACCGTATGCGTCAACTATGGGTGTCTTCAAAGAAGCTGAGGCAAATGGGCCAGCTCACTTAGCTTGTGAGCTGTTTTTAATTTTCTTCTTTGGTTATTTAGTCATTTTTTTACCCAAAAAACAAATGTTTTTCAGAAGATTGATACATCAACAACCTATTTGAAATATAAAATGATGTTATAGAAGATTGTCTGGTATATGTTTTATAAAAATGTTCATTGTATACTTAAATATATTATATGTCCATTAATAAATGTACATCGTACAATAAAAAAAGTTCATCCTATATAAATATATGTTCAATGCAAAAAAATATCTTATATTTAAAAAATGTTAGTGGTGTATTAAAAAAATTGTCACTATATACTTAAAAGGTTAAGTGTGTATTTGAAAAAATATTCACGATATATTGGAAAAAACTTAACCATATATTGAGAACCCTATAAAAAAGATAAAGTGAAAAAACTAGAATAAAAATGAGGAAGAACCAGCAAGACAAAAATAAAAAGGACAAAAATGAAGAAAAAAAGAAAACAGAAAACCGTTAGGTGGGTCGGCCCATTTGTAGGAGCCTTCAGCGAAACCTCAACTATATGATGCATGGCGGCGCCTTATAGGATTGGTCAGGATGGGCGCGCCTATGTCTCGTTTGACGCGAGACTTAAGGCAGTCTTTTCTGATGAATGCGACAGCAAGATGGCCCGGCCTAGGCGCACAAGTCCGCGGGCACAGCCCGAGGCCTCCTTTTTCATGTTTTTTTATTTTCGTTTTTCGATTCTTCTTTTTTCAACTTTTTTCTATACTTCGCAATATTCTATATATATATATAGTATATTATAAAAACACTATACATAAAAATATAGAAAAATATTTATCAAGCATTTTAGAAAATTTTATATGTCTATGGAATTATTTTTTCCCATATACACCAAAAATGTAAACACAGAATTTGCAATGTGTATGAAAAAAAGTTGATCTTGTATTTAGAAAATGTTAATTCGGCATATAAAATGCTAATCAAATATTTAAAAAAATCTTATAAAACATTTCAAAAAAGGTAATTGTGCGTAGAAAAATATTTATCATATATACACAACTATACAATGTGTATCAAAAATGTTGATCAAGTATTTAACTAATGGCAATCAAGAATTTGAAAAATGTTAATCAAGTATTTGAAAAACAAATAGTAAATCATTTGAAAAATGTTAAATGTATATTCAAAAAAGGTTTTCCCACGTATAAAAAACTGTACACAGAAATTAGAGTGTGTATGAAATGATGTTCAACATGTATTTTAAAAAAATTACATGTGTAAAATCTGATGATAATGTATTTAAAAAATGTTAAACATGCATAAATATTGTTGATCATGTGTTAAATGTTTTATTACTGGCAACAAACATTTTTTCAAACAAAATATACATTTTTGTATACATATTGAGTATTGAGATTACGGAATTAGCTTTTTTAGATGTCTATATTTTTTGTGTCTATTTGTATTTAGTGTACTTTTTAAACGTTTTGTATACACCAAAAACATTTTTTATACACATTTAACATTCAAAAAATACATGATAAACATTTTCATAATAACAAACAGAAATCAAGAAACCAAACAAAAATCAAAATAGAAACAAAAGGAATCCGAAGAAAAAAATAAAAACAAAAAACAAAGAAAGGCACCTCAAAAAGAAAGGTAAACAGCTATAACCGGGAAAGAAATAAAGAAAACAAAGAAAATAGATGAAAATCATGAAAGATACAAAAAGAATACCAAAGAAAAAGAAGACCAAAAGAATAGATATAAAATACCAAAGAAAACCATTGAAGAAACGAAGAAAACCGAAGTATAACAATGAAAAAAACCAAGAAATCTGGTGAAAAAACAAAGAACGTTTAAGTACATCGAAGAAAAGCGGAAATACTAAAGAAAACCGGTGAAGAAACAAAGAAAATCCAAGTATAACCAAGAAGAAAAAGGGAAATGGAAGGAAACGAATGGGTGGCCAAGAAAAAGGAATAACCGAAGAAAAAAATGTAGGGAACGAGGAAGGCGAGCAAGCGACCAACGCGTGAAAAATGGGCTGGCCTCTTACTGACAATGTAGTCCATAGGAAATGGTTCAGGGGAGATAACCTTCTCTCTCACGTTAAGCCAGGTATAGCAAAGCCTCGTCTATATGATGCACGTGGGCGTCTTCTAGGACTGCGTATATGTGTTAGCTTCTACTCCCTCCGTTCCTAAATATTTGTTTTCTACACATTTTAAATGGTTACAACATACGGTTGTATGTAGACTAATTTTAGAGTGTAGATTCACTCATTTTGCTTCGTTTATAGTCACTTGTTGAAATCTCTAGAAAGACAAATATTTAGGAACGAAGGGAGTACTAGATTGGCCTCCTTTGGTGAACTCTACGCTAAAAAAAGTTGTAAGATAATGAGTTGATTGTTTTGGCTCTAGGTGCATATGCTCTCGTATGAACAAGAAATTCAAAATAAATCATAAATAAAAATCTAAATTCTATTTTTCTGTGCAGATGTTCTTGTTTGTGTAACAAACATGCTTGACAATTTTCATGTGGAATGGGATAGTAGTGCTTCATTGGTGAGAAAAACAAAACTAATTGTAACATTTGAAGGTAACATTTGGTGTTCGTTTTTTTTTTGCACATGTCAAAATGCTTAAGCTTTCTCCCTAAATATTTGCAGGTAGCATTTGAGTGTGACAATGAACCCATCTATTAAAAAATTGACATATGCAAGAACAAAATTTGGGCGCAGGAGCATATGCTCCCAAGAGCCGAATTAAATTTCTAAAAAAAATGATATAATGTGTTTTTTTCTTATAACCGCACAGTGGAGTATGGGTTAACCCTTGTGTGGTTATTTCTTTTGCAGAAAGGATCAATCAGTTATAAAAGTTCATCGCAAGTATAAACAATCACAAACATAATGAAAATTACATTAAGATTTCATGACGACCGAACGACCACTACTGCCACTAGAACGACCCGCCGATGCGTTGCTCCGCGATGACATCCGGGAAGTCTTTGTGTATGTGGCCCTAAGGATCATCATTCTGAAGCCATAGTAATCACGGCTGAACCTTGCATAGATCAGAAGAACCTAACACCAAATCTTGCCACATGACGAGAAACCCTGAACTCACCGTCCCAAGACGATGGCAGGAATCTACACCGAAGCTCCGTAGTCTGCGTCCTAATGGATGAATTCGAGGATGATCGAACCCCGCAAGAAAAACTCGAGGAAGAAGCACTTCATCTAAAACTCTAACCCAAACTACTAACCGGAGCAAGGGCACTTGGATTCTCCTACCCTCCATCGATTGCTAGAGCGGCAGACAGAGAGGAGGAGAATTCATGGGCTCACGAGTGGAGTCTGCAGCGAAAAGTTTGCTTTAAAGCCTAGTCTCTGGGAGAGAACGGAAGGAAGTCTAGTGGCTCGAGATGATAGGACCTGATTTCCAACCGCAAAGTCATTCTGCGTGTTAACGTTATCAGTAACATATCTACCGTCCATCTGGACATCAAGATGTGTGAGATTCTAGCTTTTTATTCATACTTATCTGATATATAAAAATTATACCTAACGAAATACAACTTTTTGGGCCCCACTATTGTCCTTCCCATGGCATACATGGCCGACAAGGCATTAACAACCCACGCTCTCTTTTCTCACACAATAAACCTAACCTTTTATTACGCCTTTGCTAATTTGAATTGTTAATATATTTTAAAACAAAAGTTTTTTTAATAATTTATATATTTGAACTCCTGGCGCCAAGACCTTTAGAAATAGACCAATATTGGATCATTTCAAACACGTTCAAATTTTTCACATTTCATATGTGGAACAAACATATTTCACTTGAAAAATATGAAACAAACATATTTCGATAGAAAATATGTGAAACCAACCTATTTCACTATAAACCTATTTAAACTAAATATAAAACTGAAATATCAACCTCTGAAATTGATTATTTGGAAATGTGCAACAACTTATTTAAAAAGATTGAAATATCTTATTTAAAAAGCATGCAACTAAAATAAACGTGATCTTTGTGAAACGAGCCAGTGGAAAGTGAAAACCAACATGAAACTGTAATGTCAAACTGTGAAGCTGATTCAATGTGCAACAATTTATTTTTAAAGAGTGAAATATGTTATTTCAAAATTGTCCAATTGAAACAGAAGTTATTTTTGTGAAAGAAGTCAGTGGAAAGTGAAATGTAAGTTATGAAAGTGAAAAATATGAAACTGAAATATCAACGTCGGAAACGGATTATTTGGAAATGCATAAAAATTCATTTCAAATTTGTGAAATATGTTATTTCAAAATTGTGCAATTGAAATAGAAATTACTTTTGTGAAACTGACTATCAGAAAATAAGATACAATATATTTCAAAAGAGTGCAATATGATATTTCAAAAGTGCGCAATTGAAATAAATGTGATTTATGTGAAACAAGCAAGTGGAAGGTGAAATGTAGGCTATGAAAGCGAAAACCAATATGAAACTTAAATGTCAAACCATGAAACAGATTCAATGTGTAACAGTTTATTTCAAAAGAGTGAAATATGTTATTTCAAAATTGTAGAATTGAAATAGAAGAGATTTTTGTGAAACAAGTCAGTGAAAAGTGAAAATGTAGGTTTTGAAAGTGAAAAACAAATACGAAACTGAAGTGTTAACCTGCGAAACTATTTATTTGGAAATGTGTAACAATTTATTTCATAATTATAAAATGTGTTAGTTCAAAATTGTGCAACTGAAATAGAAGTGATTTTTGTGAAACTAATTATTTGGAAAAACGAAACAATTTATTTCAAAAAAGTGAAATGTGTTATTTGAGAAATGTGCAATTAAAATAGATGTTATTTTTGTGAAACGAGCTAGTGGAAAATGAAATGTAGGTTCTGAATTGTGAAATAGTAATAATAGAACTTGGTATTGTAATGTATTAGTGTGAAATTGATTATTTAGAAATTTTGAAACAATCTATTTCAGAAGAGTGAAATAGGTGTTTTTGAGAAATGTGCAATTAAAACAAATGTTATTTTTGTGAAACATTGAAATGTAGATTCAGAATTGTGAAACGGTAACTATATAAAATGAAATTATAATGTATCGGCGTGAAATTGTATTTTCCCAAATGTGAAATGTACGTTTGAATTTAAATACGGCTGAAAAATATCCAAGATTGATCTCTTTTTAAAGGTTTTGGCCCAAGGGGTTCAAATATAAGAAAAGATTCAAATATGAATATATATAATTTAAAAGATATGAATGTTTTAAATTAGCCAAGGTGAAAGAAATGATTGGATTAATCGTGTGGGAGAAGAGAGAGAATGGGATCTGCCACATAACTGCCATGCATGCATGTAATGTATAATTATGGGGCCAGCTATTAAAGAGAGATATGAGAAATACGAAGATGGGAATCAAGGAAAGAATTGTAATTTAAAGACATCACAACTGCGCACTTTTCCAGCCCTCTCAGACCATCACTCTCGGCAACCGTCCGTTTTCCCGATTTGACTGTGCCTGGTCGTCAGATGCTCTGCTACATGGGCCAGTATTGAGGGGACGCTGCTCCCGTAACAGTTTTCGAGCAACCTGGTTAGTTGGGCCTGGTAGAGCAAAGGAGGCCCGTTTAGCCCTGTCCATTCGCAGTTCACGTTTCCGTCCAATGTTCCTCCTCCCGTGAGTCCCCCGCCCTCCCAAGTCCTGACCTATCTTCACGCCAGGTCACGCATGGATCATCCAGCGTCTCTTCGGTTGGATCTAGAAGTGATGGGGGTTGGGATTAAGCCGAGGGAAAATAATGCGACGACGAGAAAGATGTGAATAATGCAGTGTCTTATTAGATCAACGATGCGAAGAACATCACGCATCGCATGTATGGGGTGGAAGGTTAGTGTGGAGCCGCGATGCAAGGATTTCTGCTACCTATTGTGTTACCGTTGGACTCGATCTTCCAAATTCTGCCTCCAACCAGAATGACTCAAAGGTTTGGTAGCCTTTCTCGATTCGCAACCACAATCTGTTTCTCCAGTCTAATCACTTTGGATCCATTCTGTTTTCTTTTTGCTTCAGCGCCTGCTCATCTGCCCCTTTTAACCATAAGCGTTGAAAGAAATGGAAGCGACAACAATGAGATTATAGGCTGGGTCACCAGGTAAATCTCATTCTTCGTAATCGAGTGTTATACATAATTACCTCTTATATCGTTCTTATGCTGTCAGTTAATATGATTCCGCAGGGACACCATTTGTATATTGTACTCTACCAAGTGTAGCAAACAAATGTATATCACAAGCTAGGATATGAGGATACCTAAGATGTTTGCACTGCTAATCTATTAAGCATTTTGCGGTGAATTGCTTTTCTATCTGAAATCCTTTTATTTTTTGTCAAATAAACTATGAACTCACACATGTTGTTTGATCACTTAACATTAATCCATATTGATGTTAACCCTTTCTATTAATAAAAGCGAACGGCAATACGCAAGCTATTGCCGAGGATTTGACCTTATGATGCAGTATGGCAAATTTGATTTTACATTTTCTATTCCTTCCCGTGCTATTTATATACTTTTATTCTGGCGGCTTCCCCATCTAGGTAGGAGATCACACCTTGTGAGTTTTTGGAATTAGCATATTTCCATAGCTTCGTACAAAAGCATGGTAAATTTTATGACAGAATATAACGTGGCAATTTTAGGAAAAGTATACAGCGAAATTGATTAATTTTGCATCTGCCCAAGTTGTGCAAACACATGTTCGGTTATTGTTTCTTTAAATCTCTCAGGGTTCACAATGATTTTACTGGAGAAGTATGATAAGCTTCGGAGATCTCGGTAAAAAAAGTTTATGGTCACATGAGCACTCTGTGTTTGGATTTTTTATCATGCTATATACACATGCAAGGGAGAAGTTCTGTGATTGAGTAAAGGATGTCAAGGTGGACCCTGAACTCTGAAACTCAGGTCAAACAAGATTATATTTTTTGATATTTCTTATTGTTGAACGAAAGCTAAGCTTTCAAGCCGTAGCTGAGAGGTGTTCATTATGCACTTCCATGATTTGAGGCTTCATGGTGGCATTGATTCTGTTATTTAAAACTCCCTATATATAGATTGGCCTTTTTTAGTTTGATGATCTGTTTTGGTGCCTTCCTTTGTGGTCAGGTATTGTTCATTTACAACTGAAATATCATGGTTCTTGCTTTGTGGAGGAGATAATGCCATTACTTTGAATAGCGAGGATCTCTACAGAATTGGGCAATCAAAGATTCTCATCATACTGTGGGTAGCATTTGTGTCCTATTTCCATAGGTTCAAGTTGATATTAGCAGGAGAAGGAACATAATTGTTCTTAGCAGCCTGACAAAAAGGTGTAATTTTTCTGGCACCAATTTGTTCAGGTTTCCTTGTCCTGCACTTATTGGCTTCACCTCAAAAGTTTCTTCATGTTTGCAGGGAAGTAGTAACACCTTGCAACATGACTTACTGAAACAGGAATAAGTGTCGGCAGAGCAACTAGAATATGCAGAGCAACTGCTAGCCAAAACGTCAAGATCTTAAATTTACATGAGTGAAATAAAAATGTCATATGATCTTTTTCATGGTCACTTTAGGTATGGCTAACTTACAAAAACTATGTAGGTTTCTTTTAATTAATGTGGTGGTCATTTATTTTAGAAAATTTGCATGTCTTCAGGCAAGTGGCTAAATGTGGAAAGGTACCATAATTTATTATGGGCATGTATAAACAATAGCATGATAGTGGACCTCTGTTTTATTTCCCAGCTTGAAAAATTCAGCAAGGATGTTTAATAGCCATACAAGATTTCTATATCTTGATACTAGGTACGGAAGGTAGGTGATGCTCTCTTACGAATATTAACATAAATACTACTCCCTTTATAAAGAAATATAAGAGCACAAGAGCACTTAGATCACTAATTTAGTGATCTAAACGCTCTTATATTTCTTTATGGAGGGAGTATTTGAGTAGTGATGCTACTGTTTAGCTGCATCAGTATACACTATTATTGATTACATTATGTTGTTGCTTTATGGTGAATTGCATGTCACACTACTTGAGTTATATTTTCATAACAACCTACTACCACTTGATTGAGCGCTTTGGAGATGATTTTTACCTCAAGAAAACTTTCCTTATTGTAGATCATATGAAATTCTTCAACCAGAGAAGATCTCCACAACGAGTTAAACTACATTATCAGCCATCTATGTTGACACAACAAATACATACTCAAAGAACTATATTGACAGTAATTTGAGACAACAACAACATACTCAAAGAAAGCAATGAATGGTCAATGAGAAATGATATTGTATTTCAACAGTCTCTATGAAAACACTGAAATTGTTCATCTCTATTCTATGAGTAAGTTTGACATGTTTTTTGACAAATGATTCTTTTGACCGTCTAGATCTTAGTGATGTATTTTTATGGACTTCGGTTAGTCCATGGTATTTTAATGCTCTATATGTGCATTAGTGTATGCCCAAATGCAAATGTTGTCGAAATGTATGAACACGGATTGCGAGTAGGAGAAGCAGTAGGTAACAATTTATTCCTCCGTTGTGACCTCTATTTACATTTCTGAACTATAGGGGGGTGAGAAGTAATAATTGCACTACTTTCCAATTCTGCCTTAAGATTTTAATGTATTTGTCAAATTTCTGTCATTACAGTGCAAAAAGTTATTAAAAATTCTATCACAATAGACGGGCGCAGCAACGCGCGTCATCATTGATCTAGTAGAAAAGATAAGTGACCTATAGAGTAAGTAGATGGCAGCTCTCTATTGACCGGTACCTACAATTTTTCATTTTGGATTTCCAACCCGTGTGTGTGGTTGCCAGAGCAATTGGCCTGTGCACATCTAAAAAAAAACAATTGGCAGGTGCACGTCCAAGCGCTACCGAGGGGTGGGATGGATGCAAAATAGGGCAAGTCACTTTCCCCAAAAAGGTGTGTGCCCATGGCTGTGGGAAGAAGTCAAGTGAATTCTAGCGCCCACCCACCCACTTGCACAGTTGCACTCGACAACAATTACTGCGCTTGCTGCTGATTCCTCGATGCTCGCTCTCACTTCACTGTGTAAAATGTTCCTGTTCAGTGTTCACTCACTCACGCACATACCAGTACCACTCTATCAGCTTGCCGGCCTCCTCCTGCTGCTGGTCAGTGCTGTCCCCGTGTCTCATGCCTGTCAATCTAAGCGTGCGCGCATACGTGCACCGCAACACAGTCCACACGGCGTCCCTTCACTTCACAATGGTCACGGAGGAAGGACAAAATTACTGTTCTGACCATTTGTGCTAACAAAATCGGAATTTGATCTTGTTTAGAAAATAATTTCAATTTTAACTTTTTCAGGTGACGCCAACATCCCTGACGTCTGGGTTGCAAAGCAGACGCCAGCAACCCTGGCGTCTGGTGACTGGCCCGCACGACCCGCCTGCCAGTTGACCTGCTGACGTGGCAAAGGTCCCAGACGCCAGGGACCCTGACAACTGGCCCTGGTAAGTGGATAACACCACGGGAGAGTGTGTGGGACCCATCCCACACACTTTCCCCAATCCAGCCCGAGCTTGAAGAAGAGTTGCTGCCCCCCCTCTCTCTCCCACCCCTCAAGCTCCCCCTCAAATCCTCTCCAAAAGGTGCTTCCCTTAGGTGGATCTTTCCATCACTTTGTTGCTTGTGGTAATCTCCCCCAAATCACCTTTTTTTTTTGTTAAATCTTGTTATTTTGGTTGCATTTTATACATGTTGGTGGAACCCTACTTCATGTTTTCCCTCTTATTTTAGTGTGAATGTCTTGGTTAACTTTGGTAATATAGTGATATGCATTGTGTGTAGTAGGAATATTTGCTTCTTGAGTAGAAAGATTGGGTGTTAGTGTTAGTTAGTGTTTAGGGTCAACTTTGCTTAGTGTGTGTTAATTATTGAAACCTTTGTGGACATCACCAATAATTTAGTGTTGATATGATTTGGATATAATGAAATGTTTTTGGATAAACACCAATTCTCATTGTTGCCTTAAATGCATTCATGTTGTTTTTAGATGGAGAGACTTGTTAATGTTCATTACATGGACAAGGATGCATTCTTGAGTAACAATGCCGACCCGGGTGAGGAACCATTGGTTTTTGATACAAGCCCTAGATATGATGATGTTGTTGCAAAAGTGAGACATGTATTAAAGTGGATGGACACCAATGTTGATGTTAAGTTAATAGGAAGGTATGATGTTGGAGTTGGAGCCAAATCTCGCTTGAAAAGTATGCCTATCACCTCGGATTTACATTGGGATGTATACAAGGAAAAAGTTTCCCAATGGGAAGACAAGTCACTTGAATTATTTGCCACCAAGGTTGAATCTCCTCGGTTTACAATTGATTTGAACCGGCATGTCTCTTCCCCCAATGGATGACATGAGCGAGAGGACAATGGTGCCACTTGTTGATCATAGGGTTGTGGTTGATGCCCCCAATGCTTATCGCCAACCACGTCCCCGTTTACCATCTAGTGAAGCAAATGAGGTTGAGTTGTATGCCCCCAATGCTTCTAGCCAACCAGCAACTAACCAAGCAAATGAAGTTGAGGTCATTGCTAGTGACAAAGTACTTCAAGAGGATGAAGATTCTCATGATGACGACGAAGAGCGAGAGGAAGGGTTTCATGGTTATGATGTTGGTGACTTGGATATGTACATAGCGCAAAAGGACATGGATCGTGAGTTGCCTTTTAGGCATCAATATGCGTATGACTCGGATGACGAAGGTCTGGGGGAAGAGTTGGACAAGGATGGATTCACAAAGGAGGAAAACCAAATCCACTTTGAGTTGACGGGCTTAGAAAAAAGAACTCACTTGTTTAAAGATCTTAGCCTTTGCCATAAAGTTGTTGTTGATGGTGGAATGAGAATGACGGCGATTGAGCCAACACCATGCCCAGATCCAGGAGAACCAAGGGAGGAGAAGGAAGACGGGAATGCTTATTTGAAGAAAGGAGTGAAGTTTCTGAGCTTGCCTATGCTGAAGTTTTGGTTGTCTGACTATGCCATTCGGAACCATAGGCCAGTTTATGTTGAGCACTCCGACATGAAGTTGCGTTACATCGTCAATTGTGAGCAAGAAGGGTGCCCATGGAAGGTTCGTGCAAGAAAGCTTAAAGAAACCGAAGAATGGGTGTTACAAAGTTGTGTTGCCACTCATAGGTGCAAACCGCCATCTAAACGACTTAGAAATACACACCGTCAACTCACGTCTGAGTATCTCAGATACAAATGGATGAAAGACATAGGCTTTGATCCCATTGTGAAAGTGGGGTTTCTCATGCGGACGGTGAAAAAACAATTTGGTTATGAAGTCAAGTATGGGAAGGCATGGAAGGCAAAGGCAAATGCTATTAGGATGATATATAGTGGTTACGAAGAAGCATACAACCAGCTCCTGAGGTTGTTGGGCGCGATTGCACATAGGAACCCGGGCATGTTTCATGTGTTCGATGATCATGAGGGAGTGTTCCACCGTGCCTTATGGAGTTATGGACAGTGTGTGGAGGAGTTTGAGCATTCTCGTCCGGTCTTGTCTATAGATGGCACATTCTTGACCGGTAGATACAAGGGCACACTATTGGTAGCAATGGCGCACTCATCAAACGACAACGTGTTGCTAGTGGCATTTGCTTTGGTGCCTTCCGAGCACCAAGACAACTGGGAGTGGTTCATGGATCATGTTAGGCACAAGGTGATCGGGGCTAGGGAGGTATGCATCATATCGGACCGGCACCATGGCATACTCAAGGCAATGGACATTGTTATTCTAGGATTTCCAAAGCTTCACCACAGACGGTTCATGAGGCATTTCGTGGCCAACTTTTACCGGGCATGTAAGAGCAAGGAACTCAGCAAAGACCTTACCCATGTATGTGTGGCCTTCGCCACCGATGCTTTCGATGCTCGGTACAACAAGCTCTTTGCAGTGGTGAACGAAGGGGGGAAATAATTTTTAACTAGGAATTTCAGCGAGAAGCACAAGTGGGCACGCGCTCATGACGATGGTGGTAGGCGATATGGCGACATGACGAGCAATCTGGTTGAATGTTTCAACAATGTGCTCAAGGGTGCTCGTTCATTGCCGGTTACTGCAATAGTGGAGTACACCTTCTTTAAGCTTAATGAGTACTTTCAGAGGCATTCTGAAGAGACTGCAAAATGGATAGGTGAAAAAATGGATTATCCGGAAAAGATTGATGAATGGCTGCAGTTACAAGCAAGCAAGTCTTCACAACAACAAGTTATCGTATTCGACAGAACTGAAATGATCTATCAAATTGATGAGCCAGGTGGCACAACACGAGACGGTAAACAATATGGTGGTGCTGCATATGAGGTGCGTCTCAAGACTCGTTGGTGTCAGTGCGAGAGGCCTAGTAAGTATCATTGACCATGCTCGCATTTTATAACGGCGGCGAAGGCAAGAAACATACATGTTTGTGATGGAAAAACCGTGCGGATGCAAGAGTTCCATGTGGAAGCTACTAGGTTGACATGGGCACCTCGATTTCACCCTTTCTTGGACCAGTCTCATTGGCCTGAGTACCACGGCCCTCATATTAAGCCAGACCCTCTCTTGAAGGTGGAGACCAAGGGTAGAAGGAGAACTAAGAGATTCAGGGGTGATATGGATGACCTGGCTGGATACACTGGCATGAAACAATTTGGTAGCGGTCATTTCATGGAGGCTCCTGACACTATCAACTTTGGGGGTGCGGTGAAGGGCGACACAATGCGTGGACATGCAAGAAAAGGAAAAGGTTGAAGAGGGGCATTCCTAGCACGAGTCGTAGAGGAAAGACAAATCGTGGAGGTGGCACCGATGATGAACGAGGTGGAAGAGGTGACGGTGGTGGTGGTCGAGGAAGCACAAGTGACAGAGGTGGTGGTGGTGGTCGTAGAGGGAGCACAAGTGCTAGAGGTGCTAGTGGTCGTAGAGGGAGCACAAGTGCTACAGGTGCTGGTGGTGGTAGAGCAAGAACAAGTGCTAGAGGTGGTGGTGGTCGGAGAGAAAGCAAAAGTGCTAGAGGTGGTGGTGGTCGTAGAGGAAGCACAAGTGGTAGAGGTGGTGGTGGTCGTAGAGGAATGGTTGATAATGGACCGGCCTTCGGTTATTTGCACAATCCAGATGGTTGATCTAATATTAATGGTATATTATTTGTTCATACAATTCCTAGCATTTATTGATTTACTGTATTTACACATTTACTCTCTTTGTGTCTTGTTTTAACAATTGTTCTTTTTGTAGGCATGGCTTCATCCGGTTCCAAGACGAGGCCGCCATGCATGGACCAGGAGGATATGCCGAAAACGTGGATGGAGGCCAGGTTGGGCAAGGAGAAGGAGAAGGATGTGCCCACACCACCATGTTGGTGTGGTGATGTTTGCAAGGTGAAGGTGTCCACTGACCGCAAGAAGTCATGGACAGAAGGTAGAAGGTTTTTCGTGTGTCCCAACTATGCACATGATCGTGCTCGGCCAACTAACGCATATGACCTACCACCTATATGTTAGACGTACGTACAAAAAATGTAAATATGTTTGAACTCATATTACTAACACAACCATGATTTATATGTAGTCGCCTCCTCCACTTTGCAAGTACTTCACTTGGATAGATCACGAGGTACCAAAAGATGTCCAAGAGGACCAACGTCGAGATTGCTTACGGAGGCAGCACCTGTTTAAGGAGTCCTTTGCACGTGGATTGGAGCGGGAGCGTCGTGAGAAGGAGGCTCGTCAAGAAGAGAGGGCAAGAAAACTTGCAAGGGCTCGCGATGCACAAGAGAAGGACGAGGCACGTGACAAGAAAGGAAAGTGGCCTCGTACTACTCAGTAGACAAATGGAAAAGGCACCGACATCGATGATGGACTTTCGAGACTTTGTGTGTGATGAACTTGTCATTCGAGACCTTGTGTGGTCATGAACTACTTATGTCATTCGAGACGTCGTCTGTGATGAACTTGTAATTCGAGACTATTTGAGATTATGTGCAAACTATGTTTGTCATTCGAGACTAGTATGCTTTGTTCATATTTTTGGTTGAGACTAGCATGCTTTGTTCAATTTTTTGGTTGATTTCCAATGTTTAACAGTGTGTGCAACAAGTTTCTAAGCAAAATCATTAACAAAAGGAAGAAGTCAAGGCTAGAAGTCAGGGCCAGACGCCACAGACCCTGGCGTCTGGGTCTCTATCCAGAGAGCAATTGTGCACACCAAGACACCAAGGTCCCTGGCGTCTGGATTGTTTGGTCACGCAGCAGGCCAGATGCCTGGCTGATGCCTCGCGCCGACCCAGATGCCACCTTAGAAGCCACGTCAGCCAAACACCAGGAACCTTGGCGTCTGGGTCCTCTATCCAGAGACCATTTTTTGTTTTTGCAATTGCACACACCCAGACACCACATACCATGGCGTCTGGCCATAGAAGCCACGTCAACCAGATGCCAGGAACCTTGGCGTTTGGCCAGTTACCAGTGGATAAATTGCTTTGGGCCCACCTCTAGCCCTCTCATTACATTCATCTCCACTCACATTCACGAGCTGCTGCCCCCCTCACTCCATCTCCACCACCATAACCCCCCTCAAATCTCTCACGAATCGGTCCCGTTTCACCGTTGGATCTTCGGGATTTTCAACCGAGAAGGTAAATCAACCCTACCCCCATTTTTTGGTTGGTTTAATGTATCATAGTTTTGTGCAAACCCTAGTTTTCTTAGTGGTTATGCTCAAGAGGTAGGTTAGGTACTCAGTGCGATCTGTGTGTTGCAGATGGCTAAGGGTACTCAGTGGGTGCTTAGCCCTATTGTTCATGTCCAAGGCTTTTCTACAGGTGTTGTTCAAGTTAGTGAAGAGGACCTCACTTTTGATTGGTTGAAGAGTAAATTCATGTTGAAACAGGGGCTGAAGGAAGACGATTTTGTGTACTACGTCAGCAGCAAGGAGTCAGATGGCCCTGGGGAAAGAAAATTGATTGACATAACTGATGACGGCAAGATTCAAGAAATGCTGAGCGAATGGGAATGGAAAAGGGTTGTTGAGTTGCATTGCTATAGGAAACCGAGTTATATTTGATGAACTTGTCATTCGAGATCCGCCTCTCCGCCGAGCCAGACGTCGTCACTGACTCTTCTATCTATCAGTAGAGACATTACCATCTATTTCTGTATGAGATTTATGTCTATTCTATGTATGAGACAAATGAAAATGTACTTATGTATGAGACACATGCCTAGTCTATTTTAGTACTCTGTTATCCGAACTACGGTACAATGCTTACCAATCCAGAGTACCGAGGGTGTTTTATAGACATAAGTGGGGATCATACGGGGCAAAATGTGACACCCCGAGACCGGTGCGCCAGGTGTCAGCCAGTTATTCGTTGCCTTTGCGAAGTCATCTGCTTGCGTGTTGCATCTTGCCATGTCTTCATGTGTGTTGCATCAGCATGTTTTAAAAACTTGCATCCGTCTGAGTTCGCCCGTCCTTTCTGTTGTCCGTTCTGAGCCCAGACACACTTGCACGTGCCCGCGACGCCTCCGAATATTTATTTTGTGAGTGGCCGGAAAACGTTTTCGGAATGGGTTGAAACTTGGCGTGTGGTCTTATTATAGCATAGGTAGACCGCCTGTCAAGTTTCGTCGCGTTCGGAGCTCATTTGATAGCCCAGCGGTTAACCGTGTTAACCGTCGGAAGCCTTTTTGTCTTTGGCCCAGCACCCCTTTCACACAGCCCACCAAGCCCATTCTAACCCCTCCATGCTCTTGGCCGTTCGATCACGATCGCGTGGCCGTGAACCGCTCCTCATTTGGACTCTCCTAGCTCCCTCTACCTATAAAAGAGTCTCCCCCGTCCAAATTCGCAGCGAAACCCTAGTCCTCTTCCTCTCCCCGCCTCTGGACATGTCCGCTCCGCCTCTGGACGTGTCCACCCCGCAGCCACATCGCTCCGCCCAACCAGAGGCCGCCACCTCAGCATCACCAGCCCCCGCGCCCAATCCCACCTCGCCACGTGGCCTGCAGCCACTCCCACCGTCGCCAGCCCGCCGGGCCCGTTGTGAGCCCGCGCGGCCCGCAGCCGCTGCGGCCTCCCTTCCGCGCCCGAGGCACCTCGCCTGCCGCCTCCGGCTTCGTGCCTCGCGCCGCCGGACGCCGGCTGCCGCTGCCGGCGCCCTGCCTTCAGCCACCGCCGCCCTACACCGTCAACACCACCGCCAAGAGCCTTGCTCACCGCCGCCGCCAGATTCCAGCTCCGCCGCGCCTCCCCTCGCGGGACCTCGCCGCCACCGGCCGGATCTGGCGCTTGGAGGCCAGATCCGCCCGCCGCCACTTGCCCCGGCCTCGCCGGGCGCCGCCGCCATGCCATGGCCGCCTCTGCCTCGCTCGAGATCGAGCGGGACGATCGGTTCCCCGTGCGTGCGCCTCGCCTCTCTTGGGCCCGTTCCCCCGCTTTGGCCCATCCAGTGACTCCCCCGATCGGGCCCCGACGCGTCCGCCTCGGGCCGGCCCAGCCTCGGCGCGTCCACGTGGGCCACGGCCTGCCCCGCCGGCCCAGCTTCCCTGCCTCCTCTTCTGTTGGGCTAGGCCCGCTAGGTGAGCCCACCTAAACCTCGCTCGGGCGACTTTTAGATTGCCTCCGCTCGTCCTGTTGTTTTTTTCCTTAAGTCTATTTTTCTGTTAAGTCCCAGAATTCAGTATTTTTGTTGCATCTTTGCATGGTTGTATCTTTTTGTGTGTTTAATCCAAATGATGCATATGATATGTCAAAATGATCGTGGTGACATGCTCTACACTTTGTTCCATTGTGCCATGCTTGTTTGAGTTCATCTAGATGCTCTAATCTCTGTTGCAAGAGTGCTACTTGTTATTAACTGCTGTTACTTGTTATTTTTATGCCATGTTTGAGATATGATAACTTGGTGCATGTTTATCCAAATGATGCATATGATATGTCAAAATGTTCATTGTGAAGTGTACTACATGATGGTTGCTGTAGCATGCTTGTTTGAGTCCATATTGCCATGTTAATCTCTGTTGCAAAAGTGCATTTGACTGTTATGTGCTGAAACTTGTTATGAGATGCTGATTTCAATTGCTCTTTGCTATTGATGTGTTTGTCCTCATGCCACATGTCTAGATGTTTTAGAAGCACCATTATATGGTCTTTGCTGTGGTGCAAACCTCTTTACACGATAGCCTTGTGTTGACTTAAACATGCTTGTAAACATGCCATGTTGTTATTGCTATTTTATACTTAGTGAAAAAACTGCTAAGTCTGGAATCTGTTATAACCTGATGCTATGTTTGCTTGATGCCCTAGTCAAATCCATGCTTGTTTTGGAGTGGCCAATGATCATGTTTTGTTATCCATGTTATTGTCTATCCATTCATGCCCTTACTTGCTCATATTGCTTGCTGTAGATTATTTATTTCTTGCTCCCAAGTTGCTATAAAATATTACTGTCAGGTTTTTAACGTCATGATCAAAATGGCGTAGCTTGTTGTTATCGATCCATGCCTCCTAGGGAGATGCTCCAATGGAGTTGTTTGCTGTAGGATATGTCTACTACATGTCAATGCTCTTTATATACTTGTTAGAGTTGATATGCATGTTGTTTTGTGCCTCCGAAGGCAGCATCGTGATGTTGTTTTTGCCTTCCCAGATTTTGGCTAAGTCTGGATAATTTTATTGCAACTTTTCATGCTTATTTAAATGTGTTCCAGTAAGCTTTTGGGTGTGTTCTAAGTTCCTACTTGTTAAGTATCATGTCTACTTCACATCCATGCTTCTTGTTAACATGTTTGAGTGTTGTAGCATATATTTACCTTGCTCCGAAGTTGCTATGTGGTTGTTAACTTCAGCTTGTTGTTATAACTTGTTTTGCTCGTATCTTTTAGCCCGTTGCTCCGTTTTGAGTGTGACCTATATGAAACTTGTGTGATTTTGCATGTAGAATCATAATATCATATTGTTTTCATGTTTGGAGTGAGTTTGCTTAATGTTTGGGTGCATCTTGCACCGTTGCCATGCTTGACTTGTTTTGCTCATATCTTCTAGGCCGTAGCTCCGAATTAAACAAACTTTATATGAAACTTGACTAGAATTTCATGTAGATCATCATGGTGCATGTTAATCTGCTGTTTAACCACTTTAACTTAAGGTTTGTTCAGATATGAACTAATTTCAAACTATGCATATGAGGACTTACCAGATTTGTTATATGTAGTTTCCGGCCTCATTTAAACTTGTTGGTCTTGTGTTGTTTTTCTGTGCTTCCTACCTTGCTATGTATTGCATCATATATAGACTTGTCTTGCATCATACTTGCTTGAGCATATTGTCATGTTCTTGTGTTGTTTTTCTGTGCTTCCTACCTTGCTATGTATTGCATCATATATAGACTTGTCTTGCATCATACTTGCTTGAGCATATTGTCATGTTCTTGTGTTGTGTGTTTACCGTATTGCTTGCTTCTTCTCGTTAGTGCTTGTTCCGTTGCGATCGTGAGGATTTGTTCGTCTACTCGTGGTTCGTCTTCAAGGCTTCTTCTTCCTCTTCTTCATGGATCCGTTCTTCTTCCTTGCGGGATCTCAGGCAAGATGACCATACCCTTGGATACCTTTACTATCATTGCCATGCTTAGTTGTCTCGATGCTATCGTTATATGTTGCGCTACCCATCATTTTGTCAGCCCCTCTCCTTGTTGCCATGAAACCTCTAACCTTTGACACCTTCCTAGCAAACCATTGTTTGGCTATGTTACCCGCTTGCTCAGCCCCTCTTATAGCGTTGTTAGTTGCAGGTGAAGATGAAGATCATTCCATGTTGGAACTTGTTGTTGGAATATCACAATATGTCTTATATATAATAACACACCTATATACTGGGCATGGGTGGAAGGCTTGGCCTTTTGCTCGGTGTTTTGTTCTACTCATGCCATCTTAGGAGCCAATAAACCAGCATTATGTTCCTTGATTTTGCGTTCCTTACACGGTTGGGTATATGGGGACCCCTTGACACTTCGTCTTTGAATAAAACTCCTCCAGCAAGGCCCAACATTGGTTCTAATTTGCTCATAATAACAACTTAATTAATTAATTAAATTGCATAGGGAGTTAGCGCTACCCGTGGATTCTTCTACATAGCAGGGGGGCCAGTGCCGATGGTGTTGGTCCCAAATAGAGCAGCTTGCGGTGCCGCCCCTTGGAAACTTGGGGTATCTGGTCGCTGTAACCATAGCTCATCCGGACGTGGCCTGAGACGAGATACGCGCGGCTACTATCAGGGTGTATCTCGTCTCAGGGTGAGAGCTTGTGATGGGCTAAGTCGGGACACCCCTGCAGGGTTATGATCTTTCGAAAGCCATGCCCGCGGTTATGTGGCAGATTGGAATTTGTTAATGTCCGGTTGTAGAAAACTTGACAGAGGATCCGAAGTAAAACACACAACTGTGTGAGTAACCGTGACTGTCTCTTTTCACTTTGAGAAGAGAACACGGTGGGGTTATGTTTGACTCGTAGGTAGTTCAGGATCTTTACGATCATTACTAGTTTGCGACCGTTTGCGTATATGCTCATCTTATTCTTGTACTCGTAAGTTAGCCACCATACATATTGCCTAGCCGCTGCTGCAACCTCGCCACTTTACCTCTTCCTACCTATTAAGCTTTGATAGTCTTGTTACCCATGGTTATGGGATTGCTGAGTCCTCGTGGCTCACAGATACTACAACAACAGTTGCAGGTGCAGGTTTCCGATGACTTGACGTGAGAGCGATGTTCTGTTGTTGGAGTTCTTTCTTCTTCTTCTTCAGTCTTGGGTTTGGTTCCGGGTCGGCAGCCTGGGATAGCAGATGGATGTCTTGTTCTTTTTATGTTTGCATCTGTAGTCGGATGCCTTGTATTGATGTTGTTGTATTCATGTGACTTGCATGTATTGTTGTATCCCTCATGTATGTATGTAATGGTACGATATAATGATATCCATCTTGCTAAGCGCCCGAAATGCGGTTGTGCCCCAATCACTTAAGTGTCACATGATCGGGATAGAATCACATCTTGGGCCTGACACAAAAATGGTGGCATGCAATTTAATAAGAATGGTAGCATGCAAATTAATTAAAATGTATTATTTAAAGCTAATAAGTGGAAAAAATACTGCACTATGGCCAGACGCCAGGGTCCATGGCGTATGGTCCCCTGTTTCTAGTGTGCAACGACCCTGCCTCCGATTCCTTTCCACACCCAGACGCCAGAGACAATGGCGCCTGGACCCCTGACTTGCAACCAGACGCCAAGGACCCTGGCGTCTGGTCCCCTGTGCATATAAATCACTAATTTGTTGCCTTTTGACAGATTTCAGAAACATGCAATCAACAAAGACATCACAGGAATCAACATTTCACAGGTAGCACATGACTGAGTTATACTTTTAACCGACAAACGATAACAAGTTCATGGAAAGAAACAACAACAAGTTCATGCAAACAAAGTACACCAAGTCAAGGTTTGACAACGTACACCAAGTTCATTGAAACAAACTACAAGGTCACTTCCTCCTTCCTCTCTTTACGATAGTTGCAAGTGTAGGCTCCTCCTCTTCGCTAGCCTCCTCCTCTTTGTTGTATGCCTCCTCCTCTGCATCAGCCTCCTCCTCCGCATCAATGTTGGACTTATATCTTTGCATTCCTTTTGGTATAAGCTGATGAGGATACTCCAGACTATGGAATTGTGTGTTCCATGCCTTCTTTCTACCTTTCTTGGCTGGTTTCTTAGCTATGGCTTTGCCTTTCCTAGAGCGAGGATTGCCTTGTGTCGGTTGTGTAACCTGTGATGGTTGTGGAGCATCAACATCATACTCATGCTCTTCATGGACCTCCTCCTCTATATCCTCTTGATGTGTTGGCTCCTCTTGATGTGTTGGCTCCTCTTCATGGACCTTCACCTCTATGTCCTCTTCGTTGCGGAGATAATTGCGTCTATTAGCTCTGGCGGCACGGCTACCAGGTGCAAACACATCACTGGACTGAGCACCATGGCAAGAAAGCATAGCTGCCATCTTATGGAACCGCTTCTTGAACTTCTGCGGCAACACAAAATATGCTATGATATGAGATGCAAATAACTAATCCGCGAAGAGAAGCTTTTATAATATATTGCTCACGCCTCCATCGTGCCCCTAAGAGTCCTATCAGATAATCCACCACCATGTGGATGACTCAGTGCTACGTTGGCATCGTTGACGCACAGAAGCAACTCTCTGCCCTGCAATTCATGAACACACCAAACTTATGTATTTGAAAGAAGAAAATATAGTGGAAGTATGTTAGATTAGGTTCATTAGCCTACAATTTCGTCATGCATCGGTGCATAGTCAATGTGAGCCCCTCTGGTGTCTCTCACCGCCGTGTTGAAGGTATGATAACCTTCTGCAGTCTCCAGGTCTTCGGACACCAACACCGACCACTCCTCGTGAGTCCAACCAGGCTTTAGCTTTAACCGGTAACGATCCTCATACCACACTTGATACTTCTGATATGCCGGCTGATTGTGAGGTCTATTCTTTGATTCTACTAACGTGTCTCTTTGATTCCAAATTTGTATCCACGCACGGTGTTTGTTGGCCCAATCCGATATATCCCGATTGTTCCTTTGATCGAACCTACAAATGATGCATGGTACAAATCATTAGTAAACATCGACTTATTCAATGCTCTACTACATACTCAAGGACATGCTTGCTCACCGATGCAGAGATAGCATTTCCTCTTTGCTCTCCTCAATTGGAATACCTTGTCTTCTTCCAAATTGTCTTGCCACACGGTCTACGAAGTGCCACTCGACAGCGAAGAAGCATATCATTGGGCACCTCGCCCGCCAAAAATGGCTATCACGCATGCACATCTCGTTAAGAGAGAAGCCACGATCATCCACATAAGGCAACCAATGGACCTTCAAAACAAAGAGATACATTGTTAGATACAAATTTCATTCTTGACTAAATTTTGTCTCATTGAACTTCTCAATACCTGCTCAGTAGTCAAGGTGTCCAGCTCGTTCATATAGCACTTGTATCGCACGTGCGAGCTTCCTGTGTACACTGTCACATGTTCCCAATAGTATGCAAGTGCGGGGCGCCGATATGGATCAGCATCATGCACCCCGTCATGATTATCCCGTGGGTTTGGCATGCCGGGGTTCTTGAAATCGGGCCGTCCAACCGGGATCCGCTCCCACATCCACACGGATAGGCTCCAAACAAACCCAGACAATGAGGATGTATCTCCCTTCCTGCGACACGCCAAGTCAAGTTGCAATCAAACAAACATATTAGATATGGAGGCGCATGACAAATGCAAGATAGATGGTTGCAAATATCTCTTACCTGACGATACAAATATGCTAGTGCGGCCGAACCCCAGCTATACTGGGTATCCCAGTTATTGAGTAGCTCCAGGAACATCCAGAGGGCTGAGTTCCCGGTTGCGTCTGAGAAGACTACCTTGGTTAATACATACCAAAGATAGGCCCGTGCGTACTGCTGCACAACGACGTCATTGGCACCCTCAGGGCACGGATTGGTTTCTCCCCTGACTAGTTTTAGCCAAGAATGCCTCACTTTCGAGGCATCGACCTTGCCTGGCAGATAAACATCAATTAAAATGCCAGTCCGTTCTCGCCAATTAACGGCGCTGACACGACCAGCAACATCTTGTCCGTTGATAGGAAGGCCGCTTATCATAGCCATGTCCTCTAGGGTCATCGTCATCTCCCCACATGGAAGGTGGAACGAGTGAGTCTCGGGCCTCCAACGATCCACAAGTGTGGTAAGCATCGCGTGGTTCACCGGCGGAGCGTGTCGCTTAAACTGCAACACGAATGGGAGAAGACCCAATTTCCGAATGTACGGCTCGTATCGCGCGTTGTAAGGAAAGTCATCAGCGGAATGACCCCTCATGCGCATAGCAACTACAGGCTGCAAATAAAATCATGTTTTGATCAATACAAGAACACAAATGAGAAACAACGAAAATTGATAAGTCTTTCTTCTTACCTTTCCGTTCTCAATGGCACGAGCACGATGTTCCTTATCCCACTCCTCGATTAATCCATCATACCAAGGTCCATCATCATCCGCCATCCTACCAAACAAATCACAACATGAACTACAATTACAAACAGTAGAATTTGCTTCTCCAAGTTATGCAAAATTTCTTCATATGCAATCTATATATGCAAAATTTCTCCAAATTTGCTTCTCTTAAATCATGTCACACACAATCATCATATTTCATCATCTCTTTTGCAAAAAAATATTATGCCATCTATATATTCAACTATATTGTCATACCACTTAACACATATAATATTTTTTCTAAATATATTTGCTTGCCAAATATATTCTTCTCAGATTCAAACAAATATTATGCCATCTATATATTCAACATATAGCTAATTTAGTAGCACATGCATACATCATCTATAGTTCAAAAATAAAATAAAATCACAAACTAAGTCTATTGGTGGACAACTACCAACTACAAACATATTCCTAAAACATATAATTCATCTACTCATGTAACATCACCTATTGTGAAATAATGCATACAAAAAGAGAGGGGAAATCCAAAACAAATTGGAGGAAATGGGGGAGAATACCTCAAAGATGCTTGGGGGGGGGGGTCAGATCTACGAGTTTGAGCGGAGGATGGAGTAGATCAGGGGGGGTGGTGGTGTGAGGGAGAGGAGGGGCAATGAACAGAGCATCTCTGTTCGTGAGGCGCCGCTGGGAGAAGATGAGATGGGGATGGATGGGCTGGCCCGCGCCATTATCCACTTACCAGGGCCAGATGCCAGGGTCCCTGGCGTCTGGGTACTTTGCCACGTCAGCAGGTCAACGGGCAGGCGGGTCGTGCGGGCCAGGGGCCAGACGCCAGGGTGGCTGACGTCTGCTTCGCAACCCAGACGCCAGGGATGTTGACGTCACCTGAAAAGGTTAAAATCAAAATTATTTTCTAAACGAGGTCAAATTCCGATTTTGTTAGCACAAAGGGTCAGAATAGTAATTTTGTCCACGGAGGGACATCCCTGGCCTCTCGTACACGCGCGGCTCCTCCGGCCCTGTTCGCGCGGCCGGTTACCACTTGATGTAGGTTAAGAGCAACTTTAGCACATCCCACAAAAACTTGACCCGCAAAACGCGTTTGCAGTTTCACAAAGATCGCGTTTGCGGGTCGAAAGCTAGCGTGGCCGAACAGAAACCATATCTAAAAAACACTTTCGCGAGAGAAATTGCACCTCGTTGAAGCGAGTAGTTCGTCACATACTACATAGATTTTACATGATCAAACACTACAAACATAGTTCATAGTACATACTACGTTAATATTAGTACTAGAGGGGGTTGGATCTGACGGCGATGAGGTCGCGGCAAAATGGACGACGCCTTGGAGGAGAAGGACGCTCAATCCTCCTCGCCGGAGCTGCAGAGGTCGACGTACTTCGCCCTCTGCTCCTCGCGGATGCAGCGTCACTCCTCATCCTTCTCCTTGGCGGCGAGGTTGGCGGCGACCGCTGCCGCCACTTCAGGGGTTCGAGCTCCTCGGCGTGGCGCCAACGCTCTGCCTCCTGGCGCACGCTCCGCTCGGCGATGGCGGCCGCAATGGCATCGACGTCGGCGACGTAGTCTTCCGGCCCGACGATTCCACGGCGGCTGAGCGGAGTGGGCTCTTCCTTGACGGGGACGAAGTCGAACTCGTCCGACTCCTCCTCGTCCTCCGACCAGTCCCTCTTCACGGGGAGAAGGCCCGCGTCGGAAGAGGAGGAGCTCCCGGCGTACGAAGATCTCGCGGAGGAGAAGAACGCGCGCTGGCGGTCGTACTACTCCGTCTCACAGACGAGGAAGCTCGCCGACGACGACATGCCACGGTTGGTCCACTTCCGGGCCCCGCGCTTCCTCGCGCCGTCCGACCGGACGCGCCGCTCGCGCTCCGGGTTGCTTCGGCCGTCGGATCTGTTGCCGGAGCCGTGTCCAGAGCTCTACATGCGGCTCCACATGGCGGCTGGAGGCGGGGAGGTGGTCGCCGACGGCGAGAAATATGGAGCAAGGGGGTGGGGAATCGCGTGGTTCAGCGGCGGCGGGGGAAAGGGTTTCGACACGCAAACGAGCCGCAGAACCGTAGATATATCGTTCGGGGCATGCGGTTTGCGTGTGCGGCAAAAATTTTTATGGGCCGAGCAAGTATGCGTGCTCTGTTCTGACCGAAAAATTGTGCCGAATCTGCATACTCACCGGAATTTTACGGCGTGTTTTTTACGGGTGCCCTGGAATTGCTCTAATTCGCCCTCTTCTTTCCGTTTTGGAGCGCCCTCCCGCGCTACGTACGTACCAGAAAGCTACTCCGTCTGCTGCCCTAGTCCATCTCTAGTGCGTGTATACCGTGAGAAATACTCTTATGCCCTAATGAAAACATTCGGTAAGTAATCAGTGAAAATGGACGAAGATAACCCTTTTTCTGAAACTTTAACATATAATGACCCTATTCCGGAAAAAAAATTCACAAACGAACTCTTTTTGCTTGCCTGAAGCTAGGGCGCTATATTAGATAGCATAACGCTCCTGACTAAGTGTCATTTTAGCGATGTGTAGCATGACCTCCCAGACTAGAGCGTCATGCCAAATAGCATGATGCTGTAGGCGTCATGCTATCTAGTACGACGCTTTAGCCCTGGACATCATACAAAATTATAATGGAAGAGACTAGGCAACACGTTATACATCAACACTCCTTACGTGTGGCCAAACGCGTAGCCAGGTTGGTGACACGCCCGGGCGGCTAGCTACAGTACTCAACGGTGTCGAATAGTGTTTGTGATGCTACAGTCAGCGAACGGACAAGCTGCCACGCCTCATGGGGCTTAAACTCAAGACCTATTGGCTTCGATACCATGTAGAAGTACATACTCTAGCTAATTTGACTCCGATTCCATATAGAAGTATATAATCTAGCCAATGCAACCAAAAAACCGATATGATAAAAGAGACTAAACAACACATTATAAGTCAACAAAAATGATCAATTTATGAAATATTTATATTTTCACGGGATCATTTTATGTTGAAGTTCCAAAGAATGGCCAGTTTCGTTCATTTTCGCAAGTAATCCAACGGACCATATATACGCCAGCACGATCGCTTTGAGCTAATAATAATCAAATTGGATTTTTTTGGAGAAGTTGGCGACAAACTGATAATATCGGCAGCTAGCTAGCTAGCTAGGATAGCACACAACCCAATAGAATCGAAACAGACCCAAAACTCTACCTGCAGCGGCTACATACTGCATACTGCAGGAGATTAATTAATAATTAATCAATCATCTAATAATTTTTTCCTTCATATTTTGCCACACCTCCTATCCTAATTAATACGAGTAATAATTAAGAACAGTACATGCATCTTATAACGAATGATCCAACAGGAAAGTGCCCTCCGAGCTTATGAGTAGCTAGCTGACACGAGACGATGATGATGAGGTGCATGCTTAGCCGAAGAATCCGGTGTTGCTCCAGACGGCGTCACGCACCCGGCTGAGGTCGCGCCCTTTCAGCGTCCTCCCCACGCCTTCGAACACCGACGGCGCAGCCGTGCCGCGCCCGCTGCTCCGTGCCTGGGCCTGCAGGTACTCGTGCGGCGCCATCCACTCCCCCTCTTCCTCACGGCAGCTCACGCCGTAGCCGTGCTCGCCAGCGCCGGCCGGGAACCTGGCCGCCGGCCACTCGGGCACCTTGACAGGCGCCGAGCTCGCCACGTGATGATGGTGGCGCCCGGCCGGCGTGGACGCCGTTGCCTCGAAGGCCAGCGACAGGCCCCCTGCTGTCCACCGCCCGCGACGGTCTTGGTCCGGTTGCCTGCCGGTGGAGCGGTTGGAGTCGGGCGCAGGCGCCGCGAGCACCGACCAGACGTCCTCCTCTTCTAGGTCGGCGAGGTGATCAGCGCCGCCGGCGACGTGGTGACCGCTGGCCTGAACGGGGTAGAGCAGCCGCTCTGATCCGTACCTGCAGCTGCGGCCCTTCCCCATCGATATCGATATCACTGGTGGCTAGCTAGCTTCGGGAAACTGGAATAAACTAGCTAGCGAGCGCCTCTCCCTCCCTCCCTATATATGGATGGATGGCAAGCAAAGCAAAGAAACGAAGAATCTTTGCTGCTGGCTAGCTAAGATGAAACGAATGATTGAAGCTTTTTAATCAACTCACACAAAGCAAAGCCTACTATTCTGTCTGCCGTGTACACAAAACCAACTTTTCCTCCAAAAAGTTAAAAAAAAAATGAGAGCAAGCCTACGAGAGGTCCTGTGGTTGGGAAGAACTCCGATTCAATGGAGTGGAATGGAATCCATGGGCGGGCAGCCGCTATATATATACAGCCGAGCGGGGCGCAACTAGCTGTGTAGGATCTCCGTGTGCGCGAGGCAGTTTGGGCGGCCATGACGTCGGCACAGCAGCGAGATGAGAGATGGAGACAAGCTGCCCACGTGACTGCCAGCATGTTGTGGGCCCGCAGGCGTAACCTATTGTGACCTCACACGTGTCCGCTTGTCCACTTGGGCCCACAGAGTTGCCAGCTACACGGTGCCACGAACGACTCACGGTGGAGCCCCCGCGCGCATGTCACCAGGCAATGCGCGCATTGCATTCTTGTCCTTTCCACCCGGGACCGGGAGGCAGTACGCATGCTGCATGCATGCATGCATGTATTGTACTCACAGGTAAGGTTCATACATACAGCATGTCCAAAAATATGTTCAATCATACAAGAATACAAATATACTACTACATGCATAGCTAGCTAATGATGTACAGTAGAAATATACAAAAAGCAAAAGGATCATACAGGCAAGTAGGAGTAGTACAATTTAAGTCGAGCTTAATTTAGAAAAATTATTATGGGCTAATGATGTGGTGACATCCTTATGTAATCTACCCGCAAAAAAAAAAAGACATCCTTATGTAATCATGAACATACGCACTTGGAAAAGACGAGGAGTGTAATAAACTCAAGGGTTTAAAACAGGGGCACGCACACACAACACACATTCAACGGTTCACAGGGTGCAAGGACCACCGGTCGTCATGAGTGAGCCCCTTTTGTCTTAATTTGAGTGCATAGCTAGCGAGCCAGCAGTACATATACTACGTGTTTCTTTTGGCTCTTGGCTTATCTCTCTCGACAATCTTCCATCATCAACATATTTACCAAATGACAAACGACATGTCATGTGAACTATACACATGCAAGCTAGCGAGCACTTCATTGCAAAACACGAATTGCAAATTGCTAGAGACTAACATAAGATTTTTGACATGCACGATGTGTCTGTTTTTTAATTTCAACTTACAGGAGTTGAAACGTCAAAAACTATCTTGCATGTATATATTAAACATTTGGTTCTGTGTACCTTAATTATGTAGAGGCCCGATGCTCATTATGCTTTGTATCCCATTGATGCTATATTTTAAGTCAATAAAAATGCCCTTTATAAAAAAAAGACTATATAAAACCAGGTAAATATAAGGGCCCAGTGGAAAAACAATTTGACACCAGCCCATGAACATCTAACACATGCATATTAAGTGCAAATGTACCAACGCTACGGGCTACAACCCGGATGATCGCTCAAACTAACGCTCGCTTGTTCTCCTCTGCAAAACGTACTTGGCCCTGTCGCCTCGTCTATTCACATGAACCACGGCAGCCTCCAATCGCAAGTCCTCTCCTACGCACAAATTGATGATTCCGTCTATTCGTAAATTAATGATTCCGTCGGTAATTCCAATCTATAAGTGACACTAAAGTCGATTTATCCACCTAATTGATCTAAAGGAGCACGACATTTAACAACCTAAATTCCTACTCCTTTTATCTTAGGATTTGTTTAATGTGTTGATTTTTTTTTAATAATTGATTATTTAGTTATGACATATTAGTACTGCTTCGTTCGTGAATGGATGCACCAGTGCTACTTGTTCGCGTTGACAATGATGATCTTTCTTCCTGGCTTTAGCCCTGCAAGACATGCATGGCCAAAGGCAAAGAAACAAAATACAATAAAACTTCGGCGAAATACATGGAATAGGAGTTCTACATGGCAGGGGATTATAGACGAACGGAACAATGGAGACGTCTGGAACAGTAGTGTTGTGATCGACTGGGCGGAATGGCAGGTACAGGTGAAGTGTGTGTAGCTATCGGTACAAAAGCAAGCCTCACCCATATCCACCAACATGTCTGGCTAGCTGTGTGCTGTGTGGTCTCCTCCTATAATCAGTTGCCCATTCACATCAAGCACACTATTTGGAATTAGGCACAATCATGATCCGTCATTGTCTTGGAACACAGCCATATATATGTAAAAAAAATGTACTACTATATTTGAGCATTATTGGACACTCCAGACCGAATACAAATACTCCCTCTACAAATATCGTGTAAGAGTATAAGAAATTTTAGATCACTAACAAAGGGAGTATTTGTTATATTGCAGCTACTCCTATACTTCATTATGTGTGAACGTATACTCTTTTCTATAGTACCAAGCTGTTATAGGTTAATGGCCATGCAGTTCTACTAATTTAGTAATCTTTCTTTTTTTCTGAAAAATTTGGCAACCGCGGACAGGAACTCGCAAGGGTTAGCAATCCACACACTCTCCGCAATGATCAAAGAAGCTTCCACAGACCACAGGTCGCAATGATGAATCAATATTCTATTGGCGCATATAAAAGATTCGCAAAGTAAAATACTCTTACACGATAATTATAAGTGAACGAGATTCCATAGGCTACACTGTCGAATCATGGACAACACCGATCGCTGATGTACTCCCTCCGTTCAAATCACTAAATTAATAATCTAAACACTCTTATATTTCTTTACAGAGGGAGTAGCAATTAAAGTTTCTATCTTTTATCATCAATTAAAGTTAGCTATTGTTGTTGTCTTGCAGTAGGTTTTTTTTTTTAAACTTCCGATCTATTTATCAACTGTCAAAGGTAGTACAAAAAACGTCAGAAATAAAAATCACATTCAGGTCCATAGACCACCTAGCAATGACTACAAGTACTGGAGTGAGCCGGAGGCGCGCTGTCATCGCCCCTCCATCATCAAAGCCGGGCAAACCTTATTGTAGGAGACAGTCGGAAAGTAGTTGTGCTAAAGCCCCAGAGGACCAATGCACCAGAACATCATTCACCATCGATAAAAAAAGCGTAGATCGGGAGGGTCCAACCCGTAGACACACCAACATAGACAAACAAAGATCAGATCCAATCGGACCCATCGAAGACAAACACCGACTGAATTCCACGAGATCCGCCGGAGACAAACCTCCACACGCCCTCCGATGACGCTAGAGGCATCATCCAAACGGGGGCTAGATAGGAAGAAACTTATTCCATCTTTAGTGAGCTGCCGCCTCGTCTTCCTGTGCAGGACACAGACCCTACCGAAACTCAAAACAAACTCTAAAAACGGAGCCCTCCCGCTGGCAAGGACCGGGATCCACAACGCCTCCATGGCCTTAGGGCCATGGGAGACGAGAGCTCGTGGCTGGACTGACAACAAAACCTACACATACCGCCGATTTATAAAGGTAAATATTATTTTGTTTGCGGCATGTGCAACAACTTAATTGTGTGGTTGGTAACTTTGGTGTCATAGTTTGAGCCGAAAACTTTGGTGTTATAATAACGTATATGTCTTAGTTCTAACCGTAATAAAAAAAATTGAAGTTGAGACAAAAGATTTGCCTCATTCATTAAATAAGAAGGTAAAATACAATGTTCATTGTTGGCTCAACTCATATCCCATCAGAACATTATTACATCACCGAACTACTCTCGAGGTATGATATTCCTCAAATGCTTGGCACCCACCGTGACTCAAAGCCTCGACTCTGGAATGCTCTTGAGGATGTAGAATGGAGGTGTCGACTTTTTTCTGAAGACTCTGGTATTCGGCCCATTCCAAATTACCCAGCTAACAAGAATGATGAGAGACGCCATAGTCTTTCAGTGCGTGATGTTTGGTCTCGACATGTTTATCCACCATTGCTTAATGGAGCGCATGGACACACATCTATCCATTTCGAGGCTTGCCAATCCAATCCGCTCCTTGAACAATCCCCATACACGCAAGGTGAATCTACTCTTGTAGAACAGGCCAGCAGCCATTTCATTGGCGCACTTACAAAGAGTAAACACCCCATAGTTCTCTCATCCTCTCTTATGTTGTCGGTCCGCCGTCCAATGCCTTTTGTGAAGACCCATCCATGAGAAGAACTTGACCTTCGGAGGGGCCCAAACTTGGTGTGGGGGGATTTGAAGTCGCTTACAGGGGCAGGAAGGGGAGAGGAGGGGTGTTATTGCGCTGAAGGCAGAGGAGCCCTTCCGGTTGGGAAACAGAGTAGAAAACAAAACAAAAATTCGTCCTACGATCAAACCAGGAACACTATGAAGATGCAATAATGGTTTACAAAATCTGAGTTACAGCGTAATAAGAGTCGGTGTAGATCGTACTTGAAGTCCCTTGAATCATTCACGGATGATCCCTCGAATCGAAGACCGAAAGCACGACCTCTCCATAGTTTACAAACGTACGATCTTCACGATCCGGCAGCAAATCGTTGCCGGAGAATTAGAGGTAAAATATTAGAACCACACTGGACTTCAAATTATGAGGAATGTAGAGGATTAGATTTAGCTCTAAATGGGTCAACTAGAACTAGAACTAGAGAAATAGAGGAGGCTCTAAAACTTGTGTCAACAAAGGGCCAAACCCTCATGTACACATACGTTGGAGGGAGAGGGAGGGGCGCCACAAGGTGGGAAGGAGGACTCCCCTCCCTTGCATCGGACAAGTGGGAGGAGGAGTCCTCCTCCCACCCCAATTCAGCCTCCCCTAGCTTGTCCAACAAGGTAGGGGCGCCACCTTTTGTTATTGGGCCTCCCACCACTTGGACTTTTAAGGCCAGTTGATATTTAATTAAATATAAAAGCCCGTAGTTAAAGTCGACCCATTTGCGGCCCATTATACCATTGGGCCATTTTCGTAGCATCTCTATTCTGGCCCATTAAAGACCCGTCATGCCTGTCGATAGAATTAAGCGTGTGATACATACCGGCCTGTTAATGGCCCGTTATGGTTGGGCCCATAAACAGACGATTCCCATTTTAGCCCGTTTATGGGCCATATTGTGGGCCATTATTGGTCCATGAATAATACGACCCATGTTTGGTCTATCAATGATATGACCCGTAGAAGGCCCATAATTTGACGACCCGTAGAAGGCCCATGACTTTGACGGCCCGTTGAGGACCCATGAACTCCACGATACGTAGAAGGCCCATTAATTTGACGATCCGTAGAAGGCCCATGAATTCGACGGCCCGTAGGAGGCCAATGGTCACTACAGCAAGAAGCAGGACCATTGTCCGCGGAAAAAGATCTGCAGTGACTACAAGCAAACAAATAAACAAGACAATAAGGAAATAAATAAGAAAGCAACTTAAGCTAGGCTATTACATCTATTACAAATATTACATCCACTGGGCATCAAAGTTTGCCACTTGTGCCAATATAGGGAACATAGTAGCATATTAGATACACTGGACGTCTAAATTGGCCAGTAGTGCAAATAAACGCGGTAGCAAAACAAGTCCATGACTTAAACAACTTCAGAAGAGCTCAAGAAAAGTTATCCTGGGTATCCACCATGTTGACAATAAGCTTAGCAAGCTTATTAACTTTCTCTTATTTGGCGCTAAAATCCTCCAACACTTGTTGTTGCAACAGAAAGTATGCATCCGAATTCTGCAGGGACTTCCTCAGTCCTTCGACTTCTTGTCGCAGCATAGCTGATCGATGTCTTTCAGCTTGTAGTTGAGAATCAACAAACCAAACTAATTCAGACAGAAGGTTTGCAGAGATTGTGCCAGCGGTAGTGGCCAGTAACCCGAACACTGCAGCAAGAAAGGACATTGGGGCTTGTCTCACTGTCTTCAAGATAGTTTTCCTTACCTGTTTTATCAGCTTTGTTGGAGACCACAAGGTTGACTCACTATCCTGAACCTTATCTGCATTACTTCCTTTACCATTGCTTAATAAGGTACCCTTCTCCAATATTCTATCAACATTCTAAAAGAAGAAACAAAGAGACACATAACAGGTTTAGGATGTACTCCCTCCGTCCCAAAATAAGTGACTAAACTTTGTACTAATTTTAGTACAAAGTTCACTTATTTTGGGACGGAGGGAGTAGTATATGAAACTCCTTTTGGTGGACCAGTTCTGTAGTAAGGTGGACATGATTAAACAATCTTCTATTGCGAAGTAGTATATAATAAAAGCATCAGACAAACATATATCTATGTGCTATGGTCACTACATTGTCTTGCCAAATTAAAATAGAGACATAGTTCAAATCATATCAGTTCAAAGCAGCATTGCAAGAATACAAGTGTGGGAAACTACACGACACAACAAGATTTCAGATGGGTACCATGGGCATACATGTACAACAACACTATTGGCTCTGTTTTCATGCTAGTAATGTGCATGATATAAGAAGATAACTGTATACACAATTGAATTTGAAATCAACATAGAGCAATTTAGAAGAGCAAACATGTGACACCCCGAGACCGATGTGCCAGGTGTCTTCCAGTTTTCGCTGTCGTTGCCATGTCATCTGCTTGCGTGTTGCGATTTGCCATGTCATCATGTGCATTTCATCTACATAGTTTTCAAACTTGCATCCGTTCATAGTTGCCGGATCCCCTGTCCTCTCCGTTGTCCGTTCTGAGCCCAGACACACTCGCACGCGCCCGTGGCACCTCTGAAACCTCTTTTTGTAAGTGGCCGAAAAACGTTCTCGGAATGGGTTGAAACTTGGCGTGTGGTCTTATTATAGTGTAGACAGACCGTCTGCGAAATTTCGTCGCATTCGGAGCTTGTTTGATAGCCCAACCGTTAAACATAGAGCAGTGCCGCTGCCGGTTTATTCGTCGGACGTTTCGGTCTTCGAAACTACCGCTCCTCTCTCTCTTCTATCGTCGCAGCCCGAGGCCTCTTCCACACAACCACTAAACCAGCCCACTAACCCCTCCTAGGCCCAACCTACCTCTTCCCCCGGCCGGAGCCGTCCGATCGAGATCGGAGGGCTCCGAAACCATCCAAAACCCATAACCGTAGACCCCTTTCCCTATATAACCATCTCCTCCTTCTAAATCTGGCAACCCTAGCTAGCCCCTACCCTCCACCTACCTTCAGCCGCCGCCGCCTCCTCGTTTTCCGCTCTGGCCGATCCAAACCTGCCACTTGGCGCCACCGCAGCCGCCAGCCGCCACCAGCGCCGCCGCTCCCCTCCACTCACACCGCGCCATGTCGCCTCCCCTGTGCTCCCAGCCGCCGCAGCCCGCGAGGCCCGCACGGGCCCGACCGCGCGCCAGCTCGTCCCAGATCGCCCCGCACGCCACGAGCATCCCGCCGGCTCTCGACCCGTCGCTTCCAGCGTGGCCCCAACCCCGCCGTCGACCGTCGTCCTTGCCGGATCTGCAGGTCCCCGTTGCCGGAGTACCCTCCGCCCCCTCGCACCTCGCCCACTTCCTTCTCCTCCTCTCCCTCATGGCTCTCTCTCCCAGGGTACGCCATCGCCGGAGATGCCCCGCACTGCCACCGCGTCATCCATCGCCGCCCGAGCTCGCTGTCATCGAAAACGAAACCGCCGCCCTTGGATCCGTCGTCCCCCGCCGCCCACATGAGGCTCCGCACCAGGTCCGGCGAGATCCAGCCGAATCAAGCCGCCACGCCGAACCCTAGCCATGGCTGCCTCCTTCCTCCTGCTCCTGCGTGAGGACGAGGGGAGACCTCCCCTGCTCGCCCGCGTGGCATGTGGGCCCCAAGGCCCAGCCCATCGAGCCCCGCGGCCCAAGCCGCCTTCCTCGGCCCGTCTCCAGCGCCGGCCCAATCCACCACCGACCTGGGCCAAGCCCGCTATGGTGAGCCCCGGCCTACCCCTCTATCCCTCGCCCCGGGCGTCGTATAGTATCATGGGCATGTTCTGTTTTTTCCTTGAAAACTGCTAAGTCTGATAAATTCAGCATCATGTTGCATACTTGTGAGTGGTGTAACTTTTTGCACATACATCCAAATGAAGGATATAATATGTCAAAATGTTCGACTCTTGATGCTCTACATGATGGTTGCTGTTGCGTGCTTGTTTAAGTTCATCTACATGCCTTAATTGCTGTTGCAAAAGTGCTAAGTGTTGTTAACTGCTGAAACTTGATATAAATTGCTGTTTATAACTTTTTGTGTGATTTTTGTTTGAGCATCATGTCAAAATGTTTTAGGAGCACAATCATGTCATCTTTGCTGTGGTGAAATTCACTTTTCATGATATGCCTTGTGGTGAGTGCAACAAGCTTGTAAAGTGGCCTACTTGCTATTTGCGGATTTCTGAGACTTGTTGAGAACCACTAAGTCTGAAACTGTTATATTGTGATGCCATGTTTGCTTGATGCTATAGTCAAATCCATGCATGTTTTGGAATGTCCAATGACCATGTCTTGAATTCCATGTTATGCTCTATCCATCCATGCCCTTGTTTGCATTTATAGGTTGCTGTAGCTTGTCTCTTTCTTGCTCTCAAATTGCTATAAATTGTTTCTGTCAGCCTGTTCTCGGTAAGTTCAGTTTTGCCATGTGAATAGCTAGTGTTCTATGCATCCTATGACCATGTTCTTGCCATGAGTAGCTGCATAAACATGTCTTCTTTCTGTTTGTTATATTCACATGGCATGATATGCTTTGAGATGAGTTGCACAAGCTTGCAAACATGCCTACTTTTCGTTGTTGCTGCCATGTTCAGCTTATTTCACCATGTCCGTGAAACTTTATTATTTGCAATCTTGCCATGATGTTTTGAGCATGCTCTAGTGGTGATTGGCAGTAGCTCAATGATCATGTTTGTAGTGCTTGACATGTACATGCTTGCCATGCCCTTTGATGCCATGAAATGTTCATGTAGCTTGTTGTTTTGATGATTGCAAAGTGCCTAGTTGCTGTTTTGGACAGTTTGTTGTTATATCTTGTTTCATTTGTATGTGTTGAATTGTTGCTACGTTTTGAGCGTGTCCTATATGAAACTTGCATGTTTTTGCATGTATATGCATCATATCAGGTTATATACATGTTTGGAGTGTGTTTGCTTGATGTTTGAATGCATCTTGCATCATTGCCATGTTTGTCTTGTTTTGTTCATATCTTCTAGGCCGTAGCTCCGAATTAAATGAACTTTATATGTAACTTGACTAGAATTTCGAGTAGATTATCATGGTGCATGTTAACTTGATGTTTAACAACTTTAACATAATGTTTGTACAGATTTGGACCAATTTCTAAATTTGCATATGAGGTCTTACCGGAGTTGTTATATGTTGTTTCCGGCCTCTTTTAAACTTGTTTGGTTGTGTTGTTCTTGTATGCATCATCCCTTGCCATGTAAAGCATCATGAAGCCTTGTCATGCATCATACTTGGTTGAGCATCTTGTCTTGTTCATGTGTGGTGTGTTTACCATGTTGTTTGCTTCTTCTCGATTAGTTCCTGTTTCGTTGCGATCGTGAGGATTCGTTCGGCTACGCTTGGTTCGTGTTCGTGGCTTCGTCTTCTTCATGGACTCATTATTCTTCCTAGCGGGATCTCAGGCAAGATGACCGTCACCTTGGATCTCATTACTATCATTGCTATGCTAGTTATCTCACTGCTATCGTTATATGTCGCGCTGCCTATCTATTGTTGTCAGCCCCTCCTTGTTGCCATGAAACCTCTAACCTTTGACACCATCCCAGCAAACCATTGTTTGGATATGTTACCGTTTGCTCGGCCCCTCTTATAGCATTGTTAGTTGAAGATGAAGATTGGTCCATGTCGGAACTTGGATTTTGGGAATATGACAATATATATTACTATAATTAATGCACATATATACTTGGCAATGGGTGGAAGGCTTGGCCTTTTGCTCAGTGTTTTGTTCCACTCATGCCACCTTAAGAACCGATAAACCGGTGTTATGTTCCTTGATTTTGCGTTCCTAATGCGGTTGGGTTTATGGGGACCCCTTGACAGTTCACTTTGAATAAAACTCCTCCAGCAAGGCCCAACTTTGGTTTTAATTTGGAACATAATAAAAAACTTAATTAATTAATTAATTTACATAGGGGGTCGCGTCCCCGGGGATTCTTTTCTACATACAGGGAGGGGCGAGTGCCGATGGTGTTGGTCCCAAACTAGACCACCGTGCAGGGCCGCCCCTTGGCAACTTGGGGTATTCTGGCTCCTGTACGCTTAGCTCATCCGAACGTGGCCTGAGACGAGATACACGCGGCTACTATCAGGGTGTCAGCACTCCGGGAGATCTTGCTGGACTTGGTTTTACCATTTTTGAAATGTCTTGTGCACCGGGATTCCGAGTCTAATCGGGTTGTCCCTAAGATAAGGGGTTTTTACCTCTGCTGGTCGTGAGAGATTGTGATGGGCTAAGTTGGGACACCCCTGCAGGGTTATGATCTTTCGAAAGCCGTGCCCGCGGTTACGTGGCAGGTTGGAATTTGTTAATGTCCGGTTGTAGAAAACTTGATAGAGGATCCGAAGCAAAATACACCAACCGCGTGAGTAACCATGACTGTCTCTTTTCATTTTGAGTAGAGAACACGGTGGGGTTATGTTTGACTCGTAGGTAGTTCAGGATCTCTTAGGGATCATTACTAGTTTGCGACCGTTTGCGTAGATGCTCATCTTATTCTTGTACTCATAAGTTAGCCACCATACATATGCTTAGCCGTTGCTGCAACCTCACCACTTAACCCCTCCACACCCATTAAGCTTTGCTAGTCTTGATACCCATGGTTATGGGATTGCCGAGTCCTCGTGGCTCATAGATACTATAACAACAGTTGCAGGTGCAGGTTTCCGATGACTTGACGTGAGAGCGATGTTTACTTGTGTTGGATTTCTTTCTTGTTCTTCATCATCAGTCTTGGGATAGGTTCCTGGTCGGCAGCCTGGGATAGCAGGATGGATGTCATTGTGCTTTTCATGTTTTCATCCGTAGTCGGATGTCTTGTGTATGATGTTGTTGTATTCATGTGGAAATTGTATGACTTGTATGTATCCCCATCTATGTATGTAATGGTACGATGTAATGATATCCATCTTGATAAGCGCCCGAAATGCGGTTGGGCCCCAATCATGAGTTTATCACGTGATCGGGATAGAATCGCATCTTGGGCGTGACAAAAATAATTAAAGAAACATGTTTAAACATACCTGTTGTGCCACTAGTGTTTCCATTGGATCCTTCAATTTGGAAATAAGTTTGTATGAGTAAATACAGTGATACAAGAGCAAAGCAGTGTGCTCCATACCAATGGAATCTTACCTGAGAACAACTGTTCTTCATGTTTAAGCCCTTGTTCTACAAGAAAATAGTATAGTAAGATGCATGCATACAATACTTCAAATGAATAATGATCTCATAGACCCTACCAGATTCTTGGTTCTGGACCAGTACACAACAAGATGTTCCCAGTCATCGTCCCGTAAATGTGTCTCAGGAGAAAGTAAGGGAATTTGATGAATTTCCTTGCCACTGAAGTACGTTTTCTTCAGGTAATTCTGATACTGCCACAAAGCATTCTTGAAGATAGCATAGGTTACCTTATCATGAGTTTCTAAATCGGTCTTTCTCTATAGATAAAATTGGGAACATTTGTTATATTATAACCAGAAGGGAGGTAGAACGTATGGGACAAAGCAAAGTAGTTGCCATGAATAACATTACTTACACGTAACTCCTGGACGAACACCTACAACTGGCTTTTCCCTTCATCTTAAGTATATGATGTCTACTACTCAACTTGTTCTTGTAGACTCGTGTTGGGCCTCCAAGCGCAGAGTTTTGTAGGACAGTAGCAAATTTCCCCCAAGTGGATGACCTTAGGTTTATCAATCTGTGGGAGGTGTAGGATGAAGATGGTCTCTATCAAACAACCCTGCAACCAAATAATAAAAAGTCTCTTGTGTCCCCAACACACCAAATACAATGGTAAATTGTATATGTGCACTAGTTCGGCGAAGAGATGGTGATACAAGTGTAGTAACGATAGTAGATATTGATTTTTGTAAGAGTAACAATAAAAAATAGCAAGGTAGCAATTGATAAAACAGAGCAGAAACGATATTGCAATGCTTGAAAACAAGGCCTAGGGTCCGTACCTTCGCTAGTGCAATCTCTCAACAATGCTAACACTGGTACGCGTCGGTCCTAAACAAACGGTTTTCGACCCCTTTCCGCGACGACATTTGGAACCGTTGCCAAGTGAGTGCGGGCGATAGGGGGCTCCTTCCCACACGACCTAGAAACCGTCGGGGATATGCCCTCCTGGCACACACGCTCGGCAAAATGAGGTCGTGTGCGACCGGCGAGCGCTCAAATATGGAAATACGTACAGTAGAGCTAAAAAAATACAATTATACTGCGAAATTGTTCCCGATCGCAAGTACATCCCACACCGTCAGTCCCCGCTAAACGTTTCCGATCGTATGTACATCCCACACAATAGCTCCTAGGAAAACGTTTCCGTTCACAGGTACATCACACACAATTTTTCCCGTTAAATCATTTGCGTTATTGAATGTATCACACACGGTCCGTAGAAGAAACTGTGTGGCAAAGGCTGTCCATCACACACAGTTTTTATGTGGTAAACATTTGCGCAAGGTGGCCTAATACAAACAGTTTTCAAGAGAAAGCCGTGTGTGATTGCTCATTGATCCAACACAGTTTATTCCTAGAAACTGTGTGCGTTGCCTGAGGTCATCACCCATGGTATTTTTTCAATAACCGTTTGCAATATCGAAACCCAATTAGCAGGCTAATTCGCCATTAGTAGGATAATTGCCCTATTATTAATAATCCATTTATTAATATAATTGACATTCATATTAAGCACACAATATATTTCATTTCCATATTAAGGAAGCATAATTTCATAATTGAAATACAGCAGAGTACAACATGATATAGCTTCAGCACTCGGCTACCCCATTACACAACTGCACCAGCACCAAATTCCACATGCAACATGTAGAGCCTTTTGAAATTAGCATCATAGATGGTATATAGACAGATGCATCTCATCTGGAAAACTGCTGAAGCGGAAGGCGAATATTGAGGCTTCATTCATGTTGAAGGTCTTTGCAACTTTAGGCCAGTGCATGTGGATGATTGACCGCCCGTCCTCCATCCTCTTCAGGAACACTTCAATATTGAACTATGAGTGTTGTATGAAAACCTTCCTCGCCTCCTGACCATAGAGGTGGTTTGAGAGGTAATCATCAGTGAACTGCTTTGGAAAGGCCTGAAAATAAGGATGTGCATACATATCTTCTCTATATTGGAAATGGGGCAAAGGAATAAAAAAAATCAATGTATAATAGTTAGTACCATCTTGTAGTGAACTGATGTCTTCTTCATTGTGCAGACAAAAATCTTGTTGTTTTTTGTCGCTAATTTCTTTATCCTAATAATCTTTACGATTTTCTTGATTTGGTTGATATTCATGGACAACTCATTTCCCATATGGAAAAAGGGTCGAACAGTGGGTCAAAACCTCTGACAGCAGGACCTACATGTGCATGACCAAAATTTTAAAAACCAAAATATTAGAATGGTTTCTGCAATTGCACAATAATGTGCTATTAGAGAAGGGACCTTGCATGTGCTAACCTCGATTGTAAACCTCAGTGCTTCCCATTGTTTCCCTGCAACACATATAAGGTATTTAGTCATCAGGTTAAGTAAGGGTTCGCATGCTATCTGTGACGCCCCCGATTTGTCCGTACACTAATCATGCACGCAAATGTGTACGACCAAGATCAGAGACTCACTGGAAGATATCACAACACAACTCTAGACACAAATTAAAATAATACAAGCTTTATATTACAAGCCAGGGGCCTCGAGGACTCGAATACAAAAGCTCGAATACACAAGAGTCAGCGGAAGCAATAATATATGAGTACAGACATAAGTTAAACAAGTTTGCCTTAAGAAGGCTAGCACAAAACATCAATGATCGAAAATGCAAGGCCTCCTGCCTGGGACCTCCTAACTACTCCTCGAAGCCGAACTCCACGTAGAAACATCCTCGGGATCCTCTGGGTCCTGGACTCCACCATCTGGTTGCATCATCCGAGAAGAAGGGAGAAAAGGGGAAAAGGGGGAGAAAAGCAACCGTGAGTACTCATCCAAAGTACTCGCAAGCAAGGATCTATACTACATATGCAAAGGTATATGTGTAAAGGGGTAATATTTGTGGACTGAACTACAGAATGCCAGAATAAGAGGGGGATAACTAATCCAATCGAAGACTACGCTTCTCGTAACCTCCATCTTGCAGCAAAAGATGAGGGTAGCTGGAAAGTAACAAGTATCATCGCTTCTAGCAGCCTCCGTCTTGCAGCAGTAGAAGGGAGTAGATGGTAAGTTCACCAAGTAACATCGTATAGCATAAACCTACCCGGTGATCCTCCCCTCGTCGCCCTGTGAGAAAGCGATCACCGGGTTGTATATGGAACTTGTCTGGGTGTGTTTTATTAAGTATCCAGTTCTAGTTGTCATGAGGTCAGAGTACAACTCCGGGTCGTCCTTTTACCGAGGGACACAGCTATTCGAATAGATTAACTTCCCTGCAGGGGTGCACCACATAACCCAGCACGCTCGATCCCATTTGGCCGGACACACTTTCGAGGGTCATGCCCGGCCTCGGAAGATCAACACGTCGCAGCCCTACCTAAGTACAACAGAAAGGTCAGCATGCCGGTCTAAACCCTAAGCGCACGGGGATCTGGGCCCATCGCCCAATGCACACCTGCACGTTCCGAGGGCGGCCAGTGAGCAGACCTAGCAACTTCCATTACTAAGGAAGTTACGTTACGCGGTCCAACCCGGTGCATGCCGCTCAGTCGCTGACGTCAAGAAGGCTTCGGCTGATACCACGACGTCGAGTGCCCATAACTATTCCCACGTAGCTGGTTAGTGCGTATAGGCCAAATTGCTAGACTCAAATCAAATACCAAGATCCTGTAAAACGTGTTATTATGAGATAACCGCGGACAACGACCAGGGCCAGGCCCACCTGTCTCCTAGGTGGTCGCAACCTGCCATGTCGCTCTGCCACAAAATAACCATCAGGGGGCTGTCGGGAACCCAGGCCCACCACTACCTGGGTGGAACCACCTGCCCCTTCAGCCCCCATCTCCGAATCATCATCATGTGTATGTAAAATATGTGAATAGTATATACCCGTGATCACCACCCGAGTGATCATGGCCCGATGGTATAGCACGGCAGACGGACAAGAATAAAGGGCCACTCATGGAATACTAGCATCCTATACTAAGCATTAGGATGGCAGGTACATGTATCAACAGTTGTAGCAGCAATGACAGGCTATGCAACAGAATAGGAGTAACCGAACAGTAACATACTACACTACTCTAATGCAAGTAGTAGAAAGAAGAATAGGCGATATCTAGTGATCAAAGGGGGGGGGGCTTGCCTGGAAGCTCTACAGACGAAAGGAATCTTCGGAAGCGTAGCCGTAGTCGAACACCGAAGCATCAATGGTCTCGGGTCTATCACAGTATCGGAGTCTATCGAAAATAAGCAACGAAGGGGGAAACAAATAAATAACAGAGCAAATAATAGCATCACAAAGCATAACATGGCAAAAGGCGGTGCTACGTGTGACCTAACACAGTGCTCGGTGATACAGGCGAAGAGGAATAACATCCGGGAAAGTATTCCCGGTGTTAGGCATTTTCGGGCAGATGAAACGGAGGGGAATGTTGCATGTTCGGTATGATAGAGATGTGTGGCAGACGAACGAACCGCGTATTCGGATTCGTCTCGTCGTTTTGAGCAACTTTCATGTACAAAGTATTTTGATCCGGGTTACGGATTATTTTATATTAATTTTTAAAGTTTTAATTCATTTTTTGGAATTATTATTAATTCTAAATTCAAAGGCTAAACACTAGGTGCACCCAGCGCTGCGTACACATAAGTGTACCAGAGGCTGACAGGTGGGCCAGGGGGTCCCAGTTGACCAGTCAACGTTTGACTGGTTAACGTGGCGTGGGCCCCCCTGTCATTGACTATTACATTAACTAACTAGTAAATTTAGGCTAACGAGGTTATTAGGCTAATAAATTTAATTAGATTAATTAAACACATTAATTAGGCTAGTTAAGTTAATTAATTATTATTATCATTTATATATTTTTTAATCTTTTTTTGTTTCCTTTTCTTTTAATAGGGGCCGGGCCCCACCTGTCATGGCCCCAAGTGGCCAAGCGGGGCGGGCGGCTTAACAGGCGCCGGCGATGCGGGCGCCCGACCCAGGAGAGGGCCGAGCGGGCGCAGATTGGCGCTGGCGTCGGGCGCGTTGTCACATCCCTAGTCAGTGCTTGCATTAGGACTAGCTAGAGTGTGCATCATGTTTACTTTTCAAAGAAACTTGAAATGGGAATGACAGAAACCCCAGCACCCCTTTTCTAACAACTAGGGTTTAATAAAATCTTTTCCAATGTACCCAAAATGCCCTTCAAAAATGTTCATCATTTCTGCCTTGGTCTTAAACCTCTGCCAAAAATGGTGCATAATTTTCTAGGAAATCCAAGGTCTCTCGATTAAATCATATGGTATTTGCATTTGGGCATTTAAAAGCTATAAAATAAGTTGTGTGCCCAAATAATCATAAACTAAAATGTTCCATGCTGTTTATATTATATACAGTGGGCATGACTAGTTTTATGAGCTACAAAAATGTTCTGGCATTTTTAATAATTCAACAAAGTTGCAAAAGAAATGAAACAGAAAGAAATAGAAAAAAGGAGAGAGAAAGGGTTACCTGGCGCCTAACCGGCCCACCTGCCGGCCTAGCCCAGCCACCGCTCCAGCGAGCTACTTGGCTCGGCCAGGCAGGCAGGCAGGTGCTCGACGGCGGCCGCAGTGCGCGCCACGCAGCTGCCCGCCGCCCTGCTTCCTCCCCTCGCCGTTCTGGAGGCTGGGATCGTTCACCCACTTCCTCCCCGAGCTCGCTGACACGCTCACTCCTCCCCAACTCCTCTCCCTCGCCTTCCCCGCACCATGGCCGATGCCGCCGTGCTCGTGCCGTCGTGGTAGCCACGTCCACCGCCGTCCCTGAGCCCCGTCATCGTGTCCGTCCGCTCCACCGTCCTCGACTACGTCGAGCAGGCTGAGCCCCGAGCGCTCGCCCGCTCTGGAGTCGCCCCAGACCCCGTCTTCCCCAACTCCGGCCGCAGAGATCCCCATCGCCGCCCCGCTCAGCTCCGACCGTCCCCAAGCTCGCCTCGGCATCTACTGCATCCGCCGTGAGCTCAGCTTCATCCTCAACCTCTCCGTTCGCTCTCTCCTGCACTGAACTCACAGCACGAGGCTCACCTGCACGCGCCGCCGCGGAGCTCATCGCCGACGAGGCTCCGGCCATCTAACGCTCCAGCCACTGTGCCCACCAGCTTCACCGTCACATGTAGGTGCTGTAGGATCACTCCACGGTCCTCTGCGAGCACCGCACCGTTGTTTTCGACCTCGCCCGAACTCCGGCAGCCCCTGGACTCGTCGCCGACGTCGTTTCCGGTGACCCCGAGGCCAGCCACCACCACCACTCGACGCGGCTCACTCCCAGCTACCCGTAGGTGTGCTCCGCCGTCGTTTTGGCAGCCGGAGCACAAAACCCGCACCTCACCGCCGCGTTTGGCCTCGCCGACGAGTTAGCCCTGTTTGACCAAGGGTTTGACCCCCCTGGGTCACTGACATGTGGGCCCTGCCTGTTAGTCAAACCTAGTTTAGTGTTTAATTTAATTTTAATTAGTCAGTTAACTAACTGTGACACTGACCAGTGGGTCCCACTGGTCAGGTTTGACCTGGGCCGCCCTGTTGACTGGCTGACGTCAGCATGATGTCATGCTGACGCAGTAAAGGACTTTCTGGTATTTTAGATTTTAAAATAATTCAGAAAATTCCAGAAAATGCTGTAAACTTCAAAAAAATCATATAAATTCAACAGTAGCTCAGATGGAAAAGATTTATATATGAAAATTGATCAGAAAAATCCAATCTTTCCAATGGCACTGGTTTCATGCATGTTTGAACAAGTTAACCTTGCTGTTTACATTAAAACAAGTTAATGCACTTATTTAAATAATAGTTTGGGTTTCAATTTGAATCTTTGATTCAAATGGGCTCAAACCCTTCTGGTTATAGTTGCATTAGCCCAAAACACATGCATCTTGCCATATCATGAGCATGCATCATATTGTTGCATTTTTTTGTTTATTGATTGTATCGCCGATATTCTCCGTGTTAGGTTCTGCTCCCGAGGATACTTCTGCGTATCCAGCTGAAGAGCAGTACCCGTGAACCACTCTTTCAGGCAAGAAATCATTGATCATTCCGATACAAACCCATCTTCTCGCTCCTGCTCTCTTTTACTGCATTAAGGCAACAACGTGTGAACTGCTACTTGCTGCGGTAGTTGAACCCTATTCCCTTGCATGACCTGTCATTGCCACAGTAAATAGTTGAAACCCACTAGCATGTGTAGGAGTTGATTGAGCCATGTGATGTGTGATCCACCATGCTATTTGTTTATGTTTCCTGCTATGCTTAGAGTTGTGTCTGGTATGGTTCATCTGGGTGATGGATCAGAGTGAAATGATCATACCGGTAAAGAGAGGGAAGTGTGGAACATGTTTGGTAAAGGTATCGATGAAAGGCCATGTAGGAGTACGTGGTGGGTTGTTTCATTGGAACCGTTCATAGGACCCGAGATCTGTATGTGTGTTTCAAGTTCCAGCTAGTACCATGCATTGGGCCCGAAACCAATGGACCCTCTCAGCTTATTAATTACCCTCGATCTCTGTCCAGGAGTTAAAACTAGTTTCTGGTGTTTGTAGTTTACTGGTGGTCGTGCACATCGCTGACCCTCGGGGTGGGCTGTGATGCGACAGGTACGTGGCACGGTGTACCGGTTGCCCGTTTGGTGACTCGGGAACCCTGTACACATCGTTTGGGGCCGTGAGTGACACCCCGGCCGGATCTCCCCACGGATGGAACCCAAATAGGCGATAAACCTGGACGAGAGACTTGTGTAGTTAGTCAGGTCGTGGCCGACACCCTCGCTGGGCTTCCGCTTGAAGGTTGCCGAGTACATGTCGAGTAAACGGCGATAAGTGGTGGAAGCGTGTGTGAAGAAGTACACCCCTGCAGGGTTACCAATCTATTCGAATAGCCGTTCTTCGCGGTACAGACTACTTGGTTACTCTTACAGTTCATAGACAAGTTGATGGATACTACTAAAAGCCTCAAGATAAGTGTGAGTGCCGAGGATGGCCCTTCCGTAGGATGACGGAAGAGGGTCCTCGGTGGTGTATTGTTGTGGTGAGTAGAGGACTCGTGTACGTAGTAATATCTTGCAATCTGTTGAGAGTGGTAGTATAGTTTAGCCAAGAGTCAAAGTTGGCTTTCTGCTATAAACTCCACTGCCCCCTGTTGATAATGTTGCATGTATGATAGGTTCTGTTGTAAGACTTGCTGAGTACCTTTGTACTCATGTTTGCTTAATAACTGTTGCAGAGGAGAACCCTGCCCCTTCTGATGGGTTCTACATAGACATTGATGTCGACGAGTAGCTTGTCACCCAGACGGAGATCTGGAGCTGGTGAAGGGCCTTGTAGATAGTCAGGCTACACCAAGCCTGTTTTATTTTCTATGTTGTCTGTACTCAGACATGTAGCTTCCGCTTGTGCTTGTATGACTGTATCACTTGAGTGTTGGGTCATGTGACCCCTATCTGTATGGATATGTTATGTATGGCTCTTGGAGCCTTTTAAATAAAGTACTTTGAGTCATAGAGTTCTGTTGTGATGTAATGTTGTATTTGCACATATTGAGCATATTGTGTGTATGATTGAAATGCTTGGTATGTGTGGGATCCGACACCTAGTTGTTTTCCTTTGGTAGCCTATCTTACAGGGAAATGCCTCCTAGTGCTTCCAATGAGCCTTGGTAGCTTGCTACTGCTCGGAACACGTAGGCTGGCCGGCATGTGTCCTTCTTCATTCCTGTGTCTATCCCTTAGGGGAAATGTCACGCATTGTTCCTTTAAGTCCATGTAGCTTGCTACGACTTGGGTTCATACGTTGATGACCGAAACGTTTGTTGTTGGGTCATGGATGCCTGTCTCTGTAATTTAGTGCCACTTTTGGTTTATAACTAGCCATGTCGGCCCGGGTTCTCTGTCATATGGATGCTAGCGACACTGTCATATACGTGTGCCAAAATGCGCAAACGGTCCCGGGCCAAGTAAGGTGGCACCCGTGGGGATACCGTGCGTGAGACCGCAAAGTGATATGACGTGTTACAGCTAGATTGGTGTGACTTAGGATCGGGGTCCTGACAGCGTTGGCATTAGAGCTGGACTGCCTGTAGGTTTCTCAAGCCAAACTGGTCGATGTTGAGTCTAGAAAAATTCTTAGTTATATGTAGGGGAATTGATTGTGGAAGGGAACGTAAGGCTCTTTTTACTCCTTTACCTTATGCCCTTCTGATCTGAGTCAGTCTATTCTTTCTACGGGGAATTAGGACTAGGCCTCTTATCCTTACTAGGTTCACGTGTTACTAATCCGTAGACTCTTAGGATTGTTGGTGTCAAGCCTCAGTTCAGTTTCTCCCCTTTTAGTGTGATGATTTGTTGGACCCGGAACCTTGATATGATATTGTTGAGTGGCTATGCTATCATTTGTATGATGTCTCAAATCTTCTTTTGAGCATTTACAGTTGTTATGCTGCCCGATTTCTTTCAGAAACACGAATGCCTTTGCATTACTTCGTGTTTCAGATGTCTGGCCGCACACCTCACCAAGTGGTCCGTTTGACTCGGTGCATTAATGTGCCCGGTCACACGGCCATGCTAGTCCGTGTGCTGACTGAGACCGGTTACCGCTGGTATCCTGAGTACACTGTGGAGGAACAGTACCGGGATTTCAATCAGAGTCAGTAATTGTGCATAGTCCGGATATACCCCTCATATCCCGGAGCCAACAACCCCATCCATTGGTCTTATGGACTCGGGGTTACTATCGAGATGGCAGTGCAGGACGCCGCCTATTCGATGATGACCATCCTCCGGGCTAGGCACACCCTGTTGCTGAACACTGAGTTCTGTTACATGCCAGCCTCACTTCCCGGAGAGGAAGGCTACTACACTGGTCTGTATACTGATGCTGCTCATGAAGAGCCACTGCTTCAGACTACTGTTCAGATGCTGGAGGATAGGGACCATGAGGTCCGTGCCCTCCGAATGGAGCTGTATAACACTCGAGCCGCCCACTGGACTACCTTGACACGGCTTGCACCTACTGTGCATGCCGAATATCTGGATATGCGGGATTTGTACCCCGTGCGGACTCGTCTGCCTGATCGTATGGATTGGCGTGACGTTGGGGGTATTACACCTCCACGTGGGCGTAGGTTACCACCAGCATCAGGCCCGAGGCCACATCCATGTCCCTATGGTCCACAGCCCTTGAGTGCTCGAGAGTTTCAAGATCCATCTGTTCCACTTCCAGGCTACGGTGGTAATCTTTACGAAGATTACTACGGGAATGTCTGCGCTAGACCGTGGCAGTAGTAGTATTGTAGTAGTTGTATTTCCACAGTCCTGCGCGTCTTGTGGAATATGACTTAGCTAGTACTGAGTTTCGGAGGTGTAGTTAAATAATGTATAGGAGCTTGGAATGCCTCTGATGTGATGTATCGTCTTTCACCGCAGTTGTACTTTAGCCTTGGCTTGTACTAAACTATGTATGGTGTGTATGACCACTGGTGTATATATAGCAGTTTCTATATTGCCATGTCGTACGGATGAACATCTCTGCATTCCGTGTCATCCATTACATTCTGCACTCCTATGTCAAGTTTTTCCCATCCTTGTCTAAACCATTGTTTTGTTATCCTAGGATGGTCAACACTCGCAGCACTCCTGCTGCTCAGGAGCAGGGTGAGGCTAGTGGGGCTAGAGATGAGAATCTGCCCCAGCCACCCTCCTTGGCTGAAGTTATGCTCGAGGCAGAACGGAACAAGAGAGAGACCAACCGTCTGCTAGAACGCATAGAGCAGAACACTGGGTTTCGTCAGAGGAATGATGTGGTGTCAATCAATGACTTTATCAAGATGTGCCCACCGAAGTTGCATCACTCCACTGAACCTCTGGATGCGGATGAATGGCTTCGTAGTATCACCCACAAGCTACACTCTGCCCGTGTGGCCGAAGCTGACAAGGTTACCTACGCCGCCTACCATCTTGAGGGCCGTGCCAGTCTATGGTGGGAGAATTTTGAGGCTATGCGTCCTGCTGGCCAAATCACTACTTGGGTTGAGTTCAGTGAGGCATTCCGTGAACATCACATTCCGGAAGGTCTCATGGATCGCAAGCGGGAGGAATTCTGCAATTTCACCCAGTGCCGGTTAACTGTGGATGGCTATAGTCGCGAGTTTGGCAACTTGGCACGCTATGCACCTGAGGAAGTATCCACCGATGCCAAGAAGCAGGCGAGGTTCCGCAAGGGACTCAGCCCTGAACTCCGTCGAGATCTACGTCTGCACGAGTGCACTTCCTTCCAGAAGCTGGTAAACAAAGCTATCAGTGCTGAGACGGGCCAGACTGATTTCGTGGCCACACGCAAGCATCCTCGAGACTTTAGTTCCTCATCCGTCTCTGGCTCTCACAAGCGCCGTGTGTGGGTTCCTAACACTGCTCTGCCACCCAAGTACACACCGAGGCCATCCTATGAGGCGCCTCGCCCAATTCAACAGTAAGCACCTGCCAAGTCTTATGGAGGACCACCTACCAACTTTGCTCCACTCACTGGCACTGTGACATGCTTCAAGTGTGGAGAACCGGGGCACTACATGCGTGAGTGTCCCCAGAATCAACCAGGAAAACCCGTTGGCCGTGGTAAGCCAATCGGCAAGGTGAATTATGTCAAGCCAATCCCCACTGCACGTGGTCATGTCAACTATGTTTCTGCCGAGGAAGCTTATGAGGATCCTAACGTCGTCCTTGGTACGCTTCTCGTTAACTGCCATCCGGCATCTGTTCTTTTCGATACTGGAGCATCCCATTCGTTCATATCTGAGAGCTATGCTCGAATGCACAACATGACTTTTTGTGACATGCCTACTTCCATGGTTATTCAAACTCCTGGTTCAAAGTGGCAAACCTCTAGGGTAAGCCATGGAAATGAAATTCTTGTCGATAGACTTGTTTTCCTTGCATCTCTAATCGCTCTCAAGTCCTCGGACATAAACATCATCTTGGGTATGGATTGTATGCCAACTCATTACGCCAAGATTGACTGCTACACTAGGACCGTTCAACTTACACACCCATCTGGCAAGACAGTCAATGTCTTGACCCGAATGGCTGAGCATCATCTCTACTCTCTTATTGCCACCCCTCTACGAGAACTCGAAGATATTCCGGTAGTCCGTGACTTTCCGGATGTTTATCCAGAAGAACTGCTAGGTGTTCCACCTGACAGAGATGTTGAGTTCGTGATAGATCTTATTCCCGGAACTGTCCCAATCTCTAGGAGACCTTATAAGATGGCACCCCTAGAATTAGCTGAGCTTAAGAAACAACTCGATGAGTCCTTGCAAAAAGGTTTCATCCGTCCTAGTTCTTCCCCTTGGGCTTGTCCCGTCCTCTTTGTCAAGAAGAAGGATGGAACGGAACGGATGGTTGTAGATTACCGACCTGTCAATCTGGTCACCATAAAGAACAAGTATCCGCTCCCCAGGATCAACGACCTGTATGATCAGCTCGCTGGATCCTCAGTCTTTTCCAAAATGGATTTGAGGTTGGGCTACCATCAAATCAAAATCAAGAACGGGGACATCCCTAAAACGGCTATTGTTACTCGTTATGGCCAATATGAGTACACCGTCATGTCCTTCGGATTAACCAATGCCCCAGCCACCTTCTCCCGGCTAATGAATTCTATATTCATGGAGTACTTGGATAAATTCGTCGTGGTATACCTCGATGATATACTCATTTATTCCAAGAACAAGGAAGATCATGCCGAGCATCTAAGGCTGGTATTGACGAAACTTCGAGAGCACCGCCTTTATGCCAAATTCTCTAAATGTGAATTTTGGTTGCCGGAAGTAACCTATCTAGGTCATGTGATCTCTGGCAAGGGTATTGCTGTCAATCCTGAGCGAGTTCAAGCCGTCCTTGATTGCACTCCCCTGAATCGGTCAAGCAAGTTAGGAGTTTCCTTGGCTTAGCGAGCTATTGCCGACGCTTCGTCGAGAATTTCTCCAAGGTTGCTAAACCTCTAACTGAACTCCTCAAGAATGATAAAAAGTTTGAGTGGACCCCACAGTGCGAGTCCAACTTTCAGGAACTGAAAAGACGCCTGACATCTGCACCCGTACTGGTACCACCAGACTTTTCCAAGGATTTTATTATCTACTGCGACGCCTCGCGACAAGGACTAGGTTGCATACTCATGCAAGATCGTCAAGTGATTGCATACGCATCCCGACAGTTGCGTCCACATGAGGATAACTATTCTACCCATGATCTAGAGCTTGCAGCTGTAGACCACACACTCAAAACATGGCGACATTACCTTCTTGGTAATCGCTGTGAAATCTTCACTGATCACCAAAGTCTGAAGTACATCTTCACCGAACCGGATCTAAATCTTAGGCAAAGACGTTGGGTTGAGTTGCTCACAGATTATGACTTAGGAATCACTTACACCCCTGGGAAGGCCTATGTCATGGCCGACGCACTAAGTCGTAAGTCTTATTGTAACAACTTGATGTTACAACAAGGGCAACCACTTCTCCACGAGGAATTTCGTAAGCTTAACCTTCACATTGTTCCTCGAGGATTCCTTTCCACCTTGGTGGCGGAACCTACCCTTACGGATCAAGTCATTAAAGCACAGAAGGTTGATCCGGGAATCTCCCGTATTAAGAGGAACATCAAGAAAGGAGTCGCGGGATGTTTCTCAATTGATGATCAAGGAGTCGTGCTCTTTAGCAACCGCTTAGTGCTTCCTAAGGTACGAAACCTGAGATGGTTGATCCTTAAGGAGGCTCATGAATCTCCTCTCACGATTCATCCCGGTAGTACCAAAATGTATCAGGACCTACGCCAGAGGTTCTGGTGGACTAGCATGAAGAGAGAAATCGCTCAATTTATTGCCAACTGCGACGTTTGTCATCGAGTTAAAGCAGAACATCAACGGCCTGCTGGCACCCTTCAACCTTTAGCTATTCCTGAATGGAAATGGGACAAGATTGGTATGGACTTCATTACCGGGTTTCCCAGGACCAGGAAAGGGAATAATGCTATCTTCATCGTTATCGACCGCATCTCTAAAGTAGCTTATTTTCTACCTGTTCGAGAGAGTATTACCGGTAGCCAGCCAGCAGAATTGTATATCTCTCGGATAGTATCACTTCATGGTGTGCCGTTGGAGATTAACTCCGACCGAGGAAGTCTTTTCACTTCACGATTTTGGGAAAGTTTCCAGAATGCTATGGGAACTCATCTCTCTTTCAGCACCGCCTTCCATCCCCAGTCAAGTGGTCAAGTGGAATGAGTCAATCAAATTCTGGAAGATATGCTTCGAGCCTCTGTCATCTCTTTCGGTATGGAATGGGAGAAGTGTCTTCCATTTGCCGAATTCGCTTATAACAATAGTTATCAAGCCAGTTTGGGCAAAGCTCCTTTCGAAGTTCTATATGGACAAAGGTGTCGAACACCTCTTAACTGGTCAGAAATCGGAGAAAGACAATTCTTTGGTCCGGATATGATCCAGGAAGCAGAAGAGCAAGTTCGCATCGTTCGTGAGAAATTGAAAACAGCCCAGTCTCGCCAGAAGAGCCAATATGATAGTCATAATAAGGCTGTGACTTCTGAAGTCGGCGATAAGTCTTACCTTCGGGTTACTCCTCTTAAGGGAACCCATCGCTTCAGTATCAAAGGCAAATTGGCCCCTCGTTACATCGGTCCTTTTCGCATTCTTGCCAAACGAGGAGAAGTTGCCTACCAATTGGAACTACCTCCGCACCTTTCCAGACTTCATAATGTCTTCCACGTATCTCAACTCAGGCGTTGCTTCTCGGATCCTATCCGCGGAGTGGACCACGAAACACTTGATCTCCAGGACAATCTCACATATCGAGAATACCCCGTTCGTATTCTTGATCAAACCGAGCGCACCACCCGACGCCACAATATCAAGTTTCTCAAGGTTCAATGGTCACATCATTCCGAGAGTGAAGCTACTTGGGAAAGGGAGGATCGTCTTCGACTTGAGTACCCCACCCTCTTTCCGGAGGAACCAGAATCTCGGGACGCGATTCTTTTGAGTGGGGGTGGGTTGTCACATCCCTAGTCAGTGCTTGCATTAGGACTAGCTAGAGTGTGCATCATGTTTACTTTTCAAAGAAACTTGAAATGGGAATGACAAAAACCCCAGCACCCCTTTTCTAACAACTAGGGTTTAATAAAATCTTTTCCAATGTACCAAAATGCCCTTAAAAATTGTTCATCATTTCTGCCTTGGTCTTAAACCTCTGCCAAAATGGTGTACAATTTTCTAGGACATCCAAGGTCTCTGGATTAAATCATATGGTATTTGCATTTGGGCATTTAAAAGCTATAAAATAATTTGTGTGCCCAAATAATCATAAACTAAAATTTTCCATGCTGTTTATATTATATACAGTGGGCATGACTAGTTTTATGAGCTACAAAAATGTTCTGGCATTTTTAATAATTCAACAAAGTTGCAAAAGAAATGAAACAGAAAGGAATAGAAAAAAGGGAGAGAGAAAGGGTTACCTGGCGCCTAACCGGCCCACCTTCCGGCCCAGCCCAGCCACCGCTCCAGCGAGCTGCTTGGCTCGGCCAGGCAGGCTGGCAGGTGCTCGACGGCGGCCGCAGCGCGCGCCACGCAGCTGCCCGCCGCCCTGCTTCCTCCCCTCGCCGTTCTGGAGGCCGGGATCGTTCACCCACTTCCTCCCCGAGCTCGCTGACACGCTCACTGCTCCCCAACTCCTCTCCCTCGCCTTCCCCGCACCATGGTCGACGCCGCCGTGCTCGCACCGTCATGGTAGCCGCATCCACCGCCGTCCCTGAGCCCCGTCATCGTGTCCGTCCGCTCCACCGTCCTCGACTACGTTGAGCAGGCTGAGCCCCGAGCGCTCGCCCGCTCTGGAGTCGCCCCCGACCCCGTCTTCCCCAACTCCGGCCGCAGAGATCCCCATCGCCGCCCCGTTCAGCTCCGACCGTCCCCAAGCTCGCCTCGGCGTCTACTGCAACCACCGTGAGCTCAGCTTCATCCTCCCCCACTCCATTGGCTCTCTCCTGCACTGAACTCACCGCACGAGGCTCACCTGCACGCGCCGCCGCGGAGCTCGCCGCCGACGAGGCTCCGGCCATCTAACGCTCCGGCCACTGTGCCCACCAGCTTCACCGTCACATGTAGGTGCTGTAGGATCACTCCACGGTCTTCTACGAGCACCACACCGTTGTTTTCGACCTCGCCCGAACTCCGGCAGCCGCTGGACTCATCGCCGGCGTCGTTTCCGGCAACCCCGAGGCCAGCCACCACCACCACTCGACGCGGCTCACTCCCAGCTACCCGTAGGTGTGCTCCGCCGTCGTTTTGGCAGCCGGAGCACAAAAACCGCACCTCAGAGCCGCGTTTGGCCTCGCCGGCGGCTAAATGCCGGCGAGTTAGCCCTGTTTAACCAAGGGTTTGACCCCCCTGGGTCACTGACATGTGGGCCCTGCCTGTTAGTCAAACCTAGTTTAGTGTTTAATTTAATTTTAATTAGTCAGTTAACTAACTGTGACACTGACCAGTGGGTCCCACTGGTCAGGTTTGACCTGGGCCGCCCTGTTGACTGGCTGACGTCAGCATGATGTCATGCTGACGCAGTAAATGATTTTCTGGGATTTTTAGATTTTAAAATAATTCAGAAAATTCCAGAAAATGCTGTAAACTTCAAAAAATCATATAAATTCAACAGTAGCTCAGATGGAAAAGATTTATATATGAAAATTAATCAGAAAAATCCAATCTTTCCAATGGCACTGGTTTCATGCATGTTTGAACAAGTTAACCTTGCTGTTTACATTAAAACAAGTTAATGCACTTATTTAAATAATAGTTTGGGTTTCAATTTGAATCTTTGATTCAAATGGGCTCAATCCCTTCTGGTTATAGTTGCATTAGCCCAAAACACATGCATCTTGCCATTTCATGAGCATGCATCATATTGTTGCATTTGTTTGTTTATTGATTGTATCGCCGATATTCTCCGTGTTAGGTTCTGCTCCCGAGGATACTTCTGCATATCCAGCTGAAGAGCAGTACCCGACAACCACTCTGTCAGGCAAGCAATCATTGATCATTCCGATACAAACCCATCTTCTCGCTCCTTCTCTCTTTTACTGCATTAAGGCAACAACGTGTGAACTGCTACTTGATGCGGTAGTTGAACCCTATTCCCTTGCATGACCTGTCATTGCCATCGTAAATATTTGAAACCCACTAGCATGTGTAGGAGTTGATTGAGCCATGTGATGTGTGATCCACCATGCTATTTGTTTATGTTGCCTGCTATGCTTAGAGTTTTGTCTGGTCTGGTTCATCTGGGTGATGGATTAGAGTGAAATGATCATACCGGTAAAGAGAGGGAAGTGTGGAACATGTTTGGTAAAAGTATTGATGAAATGCCATGTAGGAGTACGTGGTGGGTTGTTTCATTGGAACCGTTCATAGGACCCGAGATCTGTATGTGTGGTTCAAGTTCCAGCTACTACCATGCATTGGGCCCGAAACCAATGGACACTCTCGGCTTATTAATTACCCTCGATCTTTGTCTAGGAGTTGCAACTAGTTTCTGGTGTTTGTAGTTTACTGGTGGTCGTGCACAGCGCTGACCCTCGGGGTGGGCTGTGATGCGACAGGTACGTGGCACGGTGTATCGGTTGCCCGTTTGGTGACTCGGGAACCCTGTACACATCGTTTGGGGCCGTGAGTGACACCCCGGCCGGATCTCCCCACGGACGGAACCCAAATAGGCGATAAACCTGGACAAGAGACTTGTGTAGTTAGTCAGGTCGTGGCCGACACCCTCGCTGGGCTACCGCTTGAAGGTTGCCGAGTACATGTCGAGTAAACGGTGATAAGTGGTGGAAGCGTGTGTGAAGAAGTACACCCCTGGAGGGTTACCAATCTATTCGAATAGCCGTTGTTCGCGGTACGGACTACTTGGTTACTCTTGCAGTTCATAGACAAGTTGATGGATACTACTAAAAGCCTCAAGATAAGTGTGAGTGCCGAGGATGGCCCTTCCGTAGGATGACGGAAGAGGGTCCTCGGTGGTGTATTGTTGTGGTGAGTAGAGGACTCGTGTACGTAGTAATATCTTGCAATCTGTTGAGAGTGGTAGTATATGTTAGCCAAGAGTCAAAGCTGGCTTCCTGCTAAAAACTCCACTGCCCCATATTGATAATGTTGCATGTATGATAGGTTCTGTTGTAAGACTTGCTGAGTACCTTTGTACTCATGTTTGCTTAATAACTGTTGCAGAGGAGAACCCTGCCCCTTCTGATGGGTTCTACATAGACGTTGACGTCGACGAGTAGCTTGTCACCCAGACGGAGATCTGGAGCTTGTGAAGGGCCTTGTAGATAGTCAGGCTACACCAAGCATGTTTTATTTTCTAAGTTGTCTGTACTCAGACATGTAGCTTCCGCTTGTGCTTGTATGACTGTATGACTTGAGTATTGGGTCATGTGACCCCTATCTGTATGGATATGTTATGTATGGCTCTTGGAGCCTTTTAAATAAATTACTTTGAGTCATAGAGTTCTGTTGTGATGCAATGTTGTATTTGCACATATTGAGCATATTGTGTGTATGATTGAAATGCTTGGTATGTGTGGGATCCGACACCTAGTTGTTTTCCTTTGGTAGCCTATCTTACAGGGAAATGCCTCCTAGTGCTTCCAATGAGCCTTGGTAGGTTGCTACTGCTCGGAACACGTAGGCTGGCCGACATGTGTCCTTCTTCGTTCGTGTGTCTGTCCCTTAGGGGAAATGTCACGCGTTGTTCCTTTAAGTCCATGTAGCTTGCTACGACTTGGGTTCATACGTTGATGACCGACACGTTCGTTGTTGGGTCATGGATGCCTGTCTCTCTAATTTAGTGCCACTTTTGGTTTATAACTAGCCATGTCGGCCCGGGTTCTCTGTCATATGGATGCTAGCGACACTGTCATATACGTGTGCCAAAATGCGCAAACGGTCCCGGGCCAGGTAAGGTGGCACCCATGAGGATACCGTGCGTGAGACCGCAAAGTGATATGACGTGTTACAGCTAGATCGGTGTGACTTAGGATCGGGGTCCTGACACGCGTGGCCGGCGGCACGGCTCGCCGGCCGGCCGCGACAGGCGGAGACGACGCTGGGGCGGCGGCGCGCGCACCAGGGCGGCTGTGGCGTGCGCACCGGGGCGGCGGTGGCGCGCGGTGGACAGCGAGAGGAGCCCGTGGCGCATGAGCAACGATCTCGCGGTCGTGCCACGAGCTTGCTGACGACGCGGTGAGGGGGGGTTGGTGCAGGGACTGCGTCGCGGGGCTGCGGCGCAAGCGGTAGTGCAGAGGCAAGGCCGCGGGTGTGCGGGCGGTCGCCGGAGGAGGAGGGGAGGGCATCGGGGCCGCAGTGGCTGGAGCGGGACGGCGGGGCCGCTGGCCACGACAAGCTAGGCGGGGGTGGGGGAGAAGGTCGCGGGGCCTGTGCGGCGAGGCGGGGAGCAGGAACAACACGGGCGGTGACAGGCAGGCGCGATGGCCGTGGTGGCCGCGAATCGGCGCAGATGGGCGCGTGTGGGCGTGCGGGATCTGAAGCGGGCGCAGTCGCGGGTGACGGCGAGTGCGTGCGTGCGTGCACCTAGGACGAGGAGGAGAAGACGAGGGCGTAGCGGCCGCGACGATGGGAAGGGGGAAAGGGAGAGGACGACCGGGTCCTCACCGGCATTGGTGAGCAGGGGGCGGCGAGGCGTGTTGGCGCCCTCGAGGAGGAGGTCGGGGACGGGGTAGACCGGCGACGGCTTGAGGGCGCTCCGGCATGACCTGGCGCTTGCAGTTGGTTCAGAAGAGGACGATGGTGCTCCTGGACAGTTTTCGAATGGCGAGGGGGAGCCCGTGGTTGTGACGGCGGCAATGTGGCAGCGACGAGCCCGCTTGGGCGAACGAGACAGAGAGGGAGGCGGCGCGAGAGGGATAATGTGGGGTTAGGGTTCGACAACGGGGTCGAGGGCGATCTTATCCCTGCACCGAGTCGCCGGATGAACGACGCGCGGAGATCGGAGGCGTGAACGAGCGTGTGAGCTCCACGGCGACGCGGTGAGCAGTAGAAGGGATGGGGAAGTGGGCTAGGCTGCACTGTACTGTGCACTAGAGCCCATTAGCACAACACTAGTTAGGCCCTTTTCCAGTTTTTAATTTCTCCACTGTTTCGTATTTATTTTGATCACGAAATGAATTTAGTTGCAGATGATACTTCACACATAATTCAAATGCAATATTTTGGTGCAACACACAAAGTTTCAGGTTCCTTGGAAGTGTTCAAATTTTAAGTTTCAATTGAAATGGTCATGGATAAGTGTTGCTGGTCCACCTGCTGCTTGCTAAGGTCAAACTAGTAATCCAAATAAAGTTTATTTCACCTTGACGATTGTTTGGGGAATTTATTCAATGGTGTGAACATTTTGTTTAGTTGTTTAAAGAAATATTAATTTTTATTTTATTTAATATTTGAATTCGAATCAGTTTTGAATCATCGCGAGATTATCATCGGTAATCGTGGTGACGTGGCATCATTAGGAGAGGGTTGCTGTAGCTTCATTAATCGGGCGTCACACTATCAGTAAAATATGTTGATGAAAAATAAGCGCATTGCAGATTCATCAGATTAATTCAAGTCACACGGAAAACTCATTTATCCAAACCAAGCATTATTAAGAGCTAGGAAATATAGCACTTGTATATGTTTCTCATGTACTAAGTGCAGCCCAATTTGATTTATTCTCACAAGCATAACAATACAAAATTCTACCCACGACAATTGGACATCGCATTGCAGAATTGAACCAAGCAGTTAACTAAACACCAGAACAAATGAACCAAACATTAATTGAGCACCACATTGCACAATATAACATACTCCTAATACAAGATCAGACAGATAACCAACCAGTTAACTACAACCAATTGTAGCAATTGTATTTGTTTTTCATGTATTTACTACAACCAAATTCAATTTATTCCTCACATGGTATACAATAACAGAATGCACCCACAACTATTGAACATCGTATTGTAGAATTGAACCAAACAGTTAACTAAACACCATAACACAAATGAACCAAACGTTAACTGAGCACCACATTGCACAATGTATAACCAAACCAAGCATGCTTGACAACTTGGAAATATAGCAATTGTATTCGTTTATCATGTATTTTGCGAAGATAAATTCGATTTATTTCTCACATGGAAGACAATACAAAATTGCAGCCTGAAGAATTGAACAACACATTTGGAGAATTGAACCAAACTGTTAACTGAAGATGACATCTAATTAAAAAACAGTTAATAAGTGAGCACCACACTACACGACATATATAACATATACACTAGAGCAACAGATTGCATGGTAAAATTAGATAGCACAATTCACTAGAATTTGTGAAGGAAAGGCAGGAGCAGGACACGCAACAGGTAAACCGAGCATGCTTAACCGGCGTAGCTAGAAAATGGCAAGGTGCTCCTCCAAGATCTGGGGTCGGCACGAATGGCAGCCATCGCGACCTCATCCGCGCGTGCAGCCACAATTTGCTTCTCCGCTGCCAAATGCTCCTTGAGATCTTGGCTATACTATGTGTACCATGGCTTAGGGCGATGCTTATTTGGTGGAGGGGTCGGTGATTTGGCTGGAAAGTTTCGGGCTCACGCCGGCGGTCGGGGCATGTGGGATGTGGAAGGAGGAGGAGGATGGCGGTCGGGTGTGGATTACCTGCCTGGATAGACAAGGCCCGGCAGCGCGAAGGAGGGTCGCCAGCGAGGAGGCGGCACTGCAAGTAAGGAGTGAAGGTTTCAACTAGGAAAGGAAGGTGGAAATAGGGGAAATGTGGCTTTTCGTAAGGGGGAGGGGACGAGGAGGTAGATATTTTTGCGGAAGCCGAAATTTTTGAATCGGTTCAGTGAAAAAACTGGAGCGCAAAGTGTCATTAGACACGGTCCCTTATTCAACACTGTGTACGATATGTGAACATCACAAACGATTCAGATAGCTTAACCCGTGTGTGATGAGTTTGAACGTCAAAAATTTTAGGTCGAATTTCCCTGGTTACGGTGGGTCATCCACGTCATTGCATAATTTGCGTACACAAAGGAGACTATAGCACACCCACACTTCTTAATCAAGCAATTTCAGCAATTAAACAGAGGTAGCTGACCTAAACATTTCTCCAACAAATTAAAGACCGGTGCTCTTAATTAAACAAAACAAAGAGTACTACTACGACTGGTGCTCGTCGATCTCCGCAGTCTCCTCCGTGTCCAGCTCGCGCCCGATGATCTGCTGCGGAAGGGGCTCCATGGCATACATCGCACCATACTCGGCAAGCATCTCGCCATGATCTGGGCGTGGGTGGCCTCGACATGGTCGTGGGCAGCCTTCAACAGGGCTAAGGCCACCGCTGTGGAACAGACAGCTGCTGTGCCGCTCTCGCCAGTTGCTATCCCCGAGGCAGATGTTGCTGCCGCCACCTAAGAAGCAACAACGACCATTTGGGCTGCCTTGGCCGCCTGGTCACAGATTGCGGTCACGCTCACGAAGCTTGTTAGCACGCGCCTGGTGGCTTTGGCCGCACTCTCAACGGAGTGGGCCGCCGAAGTTGCCCTCACGAAGGGGGTCCACGTCCCCATCTTTCACCAGCGATGATTGAACAAAGAAATGTTACTTGGGGAGCGAGCTAGTGTGCTTGACACGCCGGTTGTGGACTGTAACCGACACACCTTCTTGCGTAAGCCATGGGCGTACTATACACCGACGGTGCTCCAGGATATTTTGTGCTCCATCTCACACGGTTGGTGATAATAAACTGTGTGCGATCTACTTGATTGTTCATCTTGATTTGAATTACATAATGGGGTCACAGCGGCAATGGACGGTGTTTGAATTGCTCGACCTTTTATCTGGAGTGAACATGCAACTATATGTGTGTCGTAAAAGAATTGGAATTATCCAGGGTTCGTTTGAACATTTTATACATTAAATTGGGTTTCTAGCCATTTCAGGTGCACAATTCAAAATGAAACTACATGCACATGCTCCGGTGCACCAACATGAGTTGTAAAATTATATATGTGTCCATGGGTTTATTCTTATCTCCCATGCAAGAAATGGGGATGAAATTCGAACGCCACGACACCGTGGCTCTCCGGTAATTTTACAACTGCTACTACTACTACTACTACTACTACTACTACTACTACTACTACTACTACTACGACTACTACTACTACTACTACTACTACTACTACTACTACTACTACCACTACTACTACTACTACTACTACTACTACCACTACTACCACTACTACCACTACTACCACTACTACTACTACCACTACTACTACCACTACTACCACTACTACTACTGCTACTACTACTGCTACTGCTACTGCTACTGCTACTGCTACTACTACTACTGCTACTACT
>LR738710.1:476334995-476407148 GCA_902687465.1 Secale cereale | reverse complement strand
CTACTACTACTACTACTACTACTACTACTACTACTACTGCATATAATTCCATGTTTCCAAAGTCCGAACAAGAGCATATAATTCCTTATCATAAGTAGAATAATTCAGACTAGGCCCACTCAATTTTTCAGAAAAGTATGCAACAGGTTTACCATCTTTTAATAACACACCTCCTAACCCAATTCCACTGGCATCACATTCAATCTCAAAAGTTTTATTAAAATCAGGAAGTTGGAGTAAAGGAGCATGTGTCAACTTATCTTTCAATACTGTGAATGCTTCTTCCTTTGCAGTACCCCAAACAAAAGGCACTTCCTTCTTTGTAAGCTCATTGAGAGGTGCAGCAATGGTGCTGAAATCTCCCACGAAACGCCTATAGAATCAAGCGAGGCCAAGGAAACTCCTCATGTGTGTGACCGTTTTGGGCCGCGGCCAACTATCAATAGCTTCAATCTTGGCTTTATCAACCTCAATTCCCTATGGAGTAACTACATAGCCAAGAAAAGATACTCGGTCGGTGCGAAAGGTGCACTTTCCAAGGTTACCAAACAAACGTGCATCACGTAGAGCAATAAAAACAACACGTAAATGTTCCAAATGTTCCTCCAAAGATCTGCTATAAATCAATATATCATCAAAGTATACTACCACAAATCATCCAATGAGAGCACGTAAAACTTCATTCATTAATCTCATGAAAGTATTAGGTGCATTAGTTAACCCAAAAGGCATGACTAACCACTCATATAATCCAAACTTAGTTTTAAATGTTGTTTTCCATTCATCTCCCAATTTCATACGAATTTGATGGTATCCACTACGCAAATAAACTTTGGAGAATATTGTAGAGCCACTCAATTCATCAAGCATATCATCTAGCCCAGGAATAGGATGACGATAACGAATAGTAATATTATTAATGCCTCTATAATCAACACACATACGCGATGTACCATCCTTTTTCGGGACTAGAATAATAGGAATAGCACAAGGACTAAGAGATTCGCATATATAACCTTTGTCTAGTAGCTCCTGTACTTGACGCATAATCTCCATCATCTCCTCTGGATTGGTACGGTATGGTGTGCGGTTGGGTAGCGATGCACCGGGAATTAAGTCAATCTGATGATCAATCCATCGAATAGGTGGTAATCTCGGTGGCACGTCTTGTGGAAAGACGTCCGCGAACTCCTGCAAAATGTTAGTGACAACAGGAGGCAAAGAGGAAGGCACGTCCTCGAATGAAAATAATGCCTCTTTGCACACAAAAGCATAGCAAACAGATTTGCTTAAATTTAGATCATCAATATCACATTTGGTGGCAAGTAAACATCCACTTTTTAATTTAATTTCAGATGCAACATGAGATGATGGTGTGTTATTAGGCTTCATATGTTGCTCAGATTCTTTTGCCACAATCTAATTTTCACTCTTATTTTGCTCCTGTTTTGCTTTATTAGCTCTATTAATATCATCTTTCAAAATGGAATCAGGAGACATAGGAAGCAAAGTAATACGTTTATCCTTATGAACAAGAGTATACTAATTGTTTCTACCATGGTGTACAGAATTTTTATCAAATTGCCATGGTCTACCAAGTAATAAGGAACATGCTTGCATGGGTACCACATCACAATCAACATAATCAACATATATGGAGATACTAAAATGCACACGAACATTACGTGTTACCTTAACCTTGCCGCTGTTGTTGAACCATTGGATGTAGTAAGGATGTGGATGTGGTCTTGTGGTGAGAGATAGCTTCTCCACCATCGACATGCTAGCCAAGTTGTTGCAGCTCCCTCCATCTATGATGACGCGAACAGAACGTTCCTTCACAACTCCCTTTGTATGGAACAAATTATGCCTCTGATTTTGCTCCGCTTGTGTGACCTGCACACTCAAAACACGGTGAGCAACTAAACATTCATACCTGTCAGTGTCTTCAGGAGCCATGTATTGCATCTCATTTTCAGAATCATCTCCACCGTGTTCTTCATGTGTAATAAGAGCCAAAATCTCCTCATCATAGTCACTAGTGGACTCATAACCACCATCCTCAGTAGCAATCATGACACGCTCAGATGGGCATTTGCTCGCATAGTGACCATGACTAGTGCAACGACGACGTATAACATCATGTGTTGGCCCTGTGGATGCCGTGGATGAAGAAGAGCTCTGCGCAGGACCGGAAGGTGTACTCCTGGTTGATGGTGGTGGTGCCAGTTTGCTTTTATCACAGCTAGAAGTGACTGATGAACTAGGCAGTGGTGCAGCCGGACGTGTCGAAGTAGATGATGCACGCGGTGTCCATGATGAAGGTCGACCTGCAGAATAAGTAGTTCGCGCCAAGGCCTGTTGATCCTGCACTTCACGTTCAGCTTTGTAAGCAAATGGAATAAACGAGTGACATTATTATACTCCTTATACTCTAGAATTGTCTGAATCTCTGTATTTTAGCCACCCATAAAACGTGCAAGCATAGCCTCATTATCCTCAACAATACCGCATCTAATCAGGCCAGTTTGTAATTCCTGATAATATTCCTCCACATAATTTTTTCCTTGTCTTAAACGCTGCAATTTCTGAAGTAATTCGCGTTGATAATATTGTGGAACCCAGCGAGTACACATAGCAGTTTTCAAAGCAGCCCAAGTAGTTGGAATATTATCCGGATATAATCTACAATATTCAGACCACCACACACAAGCAAAACTAGTGAAAGCATAAAGAGCAGCAGCAACACGTCTCTCCTCGGGATATTTTAAACATGTAAAACGTTGTTTGGTTTCTAACTCCCAAGTAAGATATATATCAGGAACATATCTACCCTCAAATGGTGGAATATTCAATTTTAGTTTAGGGAGATGGTCATGATCTCATACCCGAGGGTGTGGTGCAACCCTACCATTGCGATTATTTGCATGTGGACGACCTGGTGGTTGTGGTACTAGTTGTTGCATGTAGTTCTGATTTTGATCAACCTCATCCTCGTAATCGTCCTCCTCCTCAGTAGCAGCAGGAGTCACAGAAGTATCAACAGCAGCACCAACAGTTTGGCCAGGCCGAAGAGCGACACGACTTGCTTTGCGGAGGGCTGTTTCACAACGTGAAGGTGGTTGTTGTAGTTGTTGTTGCAATGGTGCAGCAGGTGGAGGTAGACGCGCAAGCACTTCAACGAATTTGGCATCCAACTTGGTGTCAATTGACTTCTCAATGCCATCCATCCTCGCTAGTGCGTCGCCAAAACTGGTCATCACATCTTCTTCCTGTTGACCCATCATTTGCTGAAATTTATCATGCAACTCCTTGTTCGTCATGTTCTCCGAGTTAGTCTCATCGACTTGTGATCCTGGCATGGTTAGTGATACGTCTCCAACGTATCTATAATTTTTGATGGTTCCATGCTATTATTTATGAAGTCTTGGATGTTTAATGGGCTTTATCATTCACTTTTATATCATTTTTGGGACTAACCTACTAACCCAAAGGCCCAGTCCAGATTGCTGTCTTTTGCCTGTTTTAGGGTTTTGCAGAAAAAGAATATCAAACGGAGTCCAAACGGCATGAAACCTTCGCGAGAGATATTTTTGGAGAAAATCATGCACACGGAGCTTGAGAACCACGTCAGGGGATCAAGAGGTGGCCCACGAGGGTGGGGGCGCGCCCCCGTGCCTTGTGGCACCCTCAAGCGTCCCCCGGTGCCCTCCTTCTTCCTATATAAGTCTACGTACCCCAGAACCTCCGTGAACAGAGAGAAAACCCTAATTCCATCGCCGTACCTTCCGTTCCCGCGAAGATCCCATCTTGGAGCCTGTTCCGGAGCTCCACCGGAGGGGGATCCATCACGGAGTTCTTCATCATCATCATCATCACCCTCACCATGAGTTGTGAGTAGTTTACCACAAACCTTCGGGTCCATAGCTAGTATCTAGATGGCTTCTTCTCTCTCTCTCTCTCTCTCTGGATCTCAATACAAAGTTCTCCTCGGTCTTCGAGGAGATCTATTCGATGTAATATCTTTTTGCGGTGTGTTTGTCGAGATCCGATGAATTATGAGTTTATGATCAAGGTTATCTACGAAAGATATTTGGTTCTTCTCTGAACTTTTTATGTGTGATCGTAATATCCTTGCAAGTCTCTTCGAATTATTGGTTTGGTTTGGCCTACTAGATCTTTAGTTCTTGCAATGGGAGAAGTGCTTGGCTTTGGGTTCAATCTTGCAGTGTCCTTTCCCAGTGACAGTAGGGGCAGTAAGGCACGTATTGTATTGTTGCCATCGAGGATAAAAAGATGGGGTTTATATCATATTGCTTGAGTTTATCCCTCTACATCATGTCATCTTGCTTAAGGCGTTACTCTGTTCTTATGAACTCAATACACTAGATGCATGCTGGATAGCGGTCGATGTGTGGAGAAATAGTAGTAGATGCAGGCAGGAGTCGGTATACTTGTCTCGGACGTGATGCCTATATACAATGATCATGCCTAGATAGTCTCATAATTATTCGCTTTTCTATCAATTGCTCGACAGTAATTTGTTTACCCGCCGAGAATATCGCTATCATGAGAGAAGCCACTAGAGACCACTATGGCCCCCGGGTCTATTCTCAACATACCAATCTACATCTACTTTACTTTTATCGCTTTTATTTGCTGTTCTTATAAACCAAAAATACCAAAAATATAAACTATCATCTCTATCAGATCTCACTTTACTTTTATCGCTTTTATTTGTTTGTGCAGGTGCGAGGGACTCGCGCGTGGTCTCCTACAGGATTGATACCTTGGTTCTCAAAAACTGACGGAAATACTTACGCTACTGTGCTGCATCTCCCTTTCCTCTTTGAGGGAATACAATGCAAGCTCGAGAAGTAGCAGTTAGCAGCAATAGAAACACACAAAAATATGATCGTAGAGACTACTAGAAAATGGTGGTGGTAGGGCGTCACAAATCAGTCAAGCAAATCTCAAATTCTTACCTGTTCTTACCCAACAGCAGGTGGTGATCGGCAACCGTGGTAGTCAAAACTCTCAAAGCTTGGATAAAGTGATTACCAAAGAGAGTCAAACGCACGACGTAGATGTATGTGGAGCTGGGAAGGCTTATAATATGGTAGCAAAAAAGGTCAACAATAATCAATTCAGAGATTCAAAGTTGAATAAGCGCTCAACGACAGTACTGTGCTAGTCCTAGGCTAGACCGTACTAGAGATGCGAGCCTAGAACACTAACAAAATCACGGCGCTGCAGGTAATCAAGGGGAAAGCACATTCTGATTTTTTTCGCCTCTTTTTTTTGCCGAAAATCACTATAATGGCTAGTGTCTCAAAACTCTTCCCAAGTCAAACTAAGATGATAGGCACGAAAAAAAATTGACGATTTTTTTCGGGATCAGGGCAGCGACGACGAAAAAGTGCGGTAAAAAACAGTATGATGGCACGTGTCTCAAAAGACTCAGAAAAGCCCTAAAGTAGGATAGGGAAAAAATATTTTCACCTGCCAAAATTTGGCCTAAAAACTGCCCGGGGGTCTCCAGATTTTTTTTGTTTCGAGACCTACTCAGGCAAGGAAACACGAAACCGAAACTAGATGGATCTCGAAAACCAATCTAAAACGAAAAGAACTCGGATTGGTGGTGGGTATATGGTGGTAGAATATTGCAGCGGTGGTGGTATATGGTTACGGATTGGTGGTGGTATATGGATACGGATCGGTGGTGGTATGTGCAGCAGTGATGAATATGGTGCGCCGACGGCGTGACAAACTGTGAACAGAAGTCGAAACTCTAAAGAACTAGACGCTAAGACCAACAACTCGACACGACGATGCAACCACAAATTCAACTAAGCAAACACGGAAAAGATTATGCAATGGCTCAGACTGGTTCGGATATGATGAACTAACCCTAATTTTTTTTGGCTTTTTTGTGGACTGTAGGTATGAAGAACAGACTCAATCTAATCTATGAAAAACTGCAAAATCTCACCGAGCAACCTGGAAATCTGATACCACTTGATAGAGGCAAAGGTGTCCCGTCTTTCGATGAGATGGTGGATATCGTTTTTGGTGGAGTAGACTTTGACAGTCCGACTACGAACGTGCAAGGACGTCGCGCCTTAGCAATCGCTAAACCAACTCCGAGAGGTTATTGACCACGCCAGAGCGCGATCAACCTAACCACGAGGGTCTATTTCCTGCAAGAAAATGAAGAACAAGCAAGAAACTAAGATTGCAATCTGGATGTTGCGAATATAAGAGGATAGATTTACTGATGAAGGTGGGGTTCTGTGACACCTTTGTCTGGTCGTTGAACACAAACGAAGTACGCGAAGTTGCAGCTATGGCGAACTTTAATCTAAAAAAAACCCAAAGTCTAAACGACGCCCTAAGGGATGTATATATGGAGAAAGAGGGGGAATTTAATGGCCCCTTGGATAAGGGGTCCGAAACCAACCCTAACTCTGTTTTCCCCACATATACGGACTCTAAAAACAGCCTATACTTTACTATGTCGAAATTACATGGGCCTGGCCCAATAATAAGGTGATGCAGCACCTATAATAGCCTCTAGACGAAATTTATGAAGTGGCATCTTGTATATTTTGTCCAAGGCTTCACACACTCATTATGGTGGCTTCAAAGTCCTGAAATCATCACTTGTAACTCCGTTCTTGTTCCCCTTGCGCATGCCATCATCTCCATGTTTGATCTTGCTCCAATGTTCATCCTTCTTGTCCAAGCTAGGCCCTTCATTTGTAAGCAAGACAAATGTATCCAATTTAGGCAGCATCATATTCTCATGAACATTAGAATCATTACCAAGAAACGAAAGTACCTGGTAATTTAATTGGCGTGCGCGAGCTCTAGTAATTGGTCCTGTATATGTATCAGTTGGGGCTGTGGGTGTAACCTTGTCAGTGATGTCCTCATCAACTACTACTACTACTACTACTACTACTACTACTACTACTACTACTACTACTACTACTACTACTACTACTACTACTACTACTACTACTACGGAGGGGCTTTGTACTAGTTTCGGCTGCCTCTCCTCTGCCGAGCGCGCTCAGTAAGAGGAGGAGGAGGAGGAGGAGGAAGAGGAGCCTACCGACGAGATGGGTAACCGCAATATGGTACCTGCCGCTGTTGCAGCTTCAGCGACGCTCATCTCGAACGCTCTCTGACGCTCCAAACGACCCCTCTCGAAGCGGTGGTTCTCCTCGTAGATCTCCTGATTCCTAGCCTCTGAGGTAGTGTGTGCCGCGGCAACAACGGCAGTAAGGCTCTTTGCGTGCTCGACGAGGCGGTCCTCATCCTCCCGCAGGAACTCGGTCTAGCGCGCTAGGTTGCTAACACATGTGCAGGCATCCACCTCCGCCTCCCGCCTTTGGGCGGCAGTGGCAGAGCGGATGATGACCCCGGCGGTCGACGGTGGGGTGGCGGCCACGGCGGCCAACGATGGAGTGGCGGCCACAACGACCACCTCCCGCCTTCGGGCCGCAGTGGCGGAGCGGGTGATGGCCACAGTGGCCGGCAGTGGGGTGGCGGCCATGACGGCCACCTCCCGCCTTCAGGCCACAGCGGCGGAGCGGGCGATGGCCCTGGCTTTCGACGGTGGTGTGGCGGTAACGGCGGCCGGCAACAGCTGCCGACGGGAAACGACGGTGGATTGTGTGGTGGGTGTTCCGCGCACACCCAACAGGGACGCCACGCGCACTACACTACGTCGGGGACTGTGCCGCCGCTGCAGTGTAGCCTCCCAGCTGGAGCTGTCTTCTGATGACGGCGGAGTGGCTGAGAGACGACGACGGACCGGTGCCATTGCCAATTATGGGAGAAGCAGACGAGGTAAGCTACATGGAGGGAGGGGAAAATGCGATGCGTGACTCGCCTGCCATGAGGGTTTTTATAGCAGGCCGGTAAGCATTGGGATTTTGGGGTATTTCACCGAGTCCGGCGGGAAGCTTGCGTGGGAACCTGCGAGGTTGCGCGGGAACTGGCTCACCGACGATTCATTGGCACCAGGGTTTGGCCAAAATAACACCCCCGCGCGCTGCGCAAGCTTGCGCTGTAAGCCGTATGCGGCAGCGGGGTGACAAGATGTGCGAGAGGAGGCGAAAGGGCACGTACACATACGGTTATAAAAAACCGTTTGCAATTTAATTACCTACTATACCATCGTCCTGGTTTATAAGTATGATTTAACTAATAAAATATGAATGCATGTTGCCAAAGATTATATAGTTGGATTTGTATTTGAACATAATTTCCAATTATATAATTTCTAAAACATGCATTAACATTTTTTTGGTTAAATTTGAGGGCAAAGTATGGCACATAATATAAAGGAGACTATAGACTAGACAGAGGTGGTAGCACACGGCCGCTCTCTACGCAGCGACACAACTGTCGGCCGAATTGTAGGCAACCATTTCCTGCATGGTCAACTGCTCCATGCGTGTGGTTGCTTGCGGTTTAGGCAGCCGTGGCACGCTCTCCTATCGCGTCCCTCCGGGTGCTCTGCCCTCGTCCCTCCACGCACGCTGCCAGTGTTTGGGGCCGACGCACAATCACGCACGTTCGTGTGCAGGCGGTTGCGCCGGGCGTGGCGCGACAATGCAGTTACCCGATGCAAAAACTGCCATGCAGACGCGCCGAGAATCCATGCCCCTGGACCCGTTTTATTCCTGTGGCCATTTACCTTCATCTCTCGTCTCGCACGACAGAATAAGAACACCCACGAGGACACATACAGAGAGGACATCCGTCGGTTCCAATGGCGCTCCTCGTGGCTCCAATTGCGCTCCCGGCGGCCGCCGACGACAACGGCGGGTAGTTCACGACGCATGACGTAGTGGACACCCACGTGAGGGGGAAGGCCCTCTTGGTGGTGTACACGAATGATCCGATCTCGGTTGAGAGCTCCATCCAAACTATGGTGCAGTTCCTTGCCGAGGAAAAGTACCGAGTGGTCGGCTTAGACCTCGAGTACACCATCGATCGTGCTGGGCATGATCAGAAGGTTGCCGTCGTCCAGTTGTGCATGCGACATGACGTCCTCGTCTACCACTACCACCTTGCCACAAGGCCTTGCGAGCATTTCTCCAAGTTTATCAATAGCTCTGACTACGGTTTCGCTACGGTGGACACCACCAATGATCTAAAAGTGCTCAAGGTTTCGGACTTGTAATGCCCGAATCTTGTCAACATCCAGCACCACTATAAGGTCTGGGAAGCGACAAAAACAAACTGAACTCCCTGTTTGACCTTGACTTGGCCATCATCGACCCCTAATACGCGAAGATGAAGGAAGAGAGCATTAAGGACAAGAACGCCTGGCATAGTGTGTGGCATGAGAGACTGGATGAACAACATGTCAAGTAGGCGACCATGGACTCGTACCCAAGCTACGAGATGTACAGGCGGATCGTTGACATGAGGAACTCTCTTCTTCATGACCCAGACGAGGGATCGAGCCACATAGTAGTGGCGGGAGCGTCACAAGAAGTAGATGACTAGACGATCGTTTCTCCTACTTTAGAATGCATGCAATTATTTATTGAGGCGTGTCCGAATGATTTGTATAGTCACTTATGTAACTGGATGTTTATTTTAGTTATATATATATACACATGTTATTCTACTGTAGACAGAGAAATTCACACAGCTTATTAGCAGCAATCGTGTGTGTTATTATTGGTCTTCCCACACATTTCTGATTACGGACATGTTTGTCGCGTATCACACACATCTTGTTCAGTTGAACCATTTCCATTTTGTTTCCTAATCACACACAGTTCATCCTAGTGAACCGTATGCTGCATATCGCACACGCCTTCATCTGGCTGCCCGTTTCTTTTGTTCCTCCTCATCCCAAATAGTTAATTGAGCTGAACCGTATGCCCTGCATCGCACACGCAACTAAAGTCTGAACCATGTTTAATGCATCTGTCATCACAAAAGTTTTGCACCTTTTTTGACGGGTTTTTACACCACCATTTGTGATTATGGCATCGCACACAATTTCGTCGAAGGGTCTCTAATCGTAGTGTCGCGTTTGGACCATCCTGCAGTAGTGAAATATAATTGGATCACATAACCATCCTCAACGTGCAATGAAGAATCACTCCAAAGATACTATCTAGCGGAGAACAAAAGAATTTTTTTTGTAGGGTACAAAACCACCTCAAAGTTATTCTTTTCGATCGATCTATCAAGAGTTCATACTAACATAACATCAAGTTATACTTTCCGATCGATCTATCAAGAGTTCGTACTAAAATAACACCATATGATACACATCAACCAACTCTAGTGTCACCAAGATACTCCAGTGTCACCGCGAGTATCCGTGAGTTAATTATACGATATGCATCAAACAATTTTAGATTCATAATACTCAATTCAACACAAAGAATCTCAAAGAGTGCCCCAAGATTTCTACCGAAGAAACAAAGACAAGAACATGCATCAACCCCTATGCATAGATTACCCCAATGTCACTTCGGGATTCCGCAAGTTGAGTGCCAAAACACATATCAAGTGAATCAATAATATGATACCCCATTGTCACCACGAGAATTCATAGCAAAACATGCACCAAGTGTTCTCAAATCCATAAAAGTATTCAATCCAAAGAAATCTCAAAGGGAAAACTCCATTTATCAAAACAAGATAGAGAGGGGAAAACACCATATGATCCTACTATATTAACAAAGCCCACGATACATCAAGATTGTGCATTGCAAGAACACGAGAGAGAGAGAGAGAGAGAGAGAGAGAGAGAGAGAGAGAGAGAGAGAGAGAGAGAGAGATATTAAACACATAGCTACTGGTACAAACCCTTAACCCCGAGGGTGGACTACTCCCTCCTCATCATGGTGGCCTCCGGGATGATGAAGATGGCCACCGGTGATGATTTCCCACTCCGGTGGTGTGCCGAAAAGGGCTCTAGACTGGTTGTCGTGGATACATAGGCCTGCGGTGGTTGGAACAAAATTTCGTCGACTCCCCTAGGGTTTTTGGAATATTTGGGCATTTATAGAGCGAAGAGACGGTGCGGGAGGCCACCAAGGTGGGCACAACCCACCTGGGCCCCAAGGCTGGATTGTGCCCCCCTCGAGGCACCCCCAGGTGCTTCTCTAGCCCATTGGATGTCTTATGGTCCAAACAAAAATCTCCAAAAATTATGCTGCATTTGGACTCCGTTTGATATTGATTTTCTGCGATGTAAAAAACAAGCAGAAAACATCAACTGGCAGTTGGCACTATGTCAATAGGTTAGTACCAAAAAATGATATAAAATGTCTGTAAAATGATAGTAAAACATCCAAGAATGATAATATAACAGCATGGAACAATCAAAGAATTATAGATACGTTGGAGACGTATCAGCATCCCCAAGCTTAATTCCTGCTCGTCCTCGAGTAGGTAAATGATAAAAACAGTGTCGGTACGAAACGACACCTATGGGATCACTGGAATCCCTTCTACGGTTGGCGGGCGCGAGGTTGTGCAAAGAGCGGGTCTAAGAGTCAGTACAAGGATCATTTACCCAGGTTCGGTCCGCGAGGATGCGTAATACCCTAGTCCTGCTTTGGTGTATATTTGAGTGTTCTTGAGTTCTTGAACTAGCTATGGTGCATGTCCAGCTCCAAAGGATCCGAATCCTCCTCCAGTAAGCCGCGGGCCTCCTTTTTATAGTCCAAAGGGGCTACTACAGTGGCACACAGGAGGTGGAAAGGTGTAAAATGTATATGCTTATCTCATTCCATTACAGGACAAGACACATTAAATGCGCTACTTAGGTGTCCACTTGCTTTATCGGGGATAGAAACGAGGCCCGTCCCGTCCGTGGCCGCTCCGTCTGGTTGCGAGATGTGTCCAGGCCAGCGGGGTAGGCAGCTGAGGTGGCATGGTGGTAGGGTCTTCACGAAGATCTGCATGCCACCACGCAGGTGCTTGACTAGCTGGACTAGGAACCACATACCGCCACGTGGGTACCTGCCTGGGCTAGTGGGTCGACCGCTGAGCTGGAGCGACGATGGGGCGGCAAGGGCTTACCGCGGTCTTGCGTCTGTTCCTGGCAAGGGTCTTGCGGGGGCCTCAGTGAGCTTCCTCGGCAAGAGGCTTGCCGGGGCTTTGGGGTGTCTTTGGCGAGGAGTCTTGTCGGGGCCTTGTGGGCATCCTCGGCAAGGAGCCTCTCCATTGCCTCATCGTCTGGTTCTCATCTCGTGAGCCATAGACCTTTGTATCCACAAAGATCTGCATGCCATCACGTGGGCGCTTCCCGAGCCTTGGTTCCAATGTTGTTGATGACGTTGGAGTTCCTAGGCTCAAGGGTGGTTGCGACGGAGGCATTTGGGTGAATCGCCCCGGCAAGGGCTCTTAATGGGGGCGTGCAGGCCGCCCCGGCAAGAGTCCTTGTCGGGGGAGAGCCTGTCTTCTTGCTTGGTCTTCTTGTGCCACTGTCTTGGCGTTGTTCTGGTAACTTTGTGTCTCTGGCTTTCCTCCTCTACTTTGTTATGTGTGGTTGCAGGCATGGCTCTGACTGCCCGTGCACAAATAAGGGGTATAAAAGAGCGCCCCTACTTTTGTACACCGACAGGTGCCCCCGGGCCTAAGCCATTCATAAGCGCAACATGTTGTTGGGCTAGGCCCAGAACGGTGCACGGGCAGTAGGTTTGGATTCTTTTTACCGCAGTAACTCCTTCGGTGGTTGCGCTTCCCCACTATCTGCACTGACGTGGGGGCTGTGCGTGGGATGACCGCGTCATGCTTGTGTCACCTTGCGGTTCCAATAGTAAAGAGACGGTTCGTGCGCCCCTCATAAAAAATAGAGGAAGTTGCGGGGGCGCGGCCCATTCACTAGGCGGACTTGGGTCGCCCCACGATCAATGGGTGCGAAAAACGGTCGCACCACGTGCCACCTGAAACCCCGATCTGTTCGCCACGTGCCCCTCATGCACCGGAGAGGGCAGGCGGTGGACGCAAAGGGTGTGGGCTTTAACGCTGGGGCGGGGGGCTGGGCGCCGCTGATTGGAGCAGCAGGTTGGTCTTGTTTTCTTGTGCCTCCGGCGTTTGGACTGGTTGATTCGGGCGGTCGCCCTTCTTTAAAGAGGGGGGTGAGGGACGGTGCCTCTCACCCCTCCACTCATCCTCTTCCAGTTCGATCCCTTTCCTCCCCAAGATATGCCGAGAGGGCGTGGCCGTGGCCGTGCCTTTGTGGAGGCGACCAGGTCGTCCTCCCATCAGAGGGCGACAGCGGTCAAAGAAGAGCAGGATGCCCAGGACGAGGATCGCGCGGGAGATAGAGGCACCGGCCGGGGTCGTGGTCATCGAGGCGGTTGAGGTAGAGGCGGACGAGGTCAGGGGACACCTGCGCTGTTATCATCTCCGTCTCCATCTCCTCCGTCGTCTCCTCCTGCCTCCCCACGCGGCCATGTAGGGACACGGCGTTGGAGTTCATCTTGCAACTGCGCGAGCCGCCGTGTAGTCGCCTCCGTCTTCCCGAAGCGTTCGCGAGGGTGTTGGAGGTCGATCAACCACCGAGGTTGAGGCTTCACATGGAGGGGTGTTACCATGGCGCCATGTGGGTGAACACCAAGTTCCCCGCTCTTCATGTGATGCTCCTCTGCCGTGGGTGGAAGACCTTCGCACGCGCCCACTGCTTGACAAAGGGGCACATCCTCTGCTTCAGGTTAGTGGAGAGCGATCTGCTCTCCGTCAAGGTCTTCGGGCGTTCGGGACATAGACTAGGGTGTTGTGCGGAGTGCTCGACTGACGATGAAAACTCCTCCCCGAGCGAGAGCGATGGGGAGGACAACGACAACGACGATGAGCGCAACGGGCGGGAGGATGATGGGTCCGATTAGGCGGTGGATACGCCGTCTCTGGGCGATGTCGGCAGCACCATCATCTGCATCGTCAGCCCCTCAAACTTCTTGGGGTCGCCTCCTTGGGCGGCTGGCGTTGGGAGGCCGGAGAAGGCGAAGAAGGTGGGCGACGGTCGTCATGTCGGAGTACACGGGCATCAACACGCGCATTGCCAGCCCGCTGCGTCATCTTTCGGCTCTTCTCCCGGCGCCATCATCGCCAGCCTCCTTCAGGACGGCCACCGGGATGTTCTCTTGGTGCTTTCTGCTGCTCGCGCTTCGGCTAGGCGCTCCTTTTGCCCTTCATCATCTTGTTCCATTTCCTGAGGAGAGGGACAAGAAAGGGATTACGGACATCTTATCTCTTTTTAGTTTTTAAGCCTATGGGCCTTTGTAAGATATAAATCTTGTAACCCCCTCGCTCATGTATGCATTCCGTACGAACCGTACTTGTTTACAATGTATTAATAAAGAGAAGGGTGTTTGCCGGATTTCTTTGTGCGCGGGCAGGAGCCACACCAAGGAACATATCCTTGTTATCTCAAGACAAACATCATGCCCCAGCAACAAGCGTTCCATGCTATTATAAATAATTTTTGATTGTTCCATGCTATTATTTATGATGTTTTGGATGTTTAATGGGCTTTGTTATACACTTTTATATTATTTTTGGGACTAACCTACTAACCCAAAGGCCAAGTCCAGATTGCGGTTTTTTGTCTATTTTAGGGTTTTACAGAAAAGGAATATCAAACGGAGTCCAAACGGAATGAAACCTTCGGGAGAGATATTTTTCGAGCAAAATACGCACGGGAGACTTCAGAACCACGGAATAGGGCTGATGTGGCGTCCACGAGGGTGGGGGCACGCCCCTGCCTCATGGGCACCCCGTCTGGCCCCCAGTGCCCTCCTTCCTCCTATATATACCTACGTACCTCGAAACCATCAGAACAATAGAGAAAAACCTAGTTCCACTGCCGTAACCTTCTATTCCTGTGAGATCCCATCTTGGGGTCTGTTCCGGAGCTCCGCCGGAGGGGGGATCTACCACGGAGTGCTTCTACATCATCATCATCGCCTCACCATGAGTTGTGAGTAGTTTACCACAGACCTTCGGGTCCATGGCTAGTATCTAGATGGCTTATTCTCTCTCTTTGGATCTCAATAGCAAGTTCTCCTCGGTCTTCGAGGGTATCTATTCAATGTAATCTCTTTTTGTGGTGTGTTTGTCGAGATCCGATAAATTGTGGGTTTATGATGAAGATTATCTATGAGAAATATTTGGTTTATGATGAAGATTATCTATGAGAAATAATAGCATGGAACAATCAAAAATAATATAAAAGTGTATAACAAAGCCCATTAAACATCCAAAACATCATAAATAATTTTTGATTGTTCCATGCTATTATTTATGATGTTTTGGATGTTTAATGGGCTTTGTTATACACTTTTATATTTTTTTTGGGACTAAACTACTAACCCAAAGGCCAAGTCCAGATTGCGGTTTTTTGTCTATTTTAGGGTTTTACAGAAAAGGAATATCAAACGGAGTCCAAACGGAATGAAACCTTCGGGAGAGATATTTTTGGAGCAAAATACGCACGGGAGACTTAAGAACCACGGAATAGGGCTGATGTGGCGTCCACGAGGGTGGGGGCACGCCCCTGCCTCATGGGCACCCCGTCTGGCCCCCAGTGACCTCCTTCCTCCTATATATACCTACGTACCTCGAAACCATCAGAACAATAGAGAAAAACCTAGTTCCACTGCCGTAACCTTCTATTCCCGTGAGATCCCATCTTGGGGTCTGTTCTGGAGCTCCGCCGGAGGGGGGATCTACCACAGAGTGCTTCTACATCATCATCATCGCCTCACCATGAGTTGTGAGTAGTTTACCACAGACCTTCGGGTCCATGGCTAGTATCTAGATGGCTTATTCTCTCTCTTTGGATCTCAATAGCAAGTTCTCCTCGGTCTTCGAGGGTATCTATTCAATGTAATCTCTTTTTGTGGTGTGTTTGTCGAGATCCGATAAATTGTGGGTTTATGATGAAGATTATCTATGAGAGATATTTGGTTCTTCTCTGAGCTCTTTATGTATGATTATAATATCCTTGCAAGTCTCTTCGAATTATTGGTTTGGTTTGGCCTACTAGATCTATAGTTGTTGCAATGGGAGAATTCCTTGGCTTTGGGTTCAATCTAGTGGTGTCCTTTCCTAGTGACAGTAGGGGCAGCAAGGCACGTATTGTATTGTTGCCATCGGGGATAAAAAGATGGGGTTTATATCACCATGTTTGAGTTTATCCCTCTACATCATGTCATCTTACTTAAGGCGTTACTCCGTTCTTATGAAATTAATACTCTAGATGCATGCTGGATAGCGGTCGATGTGTGGAGTAATAGTAGTAGATGCAGAATCGTTTCGGTCTACTTGTCTCGGACGTGATGCCTATATATAATGATCATGCCTAGATAGTCTCATAATTATTCGCTTTTCTATCAATTGCTCGACAGTAATTCATTTACCCGTCGTAGAATATCACTATCATGAGAGAATCCACTAGAGAAAACTATGGCCCCCGGGTCTATTCTCAACATATCAATCTACAATCTACTTTACTTTTCCACTTTTACTTTCTGTTCTTATATCCAAAAATACAAAAAATATCAAACTATCATCTCTATCAGATCTCACTTTCATAAGTGACCATATAGGGATTGACAACCCCTTATCGCCATGGCTGCGAATTTCTTATTTGTTTGTGCAGGTGCGAGGGATTCGGGCGTGGTCTCCTACTGGATTGATACCTTGGTTCTCAGAAGCCGAGGGAAATACTTACGCTACTGTGCTACCTCTCCCTTTCCTCTTTGAGGGAATACAACGCAATCTCGAGAAGTAGCAGCTTGTACAAAAGGGTGGCTTGCCGGGAAGCCCGACAACCGCGCCTTACGGGTAAAACTTGCGAAGATGTTCGATGTTCCAGGAGTTACTCACTGGAATACCATCTTCGGTCTCGAGGCGGACTGCGCCAGGCCTGGTGACTCGTATTACCCGATAAGGGCCTTCCCACTTCGGTGTCAACTTGTTAGAATTCTTGGCCGACTGAACGTGTCGAAGAACAAGGTCGCCTTCCTCGAAACTTTGGGCATGAACCTTGCGACTATGATAGCGACGCAAGGCCTGCTGGTAGCACGCTGTTCGCAAAGCCGCCCGAAGATGATCTTCCTCGAGGAGGATTGCGTCATGTTGGCGCAGCTGCTCTTGCTCAAGCTCATCATAAGCGAGCACTCGGGGTGACCCGTATGTGAGTTCCATGGGGAGAACTGCTTCCGCCCCGTGAACAAGGGAGAAAGGTGTCTGGCCTTTGGCTCGATTTGGTGTCGTTCTGATTAACCAAAGAACCGCCGGCAATTCATCAATCCAGCGCCTTCCGCACTTGTGCAGTCTGTCGAAAGTTCTTGTCTGGAGGCCTCACAGTACTTCAGCATTTGCCCTCTCCGCCTGACCGTTGCTTCGAGGATGCGCAATAGAAGCAAAACAGACCTTGCTGCCGAGATCTTGAATATACTGCATGAAGGAGTGGCTTGTGAACTGCGTGCTATTATTGGTGATGACCCTGTTTGGTATCCCAAATCGGCAGACGAGGCCCTTGAAGAACTTGACGGCTGATTGTGCTATCACCTTTCTCACTGCTTCCACCTCTGGCCACTTTGTGAACTTGTCGATTGCAACGTACAAGTACTCAAAGCCCCCGACAGCACGGGGAAAAGGGCCCAGTATATCGAGCCCCCAGACCGAGAATGGCTAGGAAAGAGGGATTGTTTGGAGAGCTTGAGCTGGTTGATGAAGCTTCTTTGAATGGAATTGACACGCTTCGCACTTGGTTACTAGCGCCATTGCATCCTGGAGGGCAGTGGGCCAGAAGAAACTTTGCCGGAATGCCTTGCCATCAAGGGCCCTCGACCCTATGTGGGAGCCACATATGCCTCAGTGTATCTCTGCCAACAGCCCCAGCCCTTCCTCTCGGGGAATGCAGTTCAATTTCACACCGTTCGACCTTTTTCTGTACAAGACGTCGTCGACAAACTGGTACATGGCGGACCGACGGGCTACTTTCTCCGCTTCTTCCTGCTCCTCAGGAAGCTCCCCGGTTTGGAGGAATTGGACGGTATGTTGTGCCCATGCCGGAGCCTAGGGCTCGACGGCAAGGACCAAAGGCATTTCCTCTGCTATGGGAGCGATCGTCTCCACGGTCAGGGCTTGATGCCCTGCCGGAGTCTGTCGCCCCACGGCATGCTTAGCATCCCCGGCAACATCTTTGCCAGTGACCCCTGGGGGCTCGTCGGGAAAGTACTTGCTGGGGCTTGATTTCCTTCGCTTGTTTTGCTCGATCGATGGTTCAACAGATGGCTGATTTAATCGAAGCACAAAGGTACCTAGTTCCACAAGTAGTTTGAGGGCGGCGCATTTGGACAAGTAGTCGGCGATGTCGTTCTCTGCTCGGGGAACATGCTCTGCTTGTATACCTTCAAAAGGTTCCTCCAGCTTCCTCACTTCATCCACATAGGCTTCCATCAACGGGCTCTGGTAATCTTTGTTCACTTGCTTGACGACAAGCTCCGAATCACCTATGACGATGAGCTTCTTGATTCCGAGGTCTGCCGCGATCCTGTGATCAACAAGTAGTCCCTCGTACTCGGTAGTGTTGTTCGTCGACATCTCCCTGGGGAAGTGCATATGGACCACATACATGAGGTGCTCTCTGGTGGGTGTGACGAGCAGCGCACCAGCACTGGCGCCTTGTAGCGAGAAAGCCCCGTCAAAGTACATACTCCAGTTGCGACTCGTATCCTTACCAGGGAGAGTAGTCTTCTGGATCTCTTCGTTGGGCGTTGAGGTCCATTCTGCAACGAACTCTGCCAAGACTCTACTCTGAATCGTCGAAGTGCTTTCAAACTTCAAACCGAAGCTCGACAGCTCCAAGGCCCATTCCACAATCCTCCCAGTCGCATCTGGGTTATGCAATATCCGCTGCAATGGGAGGTGGGTGACGACGGTAATTTCATGTGCTTGGAAGTAATGACGCAGCTTCCTCGAGGCCATAAGGAGGCCGAAGAGCAATTTCTGCATGCTAGAGTACCTCGACCTAGCCCCCTGCAAGAGGGAGCTGACAAAGTAAATCGGGTGCTGCATCATCTTCTTCTTCTGCACCACTCCATTTGGTTGCGTCCCTTCGGCCCCAGTGGTATCAGGTTCTGTCGTTGCTAACGCTTCCGTATTGACCTCCCTCTGGGCTACTAGCACAACACTGACCACTTGATTCGTTGCCGCTAGATACAACATCAATGGCTCTTGTGGTTTAGGCGCGACCAATATCAACGTAGAGGAGAGCTATTTCTTCAAATCTTGCAGTGCTGCTTCGGCTTCTGGGGTCCACTCCATCAGGCCCGCCTTTTTCAAAATCTTGAAAAAGGGGAGGGCGCGCTCGGCAGATTTGGAGATGAATTTGCCCATGGCGACAACGCAACCAGCAAGCCAACGCACATCCTTGATCCGCCTGGGTGCTTCAATCTACTCAATGGCCTTGATCTTGTCTGGATTTGCCTCAATTCCACGCTGTGACACGAAGAAACCGAGAAGCTTGCCGGATGGGACGCCGAAGACACACTTCTCAGGGTTCAGCTTAAGGTTGATCTTGCGCAGATTCACGAACGCCTCTTCCAAATCTTGTACGAGCGTTGCTTTGTCCTTGATTTTGACCACTATATCATCCATATAGGCTTCCATATTTCTATGTAGCTGAGGCTCAAAACCAATTTGGACTATTCTTGCAAATGTTGAGCCAACACTCTTCAACCCGAAAGGCATCCATATGAAACAATACGTACCACACGGGGTGATGAATGTTGTCTTCTCTTCGTCTTCTCTTGTCATGAAGATTTGATGGTAGCCTGAGTAAGCGTCGAGGAATGATAAGAAGTCACATCCGGCCGTGGAGTCTACAATCTGGTCGATGCATGGCAACGGGAAAGTGTCTTTTGGACAAGCCTTATTGATGTTTGTGTAATCAATACACAGTCTCCACTTCCCATTTGCCTTGCGCACCACCACCGAATTGGCCTGCCACGTTGGATGGACCACTCCTCTCACTAAGCCTGCCGCCTCTAACTTCCTGGTTTCCTCTCTGATGAACTCTTGCCGTTCCAGAGCTTGCTTCCCGACCTTCTGCTTGATGAGTCACGCATAAGGGCAGACAACAAGATGGTGCTCAATCACCTCCCTAGGAATGCCGGGGATGTCGGATGCTTGCCATGCAAACACGTCGACATTTGCCCGCAGGAAGGTGACGAGCGTGTCTTCCTATTTGCTGTCGAGGGCGGAGCTTATGGTGAAAGCCCCTCCCGTGCCATCCTCCTTGACGGACACCTTCTTGGTTTCTGGTGGAGCAACTCTGGATTTCTTGCTCTTGCCGGTGGAGCTCTCTGGCGCGTTCTCGATGGGAGCACTGAACTTCGAAGAGGAGCGCTTGCTGGAGTGGGTGTGAGAGGTCCTACCGGTCTTCTTCCCTCGTGAGGCTTTAGTGGCAGGAGCAAGTGCCTTGGCGGCAGTTGCTGCAACTGCCTCCCGATAAAGCTAATCAGCGCATCCTTCTCGTCGGAGGGGACGGTGATGATGGACATCATCCCAGGCATCTTTAGCGTGTTGTAGGCGTAATGTGATGCCGCCATGAAATTGGCCAATGCTGGGTGGCCGAGGATCCCGTTGTAAGGCAAGGGGATCTCGGCAACATAAAAAACAATCCTCCCCGTCCTGTAGTTCAGTTCGCCCCCGAATGTCACGGGCAGTGTAACTTTACCTTGGGATGACTCCTTCCTGGGATGACCCCTTGAAACGTGCCCGTCTCCTCGAGGTCTCCATCAGGGATTTGCAGCCTTTTGATCATGACGGGCGAGATCAAGTTCAGACCGGCCCCGCCATCAACCAGCATCTTCGTCACCTTGAGGTTGCTTATTGTTGGTGAAACCAACAATGGCAAACACCCGACCGTAGTTGTGCGATGAGGGTGGTCCTCGGTGTCAAAGAATATAGGAGTGCTGGACCACTTCAGCGGCTTCTGGGCATCGAACAATGGTTCCGCTGTTGTGATCTCACGCGCCCACTTTTTGAGTTGGCGGCGAGAGGTGTGCAGGGAGGCACCTCCGTCGACGTACATGGCCTCAGTGGCTTTCTGGAACTCTTGCTCGCCGGACTCGACGTCCTCATCGCGATCATCATCTTCTCGCTTCTTGTCACGGCCACGGTCGGGCCGTTCTTGTTGGTTACCCTTGCCGCGGCGGCCATGCTGGCCGCCACGTTTCTTGCCAGATCCCTCAGCACCGTCCTGGCCCTTCTCCTTGTCCCTCCTTTCGTATTCGGCCTTTTGCTTCTCTGCGAGCTACTCGACTTGTCGGCATTTCTGGAGGTCATGGCCTTTGGTGCGGTGGATCTTGAAGTACTGCTTGTCGGAGCCTCCTGGCTTGTCGACGGCCACCAAGGCCCGGTAGGCGATACACCCGACGATTTCTTTGCCGGGGTCGTCTGCCTTGGTTTTCTTGGCGGCACCTGCGTTGTCGGATCCCTCGATGGCAAGCATGGCCTTGCCCTTGCGTTTCCTGTTGCGGCGTCGGCCCTTTTTCGTCGGGGCGACGACGTCTTCGTCCGAGGAACCGGTTTCCACACCGGCGTCTTCGCCGGGGTACTTCCTTCTCTCTTCAGCCCGAGCGCATCTGTCGGCCAGAACATAGAGTTCGGCCACATCCTTGACTTTATTCATCGCCAGCTCCCGACGCATCTTGCGGTTGCACACATTCTGATGGAACGCGCTAATGATGGCGGCGGGATGAACGTCTGGGATGTTGTATTGCACTCGGCTGATCCTCTGTATGTACTTGCGTAGGCTTTCACCTTCCTTCTGGGGGTTGCCATGCAGATCGCTTGCTTGGCCATGAGCCTAGTGGCCTCCCGTAAAGTCGCCAACAAACTCATGGCACAAATCCGACCAGGAAGAAATCTAATCTACTGGCAAGTGCATCAACCATGACATGACGTTGGGTTTAAGTGCCAACGGGAAATAATTGGCAAGCACCTTGTCATCACGTGCCCCAGCAGCCTGCATCGTGATGGTGTAGATGCTGAGGAACTCTGACGGGTGAGTCTTGCCATTGTACTTCTCGCCGACGTCAGGCTTGAAGGTGCGGTGGGTGGGCCATTGGAAACGCCGCAGCTCGCGGTTAAAGGCTGGACAACCTACCTCGTAAGGTAAGCCTCCAGAGCCTCCCGATGCTGGGTGGTCTGTAGTGGGCCCTCCCCGCCTATCCGACTGTTGGTGTGCCTCGTGCCGGCGCTCGATGGTAGTTCGAGCATCCTCGTGGGCGCGCTCCCGAAGAATTTGGCGCTGATCGCGGTGGGTCCATGGGTCGGACGATGCTATGGATATGTTATCACAAGTGTCACCCCGAAGGACCGGGGCTCGTGGTAGCTGGTGAGGAGGAGGAGAATGCACCGTGGCTGCGGCGCCTCCGACCCTTCCACCACTGGTGCGTGGCGGCTCGACAAAGTGTCGGCCTGACGGCCCCGCCGGCCGTGGCTCGTCTTTGTTGGCGACGACGACGAGGCTCCGGATGGTAGCTCTCCACTCGTCGAGCTTCTCTGCAGCAGGAGGGAAGTCGAGGAGCAACTGCGCGCGCTAAGGCATCCGCTGGCGTGGGTGGCAGTGAAAGCTGCATGGACCGTGACGCGCTGTGACTTCTAACCATGTTAGAAGGAGCTCTATCACGGTCCTGCAGCTGCACGCCATTTTTGCTAGTGCCTCGGCGAGCATGTTGATCCTCTACATCCCGCGACTGATGCACGGGGCTCTTTCCACGGCGGCGCCCGGGGTCCTCAGCGTGGTGACGCTGCTCATCGCGCACAACCTGGCAGGAGCGCACCATGGGCGCCGCTGTGGGCATCTTGGAAGTCGTTGCGTCGCCCGTATGCGGTATGACGCCGCTCTTGGAGGGCCCCGTGCCGCCTGCGGGGGGCCCGACTCCGCCCTTATACTTGGTGGCTTGCGGTTCGTCATCATGTGCACGAATGACGCCGCTTGCCAGGCTTCGGCTGCTGGAACGATGCCGGTGTTCGCGGGTGGCGCCTCGGCTTCCATCCGTGACCACCCCGTTGCCAGCCCGCGCCTGCACGGGCCGTTCGGCTCCAGACGAACCGATCGCCGTGATCGTCTTCTTCTTGGGAGCGATGGCGATGAAGAACTGCTACACTAACTGCTAGACCAGATTTTCACAACTGCACCCCCTACCTGGTGCGCCAAAGATGTCGGAACGAAACGACACCTATGGGATCACTGGAATCTCTTCTACGGTTGGCGGGCGCGAGGTTGTTCAAAGAGTGGGTCTAAGAGTCAGTGGAAGGATCATTTACTCAGGTTCGGGCCGCGAGGATGCGTAATACCCTAGTCCTGCTTTGGTGTATGTTCGAGTGTTCTTGAGTTCTTGAACCAGCTACGGTGCATGTCCAGCTCCAAAGGATCCGAATCCTCCTCCAGTATGTCGCGGGCCTCCTTTTATAGTCCAAAGGGGCTGCCATAGTGGCACACAAGAGGTGGAAAGGTGTACAGTGTATAGGCTTATCTCATGCCATTGCAGGACAAGATGCATTAAATGCGCTACTTAGGTGTCCACTTGCTTTATCGGGGACGGAAACGAGGCCCCTCCCGTCTCTGGCCACTCCGTCTGGTTGCGACGCGCGTCTAGGCCAGCGGGGCAGGCAGCTGAGGTGCCGTGGTGGTAGGGTCTTCACGAAGATTTGCATGCCACCACGCAAGTGCTTGACTAGCTGGACCAGGAACCACGTACCGCCACGTGAGTACCTGCCTGGGCTAGTGGGCCGGCCGATGAGCTGGGGCGACGATGGGGCGGCAAGGGCTTGCCGCCATCTTGCGTCTGTTCCCGGCAAGGGTCTTGCCGGGGCCTCCGTGAGCTTCCTCGGCCAGAGGCTTGCCAAGGCTTTGGGGTGTCTTTGGCGAGGAGTCTTGTCGAGGCCTCGTGGGCATCCTCGGTAAGGAGCCTCGCCATTGGTCTGGTTCTCATCTCGTGAGCCATAAACCTTTGTCTCTGTCGGCGTCCTGGGAACCAGGGTACCCAGACTTGCCTGTCTGCGGGCCGCGACGCGCTCCTACAAGCGGCCTGGTACGGCCCAGCTGATCGACTAGTTGCTCAAGACCCTCGCGAGGGGGCCAAACGTCACGAGGAGAACGACGTCAAGATCTCCTTGGGAGCGGCCTCAGCAAGGCGTTCCACAGGGGCGGAGAATCAAAGGCCGAGCCTGCCTCAGGAGGAGGCAGTGATGTTAGCAGTAACGCACCATGCCAGCTGGTGCCAGCGCCCGCCAGTGGCGCAGTTGACATTTCGGTGCAAAGGAGACATCGCAGCCGTTGGTTCCCAAAGAGCGGGGCAAAGGTTTCCTCTTTGGTGCAACAAGACCGAAGACCGCAAGGATGATAAGGAGGATGTCACCGTCGAGCCGACCACCGTATCACCGCCTGATCCTTTTGCAGGCGAAGACCGCTTTTGTCAGGATAAGAACGTCCTTGTGTTCCCGCTCAAAAATGGCCGTTGTGGGATCTCTTCCCGCCTAAACATTTCGGGGGAAGAGGACCGTGGCCGCCTATATAAGTAGCTAGGACTCCCACTTCAAAGAAGAGAACACTCTTGGCCACCGCACAAGGAGCAAGAACACTAGCCTCCTGATCCTCCCGTGCTCGCCTCCTGAGCCCAGGAACCGTTGTACTAGCTCATATTCTAGCTCGCCCAGAGCCAATCCACCAAAGCAAGAAGTAGGGTCTTACACCACACGGTGGCCCGAACCTGGATAAACTCTTGTGTGCTTGTTCGTTGTTGCTTGAATCTTTCCACCGAGACGAGAGCGAGGCGCTAGGTAGACGTGAGTCAGAGAGATCTTCGTTCATGCCCATGTGTTCGAACTTAACGGGTTTTGCGGAGTCCTGAATCCGACATTTGGCGCGCCAAGTAGGGGGCGTGTCGAAATCTCGCCTCTCCGACGACCTCGTCGCGTTCTCGTCACCGACCCTGCTCCACAGCCATGGTGGACACACGCCGAGCTCGCGCCGCCCGCCGCACCGCGAACGTCGCCCAGACGGCGCCCGCGGGCAACGGCGCACCGCTCTACCCCAACTCGCCGGTCACCAACGCCGTCACCGACCCGGCCGTCCACGAGCAGCAGGACTCCTCGCTGCCGCTATCCGTGCGGCGGGATGGCCGCACGGACACACCTTCACCCTCGCCGGGCGCGGCGTCGTCCTCACTGGTCCGCCACGGGCCGGTCTACCAGCAGCCTGCGCTACTGATGGCGCGGGAGCTCTTGCGCTACCGCCCAGCAGATGACCTCTACGACGAGTGGCTCCACCTCATGGCCGAGCTCATCAATGCTGCTGGAGAAGCGCCGGCACCAACGCACTCCTCACGTCCTCCGTCGCCCCCGGCGGTGCACGAGGGCCATGGGGTCCCGGCTCCGCCTCCCCTCCACCACGCCGGCCAGGAGGGCCGGTGCGAGGCCCCTTGACGTGAGCAACCCCGCAGAGCCCACGCCCGAGACAAGGAGAGCTGTCAGGTGATTCCGCACCCTCATGCAGGGGCTCGTGGGCTCCCAGACCCACAACGCCCAGACCGCGCGCCACATGAGGTGGTGGCGCCAGCACCTCAAGAACCAGCATCGCAAGCGCAGGGGGCGCCTGTGATCATGAGCGTGGCCGGACGTCGCGCCCTAGCGCCTGAGCTACGACGCCTTGTCTGGCCCGGCAAGTTCAAGCCGGACCTGCCTCCATGCTACGACGGCACCACTGACCCCATGGAGTTCCTCCAACTCTATGAGCTGAGCATCGAGGCGTCCAACGACACTGAGCAGGTCATGGCGAACTGGTTCCCCATGGTTCTGAAGGACGGCGCGCGCTCCTGGCTCCTAAACCTCCCCGTGGGATCCATCTCCTCCTGGGTAGAGCTTCACGAGCATTTCGTCGCTAACATCCAAGGCACCCGCGACCGAGCCCCGGCAGCTGCTGACCTGCGTCGCATGAGGCAGCAGCCGAGTGAAACCCTGCAAAAGTACATCCAATGCTTCAATACCATGCGCCTCCGTATCCCCAAGGTCTCGGACGAGGCCATCATCTCCGTGTTCTCCGATGGCGTTTGTGACGTCAGGATGAGGGAGGAGCTTGCCATCCACGAAGACCTGTGCACATCCCTCGAGATGTTGAAGCTCGCGGTAAAGTGTGCCAGAGCGGAGGAAGGCCGCCTGTCCCTTCAGGAGCTGCCCGAGGCGGAGGCGGACGACAAGAAAACCAAGGCCAAGGAGTCAAAGTGCAAGGGACCCGCCGTGCTGGCTGCAGAGCTAGAAGTGAAGCATGGCTGCGGCTACGATGACCTCCCCAGAGACAACCGACCGTACTGCGTCTTCCACAATGTCCACAGCCATAACATCAACGACTGCCAGGAGCGCAGGGCGATGCGCGGCGGCAGCGTCGGGCAGCGCCCTGAGCTCGACAACCGTGGCTACGGCTGTGGAGGAGGCCGAGGAGGAGGACGTTGGGATGGCAGGAACTCGCGCCAAGTGTGGCGTGAACAACCTCGTGAAGACCACTGGCAGGAGCAGCCTTGTGACGCCCCATGGCGCGACCAGCCTCATGAGGGTCGCCCTCAGGGCAATGGAGGCGTGCCTCTGCTGCCACCACCGCCAAGGAGGAACGACGACGACCGCCAGGGAGACGAGGCAGGGGGCTTCCAGGAACCGCGTGCAGTTGCATGCATTCTGGGAGGAGCCCATGCCCCGGCTTCTCACCGCATCTTCAAGCAGTTCGCCCGTGAGGTAAATGCGGCGCCTCCCAGGCCTGACGCCGCGCACAACCTCAGGTGGACCAAGCAAGTCATCACTTTTGAACCCAAAGACCAGCTCAAGTGCACTTCGGCCCCAGGCACCCTCCCGATGCTCTGCACCCCGACCATCAGCAACGTCCTCGTGACCAAGATCCTCATCGACGGCGGAGCAGGGCTCAACGTCCTCTCCGTCCAGACCTTCGAGACACTCCAGGTCCCCTACGATCAGCTCCACCCCACCAAGCCATTCTACAGAGTCACGGATGGCTCCATACTCCTGATGGGGCAGGTACGCCTTCCCGTCACCTTTGGCGACCGCGACAACTACCACACAGAGCTCGTCGACTTCGACGTCGCCAACATCCACCTCCCGTACAACGCCATCCTGGGGTATCCTACCCTCGCCAAGTTCATGGCGGCGACCCATCACGGATACAATGTCCTCAAGATGCCCGAGAGCGGCGGAGTCATCACGATCGCCTCCGACGAGAAGGAAGCGGCGCGTTCCCTGGAGCGTGCCTACCAGACCGCAGCGGTTGAGTGCTCCGATGAGGATGGAGCCGTCCTCGCCCTGCAGACCGCCCCCAAGAAGAAGAAGAACCTACCCGTCGACGAACCTCAGGACGCGGGGGCTTCCGACGGCCTGGCCTCGGGACTCGCGCCTGCTGACGAGGCGCCCTCCACCCTCGCATAGGGTGGCGCGCTCGGCGCTCCTCTCGTAACGGGCTTGGGGGCTCTCCTCTGGAGTGTCCCCGAGTTAACCCGTGCCTCGAGGGAGGTGTTCGAGCACCACGTGCAAGCGTATCTTGATGCTCGTTTTTGTGAGCCCAGCGTGAGCCGTTCAGCGCTGGGGGCTCAGGACTTCATCGACCAAGTTACAGAGGAACTTCAGTACGCCAGACTCATCCGCGGTGGGCGTAATCGCATAACCCCAAGTCCACCTACTCGCAGCCCAAGCAACTGCTTCTGCGTCTACGTCGACATCGCGGGTCTCAACCGAGCTGCTTCTCAGGAGCCCTTCTCGCCGACGACGGTCGGCCGGAGGAGGGCCCTTCCCTGCAGCTACGTTCGCACACTCTTCGGCTTCCGCAACGCAGCTGCCACGTTCCAGCATCTCGCGCAGCAGGCGTTGGGGGCTCGGGAGGCTCAGTGGCAGGCGATCCGGACGGAGCGGGATCCAGGCCCACGCGACCACTGAGAGCCTCCGGAGCCCCTGGGCCTCAGGAGCCCGACGATCCTCGGCAGCGACCCACACAGCTCGCGTCTTCAGCTACCCCAACTCTCCTTCGGCAAGTATCAGGTGACACTTTAGGTATCCAAACGAGGGCGCCTCTCGGGCTGCATCATCCTCGGGCCGCTGGGGGTTGATCCCCCGCGGTTGTCTCCCTTTTTGCACGATCAAGGCCAGATATTTCTTTCCATTCACATTATCTATATGCTCGGCGTCCTCACCGTGACTAAGGCCATGAGCCCTTGCGAGCCCACTCGCAACCGCCCCATGATTAAGGACTGGCACGACGTCTGTGCTCGGGTCCGTCCCTGCAGCGTCGATAAACCCAAGGCTGAGCTCTGCCTAGCGATCCATTTCCGTGATGGCACCTCCCATGGTCCTTGGTGCCTTGTTCTCGCATGGGCTAATCGTGGATGGGTAAGTAGGGGCCCGTGGCAGGTGTCTCACTCACGCAGGAACCGCGCACTGGCTGTTTTTCTTTTGGATCGTGGCATGAGAAGACTGGGCATGACGTCTGTGCTTGGGTCCGCCCCTGCAGCGTCGACAAATCCAGTGGCTGAGCTCTGTCTCGCGGGTAACCCCGTGACATCACCTCCTGGGGTCGCTGGTGCTGCGGCCTTCTCATGCAATATCCCTTGGAGATGCACTCGGCGCAGGTCAACACAACTCCTCTCTTTTCACATTTTGCAGAAGAAGACTCAGGCGCAACCCGCCTCAGGGTAGGGTCTCGTGAGTGATGCGTAAGCTCACGAGAACTTCCTTAGAGTCGTTCAGCTCGTCCTGAGGAGGGCCCATATACACCTTGGCTGTCCTACCGTGCAGGCCACGCGTTAGGACGGGGCTGTACACGCCTCGGAGTCTCTCCCGGTGGGAGGCTCCCTACCACGGTCCAGTGGAAGTACCAAGCTCCACGCTGGCAGATCCAACCGAGGAGCGGTTATGCCCACGAACCAGTGGAAGCACCAAGCTCCGCGCTGGCCGATATGACCGAGGCGTGGTTATGCCCACACTCCACGCAAGTGTGGTAGCTCTATGCTCCGCGCTAGTTATAAACAACTGAGGGCGGCTCCCAGTGGTCGCACCAACATCAAGGAGCTTTTTAGCTCACGACGCTCACAGCTTCTCCTTGGATGGGTGTCGGGAGGGGGGCTAGGCACGGGAGCTATGCTTAGGTCACGCTTGGCAGACGCCACCCTACCAGGTGCCCGGACACCTAGCCTTCTCGTGCCCCCATCCCAGGCGAAGGCTCATGGGCAAGGTATAGTGCTCATTCTCCTTCATGAAGAGCCGTTCGTACGTCAAGGGGGACCCCTGGGCATCACGACCCAGGGGCCTAACTGGCCACGTAGCCCCTCATCCCTTGAGTCTAGTTATGATGATAACCCCGGTCCTCCGGAGGGCTCAATGTCGCTCGAGGTATGCGCGGGGTTGGGCCCTGCCGATGCAGAATGAAAACATGATCGCTTGAACGTCAAGGGGGACCCTTGGGCTTCGCGACCCAAGGGCCTCACTAGCTATGTAGCCCCTCATCCCTTGAGTCTAGTTACTGAAGTAACCCTGGTCATCCGGAAGGCTCAATTGCGAGTCTAGTTACTACAGTAACCCCGGTCATCCAGAGGGCTCAACGGCGGTCGAGGTATGCGTGGGGTTGGGCCCTGCCAACGCAGAGCACCTAAAGCAAACATGAAAGGAAGCAAGCATGGAATCATCTAGCTATTACAATAACGTCAAGTTTTTTCAAATTCAAACAAGTTCTTACGCCTCCCCGAGGCACTCGCGCTTCTCTCACTTAACAGGATGGATCTGACACCACCAAGCGCAGCATCACCAGTCTCCACCTCTTCGGCTGCGATGGTAACGGCCCTGAGAAACGTCTCCACCGACCACGTGGCTTCTGTTCCCAGGGCCTCGGCAGCGGTCGCTGCCGCCTCCTCACGAGGGCGCTTGGACGCCAAACCTTGCCTCAAGGGAAGGGCAACAGGAATCAAGCACCATCTGACCTCAGGAATTGCTAAGATAAGTTTTCAACGCCTACACCACCACCTACTATAGTTACGAAGACCTTCCCGATGGACCAGTGGGCGGCTGCCTGCACGCCAAGAGGGACCTCCTGAGCATTGCGCCTCGGGGGCTCTTACTGGACCCTGGACCCCTCGCCTCCTAGCCTTGGCCACGGCGCCTCGACCTGGGATACCAGCACAGGCTGAGGCTGGTCCCGGGACTGGGTCTCGCAGGCGTAGGGCCTTAGGCTACCGCAAGAACGAAAGAAAGGGGAAATCATGCTCTAACAAGGGGTTCATGCAGGACATAAGTTTATAACGCCAGGCTATAACAAAAGTATTATGAGAATTTACATGTCCTTGTGGAGCCCTCCATGATATCTCGTAGGAACTAAGCTAAGGAAGACGCTCTCAAAGAACTCGGCTTGAACTCCTTCAACAACGGCGACGCCGGGAGGACACCGTTTCCCTCCGACGATAGGGGCGGCGACTTGGCGGCTCTTAGATCTCGTCGGAGCTCGAGGCCGTCTCGGGGGTAGCATAACTGCTACCAGGAAAGTCGGAGATATAGCCAACAGCGAGCGCTTCGCTGCCCTGACGGCATGGGGAATGGTCGCCGGCGAGCCCATTCCCTGCGCCACACGGCAGGCAGAGGCCGTCCGCCCCGAAGACTTTGAAGGTCATCGCGCCCGTCGTATCCAGCGCGAAGTGAAGAATGCACCTACCAGTGGGGGCGCACGCGCGACGCACCACACCCCAGCCCCAGGTCATGAAGACCTTTGCGAGAAGAAACCACCTCCACGTCGGCATGCGAAGGAGGAAGGCGACACCCCTCATGCCTCAGCTCCATCGTCACCCGGCCACGAGCCGGGAGTACCTCCCTCAGGAACGGAGGAAGAAGGATCCAGGAATGCGGAGGGGCCCCCGCCCACACGGTGAACTCGCGGGCATCATCCTCCGAATGGGACAGCAGCAGGGTGCGAGGAGACGCCCGTCTCTCCGGGCGACTAGCGGCGCCACCCCTATCGCCGCCCCCGCTCAATCTGCCTGCCGCTGGAGCGTACAAGGGAAGCGGAAATCCTGGTGGTGCCCGCGTGCACCACGTGCGGGCGTCCGACGGCCTCAGGGACGCACCCGGAGAATTACGGTGCCTCTTCTTCGGGGGGAGCTGTTCGTGCTCTACCATCGGGCTCTTCCCTTTCTCCGCAGCTGAGAACCTGCGAATCAACACCATGGAGCCCTGGGAGCAATGGAAACATGGGGATCGGCTTGCAACGGTCAAGTGAGAGGAGTCGAGCCTCGCCCCCCGTTTATATGCCAGGAAGATCAACCGGCGGCCACTCGCGCGCAGCCATAATGGCCCCGCTGCCCACGCCAAGGAGTTGTCAAGTCGCACAGTTGCCAAGATTGCGTGGGAAGTGGAGTCGCCCTCGTCCCATCCAACCGTCACACGCCAGCCTGGCCCGCAGCCTTTTTGGGGCCCGCGACGCTTCATGCTCAACTAAGGCTTCGCCGTGGAGCCAACTCCGTGCGCGCCTTGGGCCCGGGGGCTACTGTCGGCGACCTGGGAACCAGGGTACCCAGACTTACCTGTCTGCGGGCCGCCATGCGCACCTACAAGCGGCCTGGTACGGCCCAGCTCATCGACCAGCTGCTCAAGACCCACGCGAAGGGGCCAAGCCTCGCGAGGAGAACGACGTCAAGACCTCCTCGGGAGCGGCCTCAGCAAGCCGTTCCGAAGGGGTGGAGAATCCATGGCCGAGCCTGCCTTAGGAGGCAGTGATGTCAGCAGTAACGTGCCGTGCCAACGGGTGCCAGTGCCTGCCAGCGGCGCAGTTGCCATTTCGGTGCAAAGGAGACAGCGCAGCCGTTGGTTCCCAAGGAGCGGGGCAAAGGTTTCGTCTTTGGTGCAACAAGACCGAAGACCGCAAGGACGATAAGGAGGATGTCACCGTCGAGCCCACTACCGTGTCACCGCCTGATCCTTGTGCAGGCGAAGACCGCTTTTGTCAGGATAAGAACATCCTTGTGTTCCCGCTCAAAAATGGCCATTGTGGGATCCCTTCCCGCCTAAAAATTTCGGGGGAAGAGGACCATGGCCGCCTATATAAGTATCTAGGACTCCCACTGCAAAGGAGAGAACACTCTTGGTCACCACACAAGGAGCAAGAACACTAGCCTCCTGATCCTCCTGAGTTCGCCTCCTGAGCCCAGGAACTGTTATACTAGCTCATATTCTAGCTCGCCCAGAGCCAATCCACCAAAGCAGGAAGTAGGGTCTTACACCACACGGTGGCCCGAACCTGGATAAACTCTTGTGTGCTTGTTCGTTGTTGCTTGAATCTTTCCACCAAAACGAGTGCGAGGCGCTAGGTAGAGATGAGTGGGAGAGATCTTCGTTCACGCCCCTGTGTTCGAACTTAACGGGTTTTGCGGAGCCCTGAATCCGACAGTCTCCACAAAGATCTGCATGCCATCACGTGGGCGCTTCCCGAGCCTTGGTTCCAATGTTGTTGATGACGTTGGAGTTCCTAGGCTCAAGGGTGGCTGCGATGGAGGCGTTTGGGTGAATCGCCCCGGCAAGGGCTCTTGCCGGGGGCGTGCAGGCCGCCCCGGCAAGAGTCCTTGTCCGGGGAGAGCCTGTCTTCTTGCTTGGTCTTCTTGTGCCACTGTCTTGGCGTTGGTCTGGTAACTTTGTGTCTCTGGCTTTCTTCCTCTGCTTTGTTATGTGTGGTTGCTGGCGTGTCTCTGACTGCCCGTGCACAAATAAGGGGTATAAAAGAGCGCCCCTACTTTTGTACACCGACAAACATGATTTTTCATGTGGATTTCTGCCTATCATGTTCATCACATATTATTTTCTTTATAGCATGGGCAATTGGAATTTTATATGGTCCAAAGAATTAGTCTAGTTTGGACATGAGGACTTCAATACTCAAGCATATCTACAAACAACCATGTCTTTCAAAATATCAATACTAAAGCAAGTTATCCCTAGCCCATCATGCTCAATCATTGATCCATTCATGCAACACATCCAAATATTAACTACATCCAATGCTCAAGTGTGATAAAAGTGTTCCGTAGTTGGTGCTTTATAAGAGAAGATGGAGACTCAAATAAAAATAAAAATTGCATAAAGTAAAAGATAAGACCTTCGCAGAGGGAAGTAGTGATTTCTAGAGGTGGCAGAGCTCAAAGCTTAAATTGAGAGATATTTTGGGTGACATGTTTTTCTTGTCAACGAGGACGACTTAGAGTTCCCAACACTTTCCATGCTAGATATATCATAGGCGGCTGCCAAACATAAAATAAAGTTTATTCCTTTTTCCACCAAACTTTCACAAGCCATGGCTAACCGTATCCACGGGTGCCCTCCATACCAACACTTTCCAGGAAATTTATTATTTGACAATATAAAGTAAATTTCCTTTTTCATTTCGGAACTGGGAATCCCTATTATTGCCATACTCTTGTGCAATGAAAAGTGAATAAACACTCATCTCGAGAATAACACATCTAGCATGAAAAATATTAGCCACCCCTTTCCGCTTCATGAGCGGTACGGGCACACAAAAGAGAAATTTATTTTGAAATTTAGAGTTGGCATATACAAATTTGCTTAGAACGGCTAGGAAATACCGCATATAGGTAGGTATGGTGGACTCATTTGGCATAACTTGGGTTTTAGGATTTGGATGCACAAGTAGTATTTCTACTTAGTACAAGGTGGAGGCTAGCAAGAGATTAAGAAGCAACCAACCAAGGAATGAAAACCATCATAAGAGAACACTAAACATAAGTAACACCGAATAATGCAACACAAGTAGGATGTAATTTCATTGCATGACTATTGACTTTCGTGCTTGCATAGGGAATCGCAAACCTTAACATCCATATTCTTACTAAAACATAATTACTCATTAACATGGCTCACATATCACTATTGTCATATCTCAAAACTATTACAAAGAATGAAGTTTATTTTGTCCAATGATCTTCATGAAAGTTTTTATTATACCCTCCTTGGATATCTTTCACTTTGGGACTAGTTCTATATGTTGCTTTTGATAAGCTCAAACAAATATAAGTGAAGAACATGCGCATCATATTTCTTTCTCTCAAATTAATCTAAGTAAAGAAAGAGAGAATTTCTTCAAAAATAACAAAGCACACCGTGCTCAAAAAGATATAAGTGAAGCACTAGAGCAATCCCATAGCTCTAATTTTTTTAAATGAAGCATATGAACAAGCATAGAATAATTTGGATCTCGAAAATAGGTGTGTACAGCAAGGATACTTATTAAAAATATAAAATAAAAACAAGCAAAGACTCATATCATACACGACGCTCCAAGCAAAACTCATGATATGTGACGAATAAAAATATAGTCTCCAGTAAAATACCGATGATCGTTAGAAGAAAGTGGGGGTGCCACTCGGGGGCATCCCCAAGCTTAGTTGCTTGATACTTCTTGAATATTATCTTGGGTTGCCTTGGGCATCCCAAAGCTTATCCTTTTGCTACTCCTTATTCCTTCATCCATCATGATCTCACCCAAAACTTGAAAAGTTCAATCACACAAAACTCAACAAAACCTCATGGGATCCGTTAGTATAACACAACTAATCTTTACTCTAAGTACTGTAGTAAAGCAATTCATATGTTGTAATTGTATTATATATAATGTATTATAACTTTTTATGGCAAAAATTCTTCAAAAGAAACCATATAATCATCAAAACAAGCGCATAACACAACGAAAACAGAATGTGTCAAAAAACAGAACAATTTGTAAAGTTAAGATTTTTGACCACACTTCTGCAACTCTGAAAATTTTGAAAAATTAGGACAGCGTGGGAAATTTGTATATTGATAACGTGTAAACAATTCAAGAGTTTAGCACACTCTAGTAATAATTACAAATTCTAACTCCTGACGCATAAGTTTCTGAATTTCAACGCAATCAAATCAACTATCAACGAAATCATCCCAAAGGCTTTGCTTGGCACAAACACTAATATAAACCACAAAAACACATCTAATCATAGGTATTATTGGGTAATTTATTGAAAATAGCAAGAAAACCAAAAGGAAAAACGATACGAGTTGGGTTGCCTCCCAACGAGCGCTATCATTTTATGCCCTTAGCTAGACATGATGATTTCAATGATGCTCACATAGAAGTAAAGAATTGAAACATAACAAGAGCATCATGAATCATAAGTTCCTCTCTCATAAAAATTTTCAGTAGCATCATGAATGGATTCATCAATATAACCATCACACAAAGCATTCTTTTCATGATCCATAAGCATTGGAGTGGGAGCAAACTCAACAAAATAACTTTCATGAGACACTTGATTGTCATGATCAATTTGAGCGTTAAAATCATGATGACAAGTTTCATGGTTATCATTATTCTCTATAGCATACATGTCATCATCATAATCATCATAAATAGGAGGCATGCTACCATTATCACAAATTTGCACATCAAATCTTGGGGAACTCAAAATATCATCTTCATCAAACATAGCATCCCCAAGCTTATGGCTTTGCATATCATTATCATCATGAATACTCATAGAATTCATACTAACAACATTGCAATCATGCTCACCATTTATGCCAAACATTTTATTGAATTCTTCTTCTATCAATTGAGCACAATTTTCCTTTCCATCATTTTGACGGAAGACATTATAAAGATGAATAATATGAGTTAACCTCAATTCCATTTTTTTTAGTTTTCTTTTACAAAACCAAACTAGTGATAAAATAAGAAACTAGAATATTTGATTGCAAGAAAAGAGCTTCGTTGACGGGATGCGAGTGCCGCTTACGTAACCTCCCCGGCAATGGCGCCATAAAAGAGCTTGCTGTCTACTACACAACTTGTTCTTGTAAACTCGTGTTGGGCCTCCAAGTGCAGAGTTTTGTAGGACAATAGAAAATTTACCTCAAGTGCATGACCTAAGGTTTATCAATCCATGGGAGGTGTAGGATAAAGATGGTCTCTCTCAAACAACCCTGAAACCAAATAATAAAAAGTCTCTTGTGTCCCCAACACACCAAATACAATGGTAAATTGTATATGTGCACTAGTTCGGCTAAGAGATGGTGATACAAGTGTAGTAACGATAGTAGATATAGATTTTTGTAATAGTAACAATAAAAAATAGCAATGTAGCAATTGATAAAACGGAGCACAAACGGAATTGCAATGCTTGAAAATAAGGCCTAGGGTACATACTTTCGCTAGTGCAATCTCTCAACAATGCTAATATAATTGGACCTCATAACCATCCCTCAACGTGCGATGAAGAATCACTCCAAAGTTCCTATCCAGTGGAGAACATAAGAAGAAATTGTTTGTAGGGTACGAAACCACCTCAAAGTTATTCTTTTCGATCGATCTATCAAGAGTTCATACTAACATAACATCAAGTTATCCTTTCTGATCGATCTATCAAGAGTTCGTACTAAAATAACACCATATGATACACATCAACCAACTCTAATGTCATCTAGATAATCCAATGTCACCGCGAGTATCCGTGAGTTAATTATACGATATGTATCAAACAATTTCATATTCATAATACTCAATCCAACACAATGAACCTCAAAGAGTGCCCCAAGATTTCGACCAGAGAAACAAACACAAGAACGTGCATCAACTCCTATGCATAGATTACCCCAATGTCACTTCGGGAATCCACAAGTTGAGTGCCAAAACACATATCAAGTGAATCAATATGATAACTGATACGTCCAAAACGTATCTATAATTTCTGCTTGCTCCATGCCTCTTTTGTGTGATATTGCTATGATATTTATGCACTTCCATACAGTTTTGATCATATTTGGACTAACCTATTAACTCAGTGCACCCCAGTGCCAGTTTCTGTTTTCTGCTGTTTTTGTATTTCAGGTTTTCCCATTACGTAAACTGCCAGAAAAATTCCGGGAAAAATATATAAAAAATCAGCGTTCCGGAAGCTTCCATGCGGCCAAAGTAGGGCCAGAGGGGGGCCACCAGGGCTCCAGGCGACCAGAGGGGGCGGCCCCCCCCTGACCGCGCCGCCAGGGCGCCTGGGCCCCCCTGGCATCTTCTGACGCCCCCTTCGGCATATATTTACACCGCGTCCCGAAACCCTCGAGGACGGAACCCTTTTTCGCGATCTCATCTCTGTTCCACGCCGTCGCGCTTCCAAGATCGGGAGCACCAGGAGAACTCTTCCCGGCACCCTGCCGGAGGGGAGGATCACCACCGGGAGCTTCTCCACCACCATGGACGCCTCCTGGATGAGTTGTGAGTAGTCTCCCTTGGACCATGGGTCCATGACCAGTAGCTATGTGATGTTCTCCTCCCCTCTTTGTTCATCACCGATTAGACCTCGTGAGCTGCCCTACATGATCGAGGCACTTATGTAATCCTTATGCTGTTGCTATGATGAGTTTGCTGGGATCTGATGGATTATGAGATTATGTTCAGATTGTGTGTGAGTATTATATTTGATTCACCTCTTTTATATTTATGTTCTTGAGTAATTCTTCATTGTTCTCCGTTGCTGTTTATTGCTTTGGCCAAGTAGTAGGTAGTAACTCCAAGAGGGAACGTTATGCTTGATTGTGGGTTCATGCCCCTCGATGACTAGCTTGAGTGACAGAAACATGACTCTAGGGGATGCGCTGTTGCCACAAGGGGGAAAACAACGGTGCTTGTACTTGCGGGTGCAAGGATTGTTTACTTTACACAAAGTTCTTTTAATGCAGTTGTCTGTTGCTTTGAGTTTACACTATGGGTGGGACTCACAACTTAATACCAGCGAGATGTTCTGGATAGATATCTCAAGGTGGATGATTAGTAGTAGATGCAGATGGATTTCGGTCTACTTGCCTTGGCGTACCGCCCATGCTTTTGAGCCTCTACCTTTCTTTGCAGCATAGTTAGCATTGGTTTGCGCACATAATCATGTCAATTGCCCAGCTGTAATTCGTTTACCTCGCTTAGCTGTTTTATCGTCTATTGGGAGAGAGACATCACTAGTGAACATCATGGGACCCTGGTCCATATTACCATCACTGATCACATCCGCTATTTACTTTCTGTTCTTACTTACTAGTTGCAGTCATACCTATCACTATTATCTCTTGCGTTTGATCCTTTGTAAACGACAAGGCCGGAGGGATTGACAACCTCTCTGTACTCGTTGGGAGCAAAGTTATTTGTATTTGTGTGCAGGTCCTGTCAATCGCTAAGTTGCGCCGCTAGCAGTTGACACCTTCTTGTTGACCCTCGGAGACTCAGGGGATTCGATCCTTGGAATCTTTGCCAAGGGAAAACTACCGCTACACTGCATCTCAAACCTTCCACTTGGGGTAACCAACGAGGGGCGAGAAGCCATCAAGCAAAGTTTTCTGGCGCCGTTGCCGGGGACTCCACTCTTCAAGATAGGGGAGTTGCACGCTATCTTTTACCTTTGCTTTTTATTCTTGTTAGTTTACCTTTCAGTTTTTGCTTTAGTGTCTTCTATCAAAAATCACAAAAATAGTTATCTTGCTTGCTTGCTGCTATGGGGTCCACCGAGAACACCAAGTTGTGTGACTTCACTAGTCATAACAACGATGACTTTATCTGCACGCCTATTACTACACCTGCCACTTCAGCACCTTCTTATGAAATTAAACCTGCTTTACTGAACTTAGTTATGAAAGATCAATTCTTCGGTGCTGGAGATGATGCTGCTTTACACTTAAACAATTTTGTTGAACTCTGTGATATGCAAAAGTACCAAGAAATAGATGGTAATATTGTTAAGCTTAAGCTTTTTCCTTTCTCCTTGAGAGGAGGAGCTAAAATTTGGTTTCAATCCTTGCCTAGAAATAGCATAGATTCTTGGGACAAGTGCAAGGATGCCTTTATTGGGAAGTACTATCCACCTGCTAAAATTATCCAACTAAGGAGTAACATAATGAATTTCAAACAATTGGATAACGAACACATTGCCCAAGCTTGGGAACGCATGAAATCTTTTGTCAAGAACTGCCCTACTCATGGTTTGACTACTTGGATGGTTATCCAAACTTTCTATGCAGGCTTGAACTTTACCTCACGGAACTTGTTAGATTCGGCCGCGGGAGGAACCTTTATGTCAACTACACTTGGTGCTGCCACGAAGCTTCTCGATGAGATGATGACCAATTATTCCCAATGGCACACCGAACGCGCTCCAATAGGTAGGAAGGTAAACTATGTCGAGGAGATTTCCTCCCTAAATGAAAAAGTTGACTTGATCATGTCTCTACTTTCCAAGCAATCTTCTATTGATCCTCGTGATGTTCCTTTAAATTCTTTGATTTCTCAAGAACAAGTAGATGTGAACTTTATCTCTAGAAACAATTTCAATAACAATGCTTATAGGAGTAATTTTGGTAGCAATCCTAGACCGTTCCCCTCTAATTCCTATGGGAACAACCATGCTTATCCTAGCACCAAGAACTCCACTTATGAACTAGAGATTATGCTTAAAGATTTCATCACTACCCAAAAAGCCTTCAACAAGAGTGTAGAAGAAAAACTAGCCAAACTAGATGATCTCTCTTCGAAGGTAGACAATTTAGCCCATGAGGTAGAGTTGCTTAAAATTAGAACTTCCCCTCTTGAGGAGAGGAAGACCACTCCTATGAATGCTATTCAAGTGCAAATTAATGAAAACATTAGGATGTTGGCTAAACTTAAAGAGAGATGGGCTAGAGAAAAGGAGGAAGAAGATAGAATTAAGAACCTTCCTACCCACCACACTGTTGCTACTATCCAAGTTGTTGAGGATATCCAAACTCTTAGCACCCAATACACTCCTGGTCCCATTGGACCTATTAATGGTGATGCTATGACCATAGAAACTACCAAAAAAGTGAGCCTAAAGGACACCACTACCACTTTACTTGATAGTAGTGACCTTGATTTTGATAATTGCACCCTTACCGAAGTTATTGATTTCCTTCACAAGATGTCTAGAGATCCCCGCACTAGCACACTTAATCTTGCCTTCACACAGCATATCACTAATGCTCTCACCAAAGCTAGGGAGGAGAAACTTAGGGTAGAAGCATTCATACCTAGAAAGCTAGAAGATGGTTGGGATCCTATGATTAAAATTAAGTTGAATAAATTCTCTTGCCATGCTTTATGTGATGTTGGAGCTAGTACCTCCGTTATGCCCAAAAGAATATATGATATGCTTAAATTGAAACCTTTTGATTCTTGTTCTTTTGGTGTTCGCCTTGTTGATTCTTCCATAAAGAAACTTTTGGGGAGGATCGACGATGTTCTTATCATTGTCAATGACAATTATGTTCCCGTTGATTTTACTATTATGGATATTGAATGTGAACCTTCTTGTCCAATTATTTTGGGACGTCCTTTTCTTCGCACCGTTGGTGCCATCATTGACATGAAAGAGGGGAATATAAAATTCCAATTTCCTCTCAAGAAAGGGATGGAACACTTCCCTAGAAAGAAGATTAAGTTACCTTTTGAGTCCGTTATACGGGCTAGCTATTCTTTTACTCTTGATAAAACTTGATCTCTTTGCATTATGCCTAGCTTAAAGGCGTAAAAGAAAGCGCTTTTGGGAGGCAGCCCACAATGAATAAAATTTTATTTTGCTTTTGTTGTGTCTTGATGTTTGTTACTACAGTAGCATCATCATTGTATATTTACTTTTCAGCTTTGTGCCAAGTTTAGCCTCCGATTGCAAGAAAGTTCAAAAGTTGTGACGTGCTGTCCAGGAAACAGATTCTGTCCTTGGACAGAAAAATTCGTATAAAATCACCAGATCATCTTTTTGGTCTGAATGTTTTCGACAACATGCTCTATACAATTGGATTTCGGGTGTCTGTTCTGAGTTTTTTGATTTGAGTTGCAGAAGTGCCCCGAAAAAATTATTTACTACCTGCTGGTCTGTTTTCACAGATTCTGTCCTGTTTTGCCTTTCCTTCGTTTTGCAAACCTTGAGCTTGCTTTTTCTTTGCAAAAACCTTTTGGCAATCTTGAGAAACAGTAGACCTTCAAGATTATCTTTATTTCCAGCAAGGAAAAATTATTTTATTATGGGTACTAACCTCGCTAATCAGATTATGATGAGTTATGTATGAAGGGAGTTTTCAAGTGTGCGAGGGAAGATGATAAAAAGATTCAGGAGTGTCAAACGCTCAAGCTTGGGGATGCCCCCGTGCACCCCCAATAAATATTCAAGAAGACTCAAGCGTCTATGCTTGGGGATGCCCCCGTGCATCCCCTTCTCCATCAACAATTATCAGTTCGTCTTTCGTTCCACTATATTTTTATCACTTCATGTGTTATGTGCTATGCTTGGAGCGTCTTGCTTTTAGTTTCCTTTTTAGTTTTCTTTAGCTTTGCTTGTTGTTCATAACGAGTTGGAACCCATCTTTCTTTGTGTGGGATAGAAACATGCTCCACTTCAACCTAGAACACAACATAGAATTTTCATGTCTATCTTTGCTGTGTGTGTTCTTTGTCTTTCAATAGCTACTGTCATGTTCAGCTCTTAGTTTTCATGTTTTACTTTTTAAAGAGCTTTTGTTTAAGTTGGTTGCTGGAACTCTGTTTAGTTATCATGCTTATCTTGTTAAGAGAGTTGGCTTCTGTTGCACTGGTTGATATGTCTATGATAAGAACGCTATGTGCATAATGGTGCTTAGTAGTTCATGTTTTCTTATGGTTAGTCTCAAATAGCTGGGGGGTTCTTAATGTGTTATTGAAGTACCAACATGATTTGTTTGCCTATGATGTGGTATGGTTTAGTGATATCTTCCTCCAAGAATTTATTTTGATTGACTTGGCATATGCTCACGCATATTTAAGACTGTAAAGAAAGTCTATCAAGCCTTGATGATCTTTAATTTCTGAGTAGCGGTATAACTTCCATGCCCGATTCAATGTTGCTTTGTCGCTCTGCATGATTATGACCGTCATTGCTCTCTTAGTTGGTCGCTCCCAGTCTTTTGCTAACCTTCGCCTATACTAAGCGGACTGACTGCTTGTGCATCCAAAATCCTTTAAACCAGTTATGCCATATGAGTCCACCATACCTTCCTATACATGGTATTTACCTACTATTCCTAACGAAGACTTTCGTGTACCATCTCGAAATTATTCAAAAAAGCATTTCTCTTTTGTGCCTCTGTTTTAGCTCACGAGGAAGTAGTAGTTAATTCATGATCTTTTTAAGTTGGACAAGCTTCACCCCGGGATTGCATGTCCAATGTGCAAACCCCTAATACGAGAAGGAACTAGCAAAGTGTGCGCCCGGCTCATTAAAAAACAAACAACAAACAAACCCTCCTTCACGCTTTGTTCATGAGAAATCAGAAAACTTTGGCAGTGATAAAGAAAGGAGATTAAGAGGATGTGATCGTCCTCGTGCGGGAGCCGTTCCTCGAAACTTGTCCAGCTCAAGAAGTAATTGAGTTATCTGCTAGCATTCGTTGACGAAATATGCATCTCTAAAAAATAATTATTACCTCTGTTTTTAAAAACCAAGAGCTCTGGTACATGTTTAGTTTTTGTTTCCGACCACGGGTTTTCAACCTTGCCAACAAAAGCCACGGTTCGAGAGTCTCCACCTTCTTTCTTTAAAGCACCAACTATTGAGAGCATGATTGTCATTCTGAGTGTAATGTGCATTGTCCCAAAGTACCATTGTCTTCTGCATGACTATGATATAGTTTATTCTGAAATCATTGTATCTAGTCGTCACTTAAACTTTGGAGGTGCCCCTGCATTTATGTTTTGCTTCACTAAAGGGGGCAAGCGAGATATCACTTTGTCATGTTGGCACACCATGCTCACTGCAAATCTATTGAGTGTTTCAGTATCATATTGTAAAACTTTCAGTTCTTTGTGATATTCTCATGAGGCAACTTAATTACTACAGATTCATTGTCTCAGTAAGCATTTGTCATGTGACTGTGAAAAGTTCTTATATGGTTGATAGCATGTCACCACAAAAATTATGCTTGTTATCATTTACCTAGTCGAGGACGAGCATGAATTAAGCTTGGGGATGTTGATACGTCCAAAACGTATCTATAATTTCTGCTTGCTCCATGCCTCTTTTGTGTGATATTGCTATGATATTTATGCACTTCCATACACTTTTGATCATATTTGGACTAACCTATTAACTCAGTGCACCCCAGTGTCAGTTTCTGTTTTCTGTTGTTTTTGTATTTCAGGTTTTCCCATTACGTAAACTGCCAGAAAAATTCCAGGAAAAATATATAAAAAATCAGCGTTCCAGAAGCTTCCATGCGGCCAAAGTAGGGCCAGAGGGGGGCCACCAGGGCTCCAGGCGACCAGAGGGGGCGGCCCCCCTCCTGGCCGTGCCGCCAGGGCGCCTGGGCCCCCCTGGCCTCTTCTGACGCCCCCCTTTGGCATATATTTACACCGCGTCCCGAAACCCTCGAGGACGGAACCCTTTTTCGCGATCTCATCTCTGTTCCGCCGCCGCCGCGCTTCCAAGATCGGGAGCACCAGGAGAACTCTTCCCGGCACCCTGCCGGAGGGGAGGATCACCACCGGGAGCTTCTCCACCACCATGGACGCCTCCTGGATGAGTTGTGAGTAGTCTCCCTTGGACCATAGGTCCATAACCAGTAGCTATGTGATGTTCTCCTCCCCTCTTTGTTCTTCACCGATTAGACCTCGTGAGCTGCCCTACATGATCGAGGCACTTATGTAATCCTTATGCTGTTGCTACGATGAGTTTGCTGGGATCCGATGGATTATGAGATTATGTTCAGATTGTGTGTGAGTAATATATTTGATTCACCTCTTTTATATTTATGTTCTTGAGTAATTCTTGCATGTTCTCCGTTGCTGTTTATTGCTTTGGCCAAGTAGTAGGTAGTAACTCCAAGAGGGAACGTTATGCTTGATTGTGGGTTCATGCCCCTCGATGACTAGCTTGAGTGACAGAAACATGAGTCTAGGGGATGTGCTGTTGCCACAAGGGGGAAAACAATGGTGCTTGTACTTGCGGATGCAAGGATTGTTTACTTTACGCAAAGTTCTTTTAATGCAGTTGTCTGTTGCTTTGAGTTTACACTATGGGTGGGACTCGCAACTTAATACCAGCGAGATGTTTTGGATAGATATCTCAAGGTGGATGATTAGTAGTAGATGCAGATGGATTTCGGTTTACTTGCCTTGGCTTACCGCCCATGCTTTTGAGCCTCTACCTTATACTCAGCTGGATAGGAGGCTGCAGTTGAGATATACCCAAGTCCTAAAGCAAAGATTGCACCTAGATAATCTCTGCTGTAGCATTAGACACAACCTTATACTCAGCTTCAGTACTACTACGTGATACAGTAGCCTGTTTCCAAGCACTCCAGGCGATCAAGTTAGAGCCAAAGAACACCGCATAGCCCCCCGTGGATCGCCTGTCATCTGGACTGCCAGCCCAATCTGCGTCAGAGTAGGCCGAGAGAACCCGTGAGGGAGTCAAATGAATATGCATCCCAAAAGACACGGTGAATTGGACATAGCGCAGAATGCGCTTAACAGCAGCCCAATGAGTGTCTCGAGGAGCCTGAAGATACTGACAAACCCTATTGACAGCATAAGAGATATCTGGTCTCGTGATCGTCAAATACTGGAGACCGCAAACAATACTCGTGTACTCTGTGGCATCCGCAGAAGATAGAAGCACACCATCAACAACAGTAATCTTGTCGGTAGATGACATGGGTGTGGTAGTCGGTTTGCACTTAAGCATCCCAGCTCGCTGCAATAAATCCAAGGAGTACTTTTTCTGTGTCAGAACAAGACCATCAACACGAGAAGCAACCTCAACCTTAAGAAAGTAGTGAAGCTTCGTAAGATCTTTGATAGCAAAATGAGCACCAAGAGAGCGAACAAGAGCATCAGCCGTAGAGCAAGAAGAACTAACAAGAATAATATCATCCACATAGACCAAAAGATACATAGTGACCTCTGGCTTCTTGATGGGCCTCGAACCCCTCGTTGGTTACCCCAAGTGGAAGGTGTAAGATGCAGTAAGTAGAAGTGTTTTCCCCTTGCAAAGATGCCAAGGATCGATTCCCCAGAGACTCCTAGGTTCAACAAGTAGGTGTCAATTGCTACGGCGCCAGATTAGTAGCAATCAACGTGGACCTGCACACAGATACAAATAACTTTGCTCCCAACGAGTACAGAGAGGTTGTCAATCCCTCCGGCCTTGTAGTTCACAAAGGGTTAAAAGCAATGATAGTAGTGATAGATAGTTTTTGCAATAGTAAATAATAACGAGAAATAAATAGTGGATGTGATCAATGATGGTAATATGGACCGGAGTCTCATGATGTTCACTAGTGATGTCTCTCTCCCAAAAGACGATAAAACAGCTATGTGAGGTAACAAATTACAGCTGGGCAATTGACAGGACCACGAACGCAAACCAATGCTGACTACATTGCAAGAAAGGTTGAGGTTCAAAGCATGGGCGGTACGCCAAAGTAAGTAGACCGAAATCCATCAATATCTACTACTAATCATCCACCTTGAGATATCTATCCAGAACATCTCGCTGGTATTAAGTTGCGAGTCCCACCCATAGTGTAAACTCAATGCAACAGACAACTGCATTAAAAGAACTTTGCGTAAAGTAAACAATCCTTGCACCCGCGGGCACAAGCACCGTTGTTTTCCCCCTGGTGGCAACAACACATCCCCTAGACTCATTTTTCTGTCACTCAAGCTAGTCATCGAGGGGCATGAACCCACAATCAAGCATAACGTTCCCTCTTGGAGTCACTACCTACTACTCGGCCAAAGCAATAAGTAACAACGGAGAACATGCAAGAATTACTTATGAACTAAAATATAAAAGAGGTGAATCAAATATATTACTCAAGATCAATTTGAACATAATCTCATAATCCATCGGATCCCAGCAAACTCAACATAGCAACAGCATAAGGATTACATAGATGCCTCGATCATGTAGGGCAGCTCACGAGGACTAATTAGTGAAGCACAAGAACGGGAAGAGAACATCACATAGCTACTGGTCATGGACCCATGGTCCAAGGGAGACTACTCACGAGTCATCCGGGAGGCGTCCATGGTGGTGGAGAAGCTCCCGGTGGTGATCCTCCCCTCCGGCAGGGTGCCGGGAAGAGTTCTCCTGGTGCTCCCGATCTTGGAAGCGGCGGCGGCGGCGGAACAGAGATGGGATCGCAAAAAGAGTTCCTGTTCTGTGGGTTTCGGAGGTCCCTCTAAATATATGCCAAAGGGGGGCACCGGACGGGCTTCGGGGGGCCCAGGCGCCCCCCCGGCGCGGCCCAGGGGGGGGGGGGGCGCCGCCAGGGCGCCTGGCGCCCTGGTGGCCCCCCCAGGCTGCCCTTCAGACGCAGTGTTGTTTCCGGATCGCTGATTTTTTATATAATTTTTCTGGATTTTTCTGGGCAGTTCTCGAAACGTGAAAACCTGAAATACAAAAATAGCCGAAAACAGAAACTGGCAATGGGGTGCACTGGATTAGTAAGTTAGTCCAAATATGATCAAAAGTGTATGGAAGTGTATGAATATCATAGCAATATCACCCAAAAGTGGCATGGAGCAAGCAGAAATTATAGATACGTTTTGGACGTATCAACATCCCCAAGCTTAATTCCTGCTCGTCCTCGAGTAGGTAAATGATAACAAGAATAATTTCTGTGGTGACATGCTATTAACCATATAGGACTTTCTCATAGTCATCTGACAAAAGCTTACTGAGACAATGATTCTAAAGTAATTAAGTTGCCTCAAGAGAAAATCACAAATGACTGAAAGTTTTACAACATGAAACTGAAACATCAAAAAGATTTGCAATGAACATGATGTGCAAATATGATAAAGTGATATCTAGCTTGCCCCCTTTAGTGATGCAAAACATAAATGCAGGGGCACCTTCAAGGTTTAAGTGATGACTAGATACAATCATTTCAGAATAAACGATATCACAATCATGCAAAAGACAATGCTACTTTGGGACAATGCACATTACACTCAGAATGACAATCATGCTCTCAGTAGTTGGTGCTTCAACATAAAGATAAAAGAAAGGTTAAGTGCTAGAGCTTTTTATTTTGAAAACATGGAAGCAATTGTGTCAACGGTAGTAGTACTTCATATGTGTCATACATAAAACATCCTATAAGTTGCAAGCCTCATGCATCGAATACTAATAGTGCTTGCTCCTTGTTCTAATTAGCTCGGATCCCCATGGGTTATCATTGCATTACATATGTTTTAACCAAGTGTCACAAAGGGGTACCTCTATGCCACCTGTACAAAGGTCCAAGGAGATAGATCGCATTTGATTTCTCGTTTTTGATAGATCTCAACTTGAGGACATCCATACCGGGACAACATAGAAAATAGATGATGGACTCCTCTTTAATGCATTAGCATATTCTCATGAGAGATTGAGGATTAAGGTCCAAGCTAAAACTTCCACCATGATGCATGGCTTTGGTTGGCGGCCCAATGTTCTTCTGTAACAATATTCATAGTTATTCAACCCACGGTAAATCACCCTTACTTCAGACAAGACGAACATGCATAGCAACTCACATGATATTCAACAAAAGTGTGACAGTTGATGGCGTCCCCAGAAACATGGTTACCGCTCAGCAAGCAACTTATAAGAAATAAGATACATAAGCAACATATTCTTTACCACAATAGTTTTTAGGCTACTTTCCCATGAGCTATGTATTGCATGGTTAGTTTGCTTAGTACAGGTGGAGGTTAGCAAAAGACTGGGAGCGACCAACTAAGAGAGCAATGACGGTCATAATCATGCAGAGCGACAAAGCAATATTGAATCAGGCATGGTAGTTATATCGCTACTCAAAAATAAAAGATCATTAAGGCTTGACAGACTTTCTGTACAGTCTTGAATATGCGTGAGCATATGCCAAGTCAATCAAAATAAATTCTCGAAGGAAGATATTACTAAACCATACCATATCATAGGCAAACAAACCAAGTTGGTACTCCAATAACACATTGGGAACCCCCCAGCTATTTGAGATTAACCAAAAGAAAACCTGAACTACTAAGCACCATCATGAAAGTAGCATCTTTATCATAGACACATTAACCAATGCAAAGGAAGCAAACTCTCTTAGTAAGGTGAGCATGGTAATTAAAGAGAGTTCAAGCAACCAACTAAATAAAAGCTCTTGGAAAGATAAGCATGAATACTAAGAGCAGAGTATGATAGTAGCTATTAAAAGACAAAGAACATACACAGCATAGATATACATGAAAATTCTATGTAATGTTCTAGGTAGAGGTGGAGCGTGTTTCTCTCCCACATAAAGGAATGCTGAGTTCTGACTCGTTATGAAAAACTAAAAAGAAAACTAAAAGCAAGACGCTCCAAGCATAGCACATAACACATGAAGTGATAAAAATATAGCGAAACGAAAGACGAACTGATAATGTTGATGGAGAAGGGGATGCACGGGGGCATCCCCAAGCTTAGACGCTTGAGTCTCCTTGAATATTTCTTGGGGGTGCACGGGGGCATCCCCAAGCTTGAGCGCTTGACACTCCTGAATCTTCTTATCATCTTCCCTCGCACACTTGAAAACTCCCTTCATACACAACTCATCATAATCTGATTAGCGAGGTTAGTACCCTTAATAAAATAACTATACCTTGCTGGAAATAAGGATATTCTTAAATTTCTACTGTTTCTCAAGATCGCCAAAAGGTTTTTGCAAAGGAAAAGCAAGCTCTTGATTTGCAAAATGAAGGAAAGGCAAAACAGGACAGAATCTGTGAAAAACAGAACAGCAGGTAGTAATTGATTTGTTCGGGGCACTTCTGCAACTCAAATCAAAAAACTCAGAACATATGCACGAAACACAATTATATAGATAACGCTGTCGAAAAAATTCAGACCAAAAAGATGATCTGGCGATTTTATACGAATTTTTCTATCCAAGGACATAATCTGTTTCCTGGACAGCACCTCACAACTTTTGAACTTTCTAGCAATCAGAGGCTATACTTGGCACAAATATGAAAAGCAAAGATACAATGATGATTCTACTGTAGTAAACAACATCAAGACACAACAAAAGCAAAATAAATTTATTCATTGGGCTGCCTCCCAAAAGCGCTTTCTTTTATGCCTTTAAGCTAGGCATAATGCAAAAATGATGCTCTCGTAGGAATAAGAGTTGAAGAACAAAAGAGAGTATCAAGAAGCACATATAAATTATATTTAAGTCTACCCCTCTTCCTATGCATTGGAATCTTGTAAAGAAATAAATTATTGAAGCATAAAGCAATAAGCATAGGAAGACAAAACAAGTGCAGCTTCAAAACCTTCAACATAAAGAGAGGGAACTTGATATTATTAAGATATTTAGAACCACGTCTCCCTCTCTCATTATAGATTTCAGTGGCATCATGGATGAACTCAACAATATAAGCATCACATAAAGCATTGTTACCATGATCCACACGCAAAAAGGTACTCTTACTCTCCACATAAGCATCATGAAGAGGATAAAACTTACTATAAAAGAGAGACATAAGCTCTTGCCAATCAAGCAAGTGCGAGTTATCGAGAAGCTCATACCAATTTGAAGCTTTATCTATAAGTGATACGGCGAACAATTTCCTCATGACAAACTCCCTTGATACACCTGCAAGCTTAAATAATGAACATAGTTGTGACAGATATAGCAAGTGTTCACCGGGATGTCTGTCTCCTGCATAACGATTAGCCAAGATATAATTGATAATACCAGCTGGTATTTTATAGGGCATAATTTCAGTAGGGGGAGGAGCAACCACCACAGGTGTGGGGCGTCTTCCCGCAAGCAACGATCCAATAGCAAGGTTGTCCATAAGCCATAACTGGTGAAAAGACATAAAGAAAACTGAAAGGTAAACTAACAAGACTAAAAGCAAAGGTAAAAGATAGCGTGCAACTCCCCTATCCTGAAGAGTGGAGTCCCCGGCAACGGCGCCAGAAAATACTCCTTGATGGGCCTCGAACCCCTCGTTGGTTACCCCAAGTGGAAGGTGTAAGATGTAGTAAGTAGAAGTGTTTTCCCCTAGCAAAGATGCCAAGGATCGATTCCCCAGAGACTCCTAGGTTCAACAAGTAGGTGTCAATTGCTACGGCGCCAGATTAGTAGCAATCAACGTGGACCTGCACACAGATACAAATAACTTTGCTCCCAACGAGTACAGAGAGGTTGTCAATCCCTCCGGCCTTGTAGTTCACAAAGGGTTAAAAGCAATGATAGTAGTGATAGATAGTTTTTGCAATAGTAAATAATAACGGGAAATAAATAGTGGATGTGATCAATGATGGTAATATGGACCGGAGTCTCATGATGTTCACTAGTGATGTCTCTCTCCCAAAAGACGATAAAACAGCTATGTGAGGTAACAAATTACAGCTGGGCAATTGACAGGACCACGAACGCAAACCAATGCTGACTACATTGCAAGAAAGGTTGAGGTTCAAAGCATGGGCGGTACGCCAAAGTAAGTAGACCGAAATCCATCAATATCTACTACTAATCATCCACCTTGAGATATCTATCCAGAACATCTCGCTGGTATTAAGTTGCGAGTCCCACCCATAGTGTAAACTCAATGCAACAGACAACTGCATTAAAAGAACTTTGCGTAAAGTAAACAATCCTTGCACCCGCGGGCACAAGCACCGTTGTTTTCCCCCTTGTGGCAACATCACATCCCCTAGACTCATGTTTCTGTCACTCAAGCTAGTCATCGAGGGGCATGAACCCACAATCAAGCATAACGTTCCCTCTTGGAGTCACTACCTACTACTCGGCCAAAGCAATAAGTAACAACAGAGAACATGCAAGAATTACTTATGAACTAAGATATAAAAGAGGTGAATCAAATATATTACTCAAGATCAATCTGAACATAATCTCATAATCCATCGGATCCCAGCAAACTCAACATAGCAACAGCATAAGGATTACATAGGTGCCTCGATCATGTAGGGCAGCTCACGAGGACTAATTAGTGAAGCACAAGAACGGGAGGAGAACATCACATAGCTACTGGTCATGGACTCATGGTCCAAGGGAGACTACTCACGAGTCATCCGGGAGGCGTCCATGGTGGTGGAGAAGCTCCCGGTGGTGATCCTCCCCTCCGGCAGGGTGCCGGGAAGAGTTCTCCTGGTGCTCCCGATCTTGGAAGCGGCGGCGGCGGCGGAACAGAGATGGGATCGCGAAAAGAGTTCCTGTTCTGTGGGTTTCGGAGGTCCCTCTAAATATATGCCAAAGGGGGGCACCGAACGGGCTTCGGGGGGCCCAGGCGCGGCCCAGGGGGGGGCGCCGCCAGGGCGCCTGGAGCCCTGGTGGCCCCCCAGGCTGCCCTTCGGACGCAGTGTTGTTTCTGGATCGCTGATTTTTTATATAATTTTTCTGGATTTTTCTGGGCAGTTCTCGAAACGTGAAAACCTGAAATACAAAAACAGCCGAAAACAGAAACTGGCACTGGGGTGCACTGGATTAGTAAGTTAATCCAAATATGATCAAAAGTGTATGGAAGTGTATGAATATCATAGCAATATCACCCAAAAGTGGCATGGAGCAAGCAGAAATTATAGATACGTTTTGGACGTATCACTTCTGTAGAAGAAATAGTGAGGAGTCAGCAGTAGACGACACAAACCCATGAGCACGAAGAGCTGAGGCAAGACGGTCATGCCAGGCACGAGGAGCTTGCTTCAGACCATAGAGCGCTTTGGTGAGACGACAGATGTGGTCAGGACGATCAGGATCAGCAAAACCAGGCGGCTGTCGCATATAAGCCTCTTCCTCCAGGAATCCATGAAGAAAGGCATTCTGAACATCAAGTTGACGAAGGGACCAACCTCTAGTGACAGCCAGAGAAAGAAGAAGCCGAATGGTGGTAGGCTTGATGACGGGACTGAAGTTGTCCTCATAATCAAGACCATAGCACTGCCGAAATCCTCTGGCAACAAGGCGCGCTTTATAACGCTCAATAGACCCATCCGAGTGCTTCTTCACTTTGAACACCCACTCAGAGTCAATAACATTAACCCGTGGCAGGGGAGGAACAAGAGTCCATGTCTTGTTGCGAAGAAGGGCATGATACTCCTACTCCATGGCCTCTCGCCGATGAGGGATGCACATGGCAGCCTGATAAGAGCGGGGCTCAGAAGACGGTTCGGCAACAGCAGCAGCTAGACATGCCGCCAACCAAGCAACAGTACCATCCGTACGTTGCTTAGGACAAAAGATACCGCTGTGACTGCGTGTATGTGGATGGGACACAGGAGCCGTCGAGGTCGAGGGAGCAGCCGTCGATGTCGAGGAAGAAGAATCCGCCGGCGAGAGCTCAGACGGCAAGCTAGGCGACGAGCCATACAGCGAGGAGCCAGGCGACGCAATCAAGTCCGTCGTCTCGTTACGCGGCGAAGAAGATCCAGAACCTGCCATCGGGCTAACCGGCTGAGCGGTGGGGGAGGCCGGTGTAGCGGGCCGAGCCACGGACGATGCTGGCGTAGCAGGCCGAGTCGCAGACGACGCCTATGTAGTGGACCGAGCCACTGGCGACAGCGAGGCAGGCGTGACGGGCGTGCCGGGCCGATCAGGAGACGGGGCCGGCCCAGGCTCAGGAGGCGATGCCTCAGGCACATCCGCCGAGCATGCATGGGCGTGTGGATCAAGGCCATGCAACGAGGCGGCGTGATCGATGTGCACAGCAGAAGGCGACGTCGATGAAGGTGGTGGATCCTCCAAAAGCTCCAAACGAGCCCCACGTCCAGTTCCTGCACCATGGTTAGGCAATAACACAGGAGAGTATGCAACATCATCAAATTGGTCAGAGGCAAGATGAGATGAATGCATGGAAGGAAAGGCATCTGTGGACACTGGTAGGTTGGCGAACGGAAAAACAAGCTCATCAAACACTACATCCCAAGAAATGTAGACCCGATTAGTGGGAACATGAAGACATTTGTAACCTTTATGAAGGGAACTATAGCCAAGGAAAACACACTTCTTGGACCTAAATTCGAGCTTACGTTTATTGTAGGGTCGAAGATGCGGCCAGCAAGCACACCCAAACACCTTACAGAAAGTATAGTCAGGTTGTTCATTAAGGAGAAGTTCAATGGGAGTCTTCATGTTAAGAACACGTGTGGGAGTACGATTTATAAGAAAGCATGCCGTGGTAAAAGCATCATTCCAGAACCGGAAAGGAACCGATGCATGAGCCAAGAGAGTAAGACCAGTCTCGACAATATGACGATGCTTACGTTCGACTGAACCATTCTGCTGATGAGTATGTGGACATGCTAAACGATGAGCAATCCCAAGCGACTGGAAGAAGGAGTTGAGGTTGCGATACTCACCACCCCAGTCTGACTGAACATAAACTATCTTATGCTTGAGAAGACGTTCAACATGTTTTTGAAACTGAACAACAATATCAAACGCATCAGACTTACGCTTAATAAGATAGAGCCAAGTAAAGCGACTGTAAGCATCCGCAAAGCTGATATAATAGTTATGACCACTAACAGAAGTTTGGGCAGGGCCCCATACATCCGAAAAAACAATTCTAAAGGGTGTTTCACCTCATGGCTAGACTCCGAAAAAGGAAGTTGATGACTCTTCCCCTGCTGACAAGCATCACACACTGCTACATCATTATTGCTAGAGACATTAGGAAGCTCATGACGATGCAACACATGACGAACGATAGGTGTGGCGGGATGACCAAGACGAGCATGCCACTGTGACGATGAGACGCAAACTCCACTGAAAACCCGAGAGACTCCAGGATGCCCCAGATGGTAAAGGCCCTAGTAGAGACGCCCACTAAGAAGAACGTCCCTCGTGTCCCGATCCTTAACAAAAAGATCAAACGGGTGAAATTCACAAAACACATTATTGTCATAAGTGAGTTTAGGAACGGAAAGGAGATTACGCATCAAAGAGGGTACTCTAAGAACATCACAAAGCTGAAGCCTCCTAGTGGCATGACTAGTGAGAAGAGATGCTTGACCAATATGAGAGATGTGCATACCTGCTCCATTGGCGGTGTGGATCTTATCGGAACCGTGATAGGGCTCACGAGGATGAAGCTTCCCCATCTCATTCGTCAGATGCTCCGTTGCCCCAGAGTCCATGTACCAGTGTGGATCAATAGAGTAGGACTGAGTATGACCCTGAGACTTCTGTGGTGCCGGGCGATCAGCCATGGCCACCTGACGTGCAGTGTTGCGCGTATCCTTGCCATCATTGCCGAGACCAAGGAAACTCTTCTGAAAACGGCGGTGGCACTTGGAGGCCCAGTGCCCGTCAAGGCCACATAACTGGCAGACCCGCCGCCCCCCATCACCAGGTAGAGTCAGAGTAGGAGTGGTCGAGGCGGGAGGCATCGGTGCGGGCCCCTTGCCCGAGGCGGATAACTGAGCGCCACCAGAGGGGCGGCCACCTTTGTAGGCGGCATTGGCAGAAGAGGAGCCGCGGCTGCGATTGACACGGCGCGCCTCAACCCGCTGCTCGGTGAGAAGAAGCCGAGAGTAGACCTCATGCGCCATCGTGGGGTTCGTGTTGCCGCGTTCATTAATGATTTCAACCAAACCATCATACTCTTCGTCAAGGCCGTTAACAATGAAGGAGTTGAACTCTGAATCGGTAAGCGGCTGTCCAATGGACGCGAACGTGTCAGCAAGAGCCTTGACCTTGTTGTATAATTCCGTGGCCGTGGAGCCGAGCTTCTCACAGGCGCCAAGTTCGCAACAGAGGGCACTAACACGGGCTTGCGACTGCGACGCAAAGGAGCGCTCAAGGATGGTCCAAGCCTCATGGGAAGTCTTTGCAAAGACGATGAGCCCAGCAACAGCCGGAGTGAGCGAACCCTCGATGGAGGAGAGGTTTGCCTTGTCCTGGCCCGTCCAGACACGGTGCTCCGGGTTGTAAACTGGACCGTTCACGCTGTCCACCAACGCGGGAGGGCAAGGAAAAGTGCCATCGACATAGCCAAGCAGGTAGTGGCTCCCAAGAAGCGGAAGAACCTGCGCTCGCCAGAAAATATAATTGTCGGACGAGAGCTTGACGGTGATGAGGTTGCCGAAGTGGAACGACGGAGGCAGCGACCCCGTCGAGACGCCTGCCGGGGGCGCGTACGCCATGGGGGCAGGGATGGGTGGCACGGGCAGCACCACGGGATTGGAACCCGCAGGCGGCGGCGACGGATACGCCCTGTAGATGGAAGTAGCTGGCGCAACCGAAGAGGAGCCCGCCTAAGGTGCGGATGCCATGAGACCAGCCGTGACAGCAAACGAGGCAGCCTCGGGCGCGATGGCGCCGGTTGATGGAGCTGATGAAGAGGCGCTTGACGTATGGATCGTCAGCGCATGCCCAGGCGACGAAGGAGCCTGGAGATTGTTGGAGAAGAACGAGCCGACGCTCCTGGTTCCGAGCTGAGGCGGCCGTACGGCGACCGAGTCGAGCGGGATCGAGAGGAGGGTGGCGAGCGAGGCCGGAAGGAACCCGGCGGAGGAGGAGCTGGAGGCAGCGGCACCTGACATGGCGGCGGCGCGATCTAGGGCGGCGGCGCGATGTAGAGATGGCGGCGGCGGGATTAGGGTTGTGCGGAAGCGTAGGTCGTAACTAGGCCTGTTACCTTGTAAGACAATGTTTGGGGGGAACCAGTTCAACCCTCTAGGGGTGGCTTATCTCATATATATAATGGGTGTGTTACAATAGGTACAATATACGTACACAAATACAGAAGCTATACATAGTCTAACAGGCTTGCAGTATTATAAAAACGCAGGGCTAGGAAAAACACCGGAATATGATAGGAATGCACGTAGGAAACATAGCATTTGTAAACACATGATTTCTGTCAACTTGGGCTTCTTTTGGTTTGTAGGAGTTTTGTGGGTATCTCATATGCTACGATTTGAATAGGAAAAAAATTCCTTTAGAGCCCTTTGGTTTGTAGGAATATATTCCTATTCCTATGGAGGAATTCTTCCTATCCTCCATATTTCATAGGAAAATAGACATTAGCCTAGACTCAACGGAAAAAATCCTATGATGTGAAGCAAAGGGCATCTTCTTTCATATTCCTCTTCATAGGATTTCAGATACATGTCATCTCATTTCCTATGACTTCCATATTGTTATGTTTTTTCTACCCTATGAACCAAGGGATGCCTTGGATGTTTGGTTCACAAGAATTGAAAGAGCAGAGGAATGCAAAGAAACATGGCCAAATTAAAGTCAAACCACAAGAAAATGTGTACAATGAGAATGTTATTCTGCCACTAACGCAGTTAGTCTTGTTTTCATACTTAGGATTTTGAAAAGTGGGTCTAGGTGGATGTTTTATTGCATTACTTTCAACAAAATGGATGAATAATTGAATAGCAGAGTACGATAGGAAAATTTCCTATTTTTATGTTTTTTCCTTCAATTTTTCACGTGAACCAAAATTTCCCTAAGGGATCGACATGAATGTAGAGTAACAAATGATGCGACAAGTGTACAACCTCTTTGGCGTAGCCGTGTCGACATCATCATCACTGGGTTGGTCACCGAAGAATTTGCTGCAGAGGCGGCTGTCAGAGGTGTGGATCTGAGGCGTCTGTAGACGGCGTCGAGGGTACTGCTCTGTTGTGATGGATGGTTCCGTCGTTGGAGCAGCTCCGGCGAGCTGTACGATGATACGTCTCATTGTTTATTATTCCATGCCAATATTCTACAACTTTCATATACTTTTGGCAACTTTTTATACTATTTTTGGGACTAACATATTGATCTAGTGCCCAATGCTAGTTCATGTTTGTTGCATGTTTTTTCCGCAGAATATCCATATCAAACGGAGTCCAAACGCGGCAAAAACTTACGGATAATTTTTAATATAATATACGTTATTTTGGGGAAAAAGAATCAACGCGAGACGATGCCCGAGGGGGCCACAAGGCAGGGGGCGGCCCCAAGGGGTAGGGCTCGCCCTCGAGCCTTGTGGTTGATACGTCTCCAACATATCTATAATTTTTGATTGTTTCATGCTATTATATTATCTGTTTTGGATGTTTTATAGGCATTAATATGCTATTTTATATTATTTTTGGGACGAACTTATTAACCTAGAGCCCAGTGCCAGTTTATGTTTTTTTTCCTTATTTTTGAGTTTTGCAGAAAAGAAATACCAAACGGAGTCCAAATGGAATAAAACCTCCGCGATGATTTTTCTTGGACCAGAAGACACCCAGAGACTTGGAGACCACGTTAGAGGAGCCACGAGGCGACCACAACGGGGGAGGGTGCGCCCTCACCCTTGTGGGCCCCTCACAGCTCCCCTGACCTAATTCTTCAGCCTATATACATTCTCATATATTCCAGAAACACCAGAGGAGGGCACTAAACCACTTTACCAATGATGTAACCTTCTGTACCCGTGAGATCCCATATGGAGGCCTTTTCTGGCACTCTGCTGGAGGGGGATTCAACCATGGAGGGCTTCTACATCAACACCATTGACCTTCCTGTGAAGCGTGAGTAGTTTACCACAGACCTACGGGTCCATAGCTAGTAGCTAGATGGCTTCTTCTCTCTCTTTGATTCTCAATACCATGTTCTCCTCGATGTTCTTCGAGATCTATCCGATATAATCTTATTTTGGAGTGTGTTTGTCGAGATTTGATGAATTGTGGATTTATGATTAGCTTATCTATGAGTATTAGTTGAATCTTCTCTGAATTCTTATATGCATGATTTGATATATTAGTAATTCTCTTTGAACTATTGGTTTGGTTTGGCCAACTAGATTGGGTTTTCTTGCAATGGGAGAAATGCTTTGCTTTGGGTTCAATCTTGCGGTGTCCTCACCTAGTGACTGAAGGGGTAGCGAGGCACATATTGTATTGTTGCAATCGAGGATACAAATATGGGGTTTTCATCATATTGCTTGAGTTAATTCCTCTACATCATGTCATCTTACTTAAGGCATTACTCTGTTCTTCATGAACTTTATACTATAGATGCAGAATTGTTTCGATCGATGTGTGGAGTAATAATAGTAGATGCAGGCAGGAGTCGGTCTACTTGACAGGTACGTGATGCCTATTGATAACCCACATGTATAGGGGATCAATTGTAGCCTCTTTCGATAAGTAAGAGTGTCGAACCCAATGAGGAGCTAAAGGTAGAACAAATATTCCCTCAAGTTCTATCGACCACCGATACAACTCTACGCACGCTTGACGTTCGCTTTACCTAGAACAAGTATAAAACTAGAAGTACTTTGTAGGTGTAACTGCATAGGTTTGCAAGAATATAAAGAGCACATATATAAAAACTAGGGGCTGTTTTAGGTAAAGAAACAATAGAGTTAGTATAGCGAGTGTGGAAAAGTGGTGGTAGGAGTTGCAAAATTGTCCCTAAGCAATTGACTATGTTACTAGACCGATAGCAAGTTTTATGTGGGAGAGGCCACTGCTAGCATGTCACCCGTGACTTGGAATTCTATGCACTTATGATTGGAACTATTAGCAAGCATCCACAACTACTAACATTCATTAAGGTAAAACCCAACCATAGCATTAAGATATATTGGTCCCCTTTAATCCCGTATGCGTCAATTTCCATGCTAGGTTGAAGCTTCTGTCAATCTTGCCCTCCAATACATAGTCCTATCAACATACAACTAACCCTATGGTGTGATCCACGCGCGCGCTCATATGATGGACACCAAAGAACAGCAACATAACCACAAGCCAATTAAACCAATCATAGCAATTCACCAATTACCGATACGACAACAAAAATCTACTCATACATCATAGGATGGCAACACATCATTGGATAATAATATGAAGCATAAAGCACCATATTCAAGTAGAGGGTACAGCGGGTTGCGCAAGAGTGGACCGCTGTAGATACAAGGGGGAAGGTGATGAAGATGTTGGTGAAGATGATGGAGGTGTTGGTGTAGATCGCCGTCGCGCGATGATGGCCCCGGTGGCACTCCGGCGCCACCGGAAGCGAGGGGGAGAGAGCTCCCCTCCTTCTCCTTCTTCCTTGGCCTTCTCCCTAGGTGGGAGAAGGGTCCTCCCTCTGGTTCTTGGTCTCCATGGCATGGGAGGAGCGAGAGCCACTCCGAGATTGGATCTATCTCTCTGTCTCTCTCTATTTCCGCGTTCTAGATTCCGGCCTTTTACTTTTCTTATATTCCCGGAGATCCGTAACTCCAATTGGGCTGAAATTTTAACACGATTTGTATCCATATATTGGCTTTCTTGTGGCGAAAGAAGGGAACCAACCACCTTACGTGGTGGCCACGAGGGTTAGGGGCGCGCCCCCTGCCTCGTGGCCCCCTCGGGCATCGTCTCCCGTTGATTCTTCTTCCCAAAAATCACATGTATTACAAAAGAATCTCCGTAAGTTTTTATCCTGTTTGGACTCCGTTTGATATGGATTTTCTGCGAAACAAAAAACATGCAACAAACAAGAGCTGGCAATGGGCACTGGATCAATATGTTAGTCCCAAAAATAGTATAAAAAGTTGCCAAAACTATATGAAAGTTGTATAATATTGGCATGGAACAATAAAAAATTATAGATATGACGGAGACATATCAGCATCCCCATGCTTAATTTCTACTCTTCCTTGAGTAGGTAAATGATAAAAGAGATAATTTTTATGTGGAATGCTACCTAGCATATTCTTGATCATGTAAGATAATCATGGCATGAATATTAAGACACGAGTAATTCAAAGAAATAGTCTATCATTTGACATAAAAGAATTTAATACTCGGGCATCCCAACAAACAATCAAGTCTTTCAAAATATCAATGCTAAAGATCGTTATCCCTACAAATTCATATAGTCTTTTATGCTCCCTTTTCTTAACACAAGGTACCCCTCATGCCCATCCCAGCGTCAGCCAAGCAATTGTTTTCATACTTTACTTTTTCGAACCTTTTCAAATCATCACGCAATGCATGAGCGTGAGACATGGACATAGCACTATGGGTGGAATAGAAGGTGGTAGCAGAAAAAAGTAGGGAGAATGTCTCACATCGACTACGCAATTCAATGGAGTATGGAGATGTCCATCAATTGATATCAATGTGAGTGAGTAGGGATTACCATGTAACGGATGGACTAGAGCTAGAAGTGTATGAAAGCTCAAAGGAAAACTAGTGGGTGTGCATCAACTTTCTTGCTCATGAACACCTAGGGCAATTTGAGGAAGGTCATCGTTGGAATATACAAGCAAAGTTCTATAACGAAAAATTCCCACTAGTATATGAAGGTGAAAATATATGAGACTCTCTATATGAAGAACATGGTGCTACTCTGAAGCACAATTGTGGTAAAAGGATAGTAACATTGCCCCTTCTCTCTTTTTCTCTCATTTTTTTTCTCTTTTTTTTGGCGGGCTTCTTTGGCCCCCCTTTTTTATTTAGGCTTCTTTGGCCTCTTTTTTTATTTCTTCACATGGGGCAATGCTGTAATAATGATAATCATCACACTTTTATTTACTTACAACTCCATATTACAACTCAATACTAGAACAAAGTATGACTCCATATGAATGCCTCCGGCGTTGTACCGGGATGTGCAATGATCTAGCATAGCAATACCATCAAGAAACGGACAAGCCATGGAAACATCATGCTAGCTATCTTACGATCATGCAAGGCAATATGACAATGATGGTGCGTGTCATAACAAACGGAACGGTGGAGTTACATGGAAATATATCTCGGAATGGCTATGGAAATGCCACAATAGGTAAGTGTGGTGGCTGTTTTGACGAAGGGTATAAGGTGGTTTGATGCACCGGCAAAAATTGCGCGGTACTAGAGTGGCTAGCAAGGTGGAAGGGTGAGAGTGCGTATAGTCCATGGACTCAACATTAGTCATAAAGAACTCACATACTTATTGCCAAAAATCTATTAGCCCTTGAAACAAAATACTACGACGCATGCTCCTAGGGGGGAGGTTGGTAGGAGTTAACCATCGTGCGCCCCCGCCCTTCACGCAAAGATAAACAATCAAAATACAATACGCGCCAATTTGGTTACATAGTTAGGAGACCATACGTGCATGCTTTGGGAATCACAAGCCTTAACACCAATATTTTACTAAACCACGATCATTCACTAGTACCTCCCACATATTAGCATCTCTATATCGCAAAACTATTGCAAGGAATCAAACATATCATATTCAGCGATCTACAAGTTTATGTAGGATTTTATGACTAACCATGTGAATGACCAATTCCTGTCAACTCTCTAAATAGATATAAGTGAAGCAAGAGAGTTTTAATTCTTTCTACAAAAGATATTCCCATGCTCTAACAAATATAAGTGACACAAAAGAGCATTTTACAAATGGCGGTTTTCTATGTGAGGAGAAACATGCAATCCAAGCTTCAAATGATATCAGTGAAGCACATGAAGCATTCTATAAAGTCAAACTCAAAAGATATAAGTGAAGTTCAAAGAGCATTCTATAAATCAACCAAGGACTATCTCATACCAGCATGGTGCATTAATAAAATTTAGAAACATTAAAACCGCACACCTTTCAAGCCATCGCAAGCCATTATCACTCGCAGCCAACGGATCTTCTCTTTGAGGCAATTTGGGTCATCCGATTTCCCTCAATCCCACGTTGGCACTTTGTTCGCTACCATCGAGCGCCACCTGTGCTGGGCCGCTACTCCGGTAGCAATTTTGGATGCATTGTGTTAAATTGGACCGATGGGCTTTTAAAACTCCGTCCATGTGCAAGCCTCACAAGTCATGACTCGCACGGAACTCCTTTTAATTACTCAAAAATGCCCTCCTTTGGCCCGCGCGAACGCAGCCCTCCCGTGGCGGCCGCCGCTGCTGCTCAGGAGTGACTTCCATGGCGACCGCGCTGGGGTCCGACCGAGACGGTGCGCCTCGCCTGGCGATGGTACGAGCAGTAACGCGTGCATCCGGGTGCGGGTTGAAGAGCGGTCTTCTTGGTTGGCATATCCAGCGAGAGGATGACCGGGTCCATACGGAGGTGAGGCAAAGCAAGCAAGCTGTCGCGGGCCATGCGGTCACACCTCACACGGCCTTCCCCATCACGAGCGAGACCATACGGTCGCCTTGTTCGATCCATCTGGACCGGACGCTGATGCATGTAGAGGCGAAGCGACAGTGGACTATTCGGTGAAGCAGAGGAGAGAAGTTGGAGTCGAAGTAGTCAAATAGGCAATCAATTGTTAGTTTCAAAGAGCATTATTCATCGCGGCTGAGCGGCTCACTCGCCCGCTGGTGAAAATTAAACAGATATGCGTTTCCTTTTCCCGGCCGCATCTACTTCAGTATATCCGCCACTTCGTCTCCTGTGTCTCTCCCCGACGATCCTTGTCAAAGTTGCCCTCTAACTGCATTTTCTCCTTCCTTATTATGATTCCTCTTTCACCCAACCATTACATTTTGTTAATATCTTCTCAATCCCAATTTTGTACAGGCTGTTCTCATCCCAGTTATCGTCAATTTGGGGAAAATCTTGGAGACTCATTCTGAAATTTAGATTGGAGAATTCTTTCACTCAATCTTCAATGTGTGATGGCCAGGTACGTGCTTCACGTGGACAGCCATACCTCAACTTTTCATGATTTACCATTCCTGTAGACGTACGATTGCTTAGATTACGTTTATGTATCATTCATGGCTGAATGCCACTGTATTGTTTGTTGATACGTGCGACAGGTTACATCCGTAGCGGGATACCCGTTGAAGGCGGGGCTCTTTTGAGATGTGTGAGGGGCGAAAGTGATGGGCTGTCAAAAAGGTAGAGAAGGTAGGATGGGCCGATGGGCAGTGCAAGGACTAGAGGCAGCTGGGTCCCTCTGCATTCTCTTGACGTGCGTGGGGATATATGGGAAGGAAGCGCCTCTTCCCTCTTGCGTTCAGGTCACAGTGCAGGCGCCGATTAGGTAATGGAATAAGCTAAAAAATTTACTGAATCAAGTGCTAATTAAATTAGATTGGACCTGCGATTTGTTAGTTACTTCTATGAGCTGGTCCATTATAGGCGTAATCAATATAATTTTTTAACTGTCAAGAGATTTGATGGAATCTGATAAGCTTTTATAATGCATGAATTATGCGATGCTTGTGATCATACAGTCAGCCATGAGCCGCCCGCCCCGTGGAGAAGAAGCCCCACCGCCGCCGCCACACGGGCTTTGCACGGTGGTGCATCCCGGCGGCGAGGAGGGAGACGACAGAGGAAGTGGCTGTCGGTGGTGGCTTGGGTTGCCTCCCGTGTCGCTCGTGCGGAGGGACGCAGGGGCCTGTTCAAATTGTCTTTTATCATCTGTGGGTTCTCAGCTGCAAATAGTTTTGTAGATCAGCTACTATGCGACTTTTAATCCTGTTCATTCTAACTACTAGCTTGGATGGTATTTCAACTCAGGATCCTTAAAAAGATAACATCTGAACCTCTTCTTAGTTAAACCATGCCCTTCTCATATTTAAAAACTTCTAATTATGGTTACAGAAATTTAGCCAAGTGGATACGTTTATATGCTATTGTCACAAAAAGATGAAAATAAAGCCTTTGAGTAGCAGGACATATTGCAAGTAGAAAAAATCCAGGGGTAATAAAGAGTTTTTGGTGACCCCTGGATGGGAGATGAGGTTCAATATAATTTTAGGTAAAAATGTTACCATGCATGGTATTGTTGAAGCAGGTTTCTTCAACTTGAACTTTAGAAGTACATAATCAGAGTTGAAGTCTTGGACAGAGTCATAGTTAAACTTTGTTTTGTTCAACTTGAATGAGCCTTCATGTCAATCATCGTTCAATATAATTTTTTAGTAAAATGGGCAGGTTCCTTGAACTTCGACCTTAGAAGTATATTTATAATTGAAGTCTTGGATTCAGTCATAGCTAAGTGTGTTTTCGTCAACTCAAATCATTCTCGTTTTAGCATGCTTAGATATTAGTGCAAGCTTAATGGGTGTTTACTGTTTGCATTATGCATTTAGTTTTACAGTTATGTGAATGGCCACATGAACTCCCCCTAGAAATTCATGTGATGTGTAGTTATGTGTGGTATTTGAATAAATAAGTGGTGTGTACTAAAGTTATTTGTTACTACGACGGAGAAAGTTGATCACCTCTTTTGTTGGAAAGGTCAGTAATATTTGTTTGTTTCGTGTTTGGTTCTATGGTTACGGTAAGATCTTTGTTGTGTGACTATCAGTAACCTTACATGTTTATCAATTTTGAAAATGAGAAGCGTTATATGTTTTAAGAAGGAATCTTTTATCTTCCTAATTTGTTTTTATTATTAATCATTATATGGATAAGTTATCCATAATTAATTCCATTTTCTTGCATATGTATATTTTAAAAAATCTATTATTCCATCAAATAAATGGACGGGCGTAACAGTGCGCTCATCATAGAAATCTAGGATAAATAATCGATGCTAAGAAACTATGGAAAAAATTATATATGACCTTAGTTTTCAGTTCTTATTCTATTTGGTGTATCTTTATTTTAGAAACCAATACGACATCAATTGAGATGGAAGCATATCACTTAAATTGCAAAATGATGTGAGAAAATGATGTATACTAAATAAATGGATAAATATTTCTTTCTATCCTTAACTAATAAACTATGGAGTCAAAATGGGCGCAGCAACGCGCGCCAACAATGATCTAGTAAAAATAAAAAGCACACGACACTCCAAGAGTTTACGCATATCATGTGAACGAAACGAATTCGAAAACATACCGATACTTGTTGAAGAAAGATGGGATGCCTTTCGAGGCATCCCCGAGATTAGATGCTTGAGTCTCCTTTAATATTTACTTGGGGGGCCTTGGGAATCCCCAAGCTTGAGCTCTTGCCTCTCCTCCTTCTCCTCACATCGAGACCTCCTCGATCTTCGAACACTTCATCCACACAAAACTTAACCAAACTTTTAGTGGTGGGGTTAGTGCATATGATCAATGAAATCCCATCATGTGCTGCTCTAACATTATTTAGAATTATGAACAAACATTACCCACTGTATGCTATCACAATTCTATGGCCTCAAGTCAAGGAGGCTTCAACAAGAATTCAAACATATGCAAATAATGAAGCAATAACATCAATATGTGAAAACATGACAGTCTGTAAATATTTGAACATTCACCATACTTCTGCAACTCTAAAAATTCTGGAAAAATAAAGAAAAATCAACAATTTGTATAGCAAGACTGTGCAAAAAGTTTCAGATCCTTTCGACGTTTTAGTAGAAAATGTAAAATTGCGTACTACAACCAAAGTTTCTGTTTTTGCACCGCACAAACCAACAAGCAGTTTAATCATCCTAAAGGAAACTATTAGCACATTATTTTTATAATACAATGGAATTGTACAAGGGGATAATTATTTTTATGAGAAACTTCCATGAAAAATTCTACATTGTTTCCATAAGCATGAACACAAGTGTTCAAGGTCGACCCTTATTTTCGCAATGCATCACCTTTCAATCACTTCTCTTTTTGAAAAAGTTTTAGGTTCCCCTCTATATTTTTTTGTTTTTAAACTTTATAAAAGCAAACAACAGAAATAAATGACTCTCTAAAACTTCCGGGTTGTCTCCCAGGCAGCGCTTTGTTTAAAGCCATTAAGCTAGGTATGTAGTGCTCAAGTAATGGATCCACCCGGATCCCAAGGTATACCAAAGCCAATTTTAATTAACAATGATTTGTGATTTAGTAGATAGCACAAAGTAACATATATCATGCAACAACAAATTCTAACTCCCTTCCTATGCATCAGCATGTCATAAAAGAACAATTCATGCACACATAGTAAAGGACAATGCATAGTATAAACAGTTTCTTGCAATTTTATCGCATTGGAAACATAGAGAGGCGGAGATATAGTTCCTCTCTCATAATAATTGCAAGTAGGAGCAGCAAGCACATGCATATTATACTCATCAAAATCATCATGTGTAACGGAAAAAGGCAACCCATCAATATAATCCTTAATAAGTGCAAACTTCTTCGATATAGTGTAGTTTGAAGAATTCAAAAAGATAATAGGACAATCATGTGTGGGTGCAATAGCAACTATCTCATGTTTAACATAAGGAACTATAGCAAGTTCATATCCATAAGCATAATTCATATTGGTGTCTTGGTCACAAGCATAGCAAGCATTAATTTCATCCAAAAGGGATATTTCAAATGCATCATAGCAATCATCATAGCATTCATCCTTTGGTAAGCACGAAGGGAAATTAAACAATGTATGAGTTGAAGAGTTACTCTCATTAGAAGGTGGGCACGGGTAGCTAATCTGCTCTTCCTCCTTTTGTTCTGTGCTCTCCTCATCATCTTTTTCATCTAATGAGCTCACAGTGTTATCAATTTCTTCTTCCATAGTTTCCTGCAAAATATTACTCTCTTCTTGGACAACAAATACTTTCTCAATAAACGCATCAATATTGGCATTGTATTTATAATTCAAATAGCAATATTTCAATATAGCTGGATTTTCAGATCTATAAACAACATCATCATAATTTTCATACTCTTCAAACAAACATTTAATTTCACAAGCACCCTTAAAAGCAACAAATTCTTCTATTTGTTCAACATCATAGTAATCATATATACCATTAGCATAAGATGCTAAGGTTTCATTATCATTAAATTTGCATGAAAAGGGAAGGTGTGGAGTCTTCATCCTAGAGCAACAAGTATAATCATATCTCAAGCATAATTCCCGAGAATACCAACGCAACATATAAATTTGATCCCATAATAGTTTCCCTTTTTGTGTCAAGCGATAATCTCTAAAGTATTCACGTTGATCCAACGTTACTCCCATTATATAGTTGAATGGGATTTTCTCGGGATTATCAAAGTAGTACATAATATCTTTCACATAATGAGCACCGAGGGTTTTAGGAGGTTCCCCATCTCCATGAGTAGCAAGTACGCCTAATTTTTTTGGTATTTCGTGTTCCATATCCATAACTAAAGATAGAGAACAACTTAGAACAACAAATAAAATCTACTTAGTGATAAACCAAACAAGCACACACGAGAATATTCCCCCGTGCTATTGCTCCCAGGCAACAACGCCAAAAAAAGGTCTTGATAACCCACACGTATAGGGGATCAATTGTAGCCTCTTTCGATAAGTAAGAGCGTCGAACCCAATGAGCAGCTAAAGGTAGAACAAATATTCCCTCAAGTTCTATCGACCACCGATACAACTCTACGCACGCTTGACATTCGCTTTACCAAGAACAAGTATAAAACTAGAAGTACTTTGAAGGTGTAACGGGATAGATTTGCAAGAATATAAAGAGCATGTAAATAAACAATAAAGTTAGTATAGCGAGCGTGGAAAAGTGGTGGTAGGAGTTGCGAAATTGTCCTTAAGCAATTGACTACGTTACTAGACTGATAGCAAGTTTTATGTGGGAGAGGCCACTACTAGCATGTCATCCCTGACTTGGAATTCTATGCACTTATGATTGGAACTATTAGCAAGCATCCGCAACTACTAACATTCATTAAGGTAAAACCCAACCATAGCATTAAGATATATTGGTCCCCCTTTAATCCCGTATGCGTCAATTTCCATGCTAGGTTGAAGCTTCTGTCAATCTTGCCCTCCAATACATAGTCCTATCAACATACAACTAACCCTATGGTGTGATCCACGCGCGCGCTCATGTGATGGACACCAAAGAACAGCAACATAACCACAAGCCAATTAAACCAATCATAGCAATTCACCAATTACCGATACGACAACAAAAATCTACTCATACATCATAGGATGGCAACACATCATTGGATAATAATATGAAGCATAAAGCACCATATTCAAGTAGAGGGTACAGCCGGTTGCGCAAGAGTGGACCGCTGTAGATACAAGGGGGAAGGTGATGAAGATGTTGGTGAAGATGATGGAGGTGTTGGTGTAGATCGCCGTCGCGCGATGATGGCCCCGGTGGCACTCCGGCGCCACCGGAAGCGAGGGGGAGAGAGCCCCCCTCCTTCTCCTTCTTCCTTGGCCTTGTCCCTAGGTGGGAGAAGGGTCCTCCCTCTAGTCCTTGGTCTCCATGGCATGGGAGGGGCGAGGGCCCCTCCGAGATTGGAACTGTCTCTCTGTCTCTCTTTGTTTGTGCGTTCCAGATTCTAGCCTTTCACCGTTTCTTATATTCCCGGAGATCCGTAACTCCGATTGGGCTGAAATTTTTACACGATTTGTATCCGGATATTGCCTTTCTTGCGGCGAAAGAAGGGCACCAACCGCCTTACGGGGTGGACATGAGGGTCAGGGGCGCGCGCCCCCTGCCTCGTGGCCCCCTCGGGCATCGTCTCGCATTGATTCTTCTTCCCAAAAATCACATATATTCCAAAAAAGGTTTTTATCCCGTTTGGACTCCGTTTGATATGAATTTTTTGCGAGACAAAAAACATGCAACAAACAGGAACTGGCACTGGGCACTGGATCAATATGTTAGTCCCAAAAATAGTATAAGAAGTTGCCAAAAGTATATGAAAGCTGCATAATATTGGCATGGAACAATCAAAAATTATAGATACGACGAAGATGTATCACCTATATTACATAATCATTGCCTTGGATATCATCATAACTTTGTGCTTTTCTATCGATTGCTCGACAGTAATTTGTTCACCCACCGTATTATTTGCCTTCAAGAGAGAAGCCTCTAGTGAAACCTATGGCCCCCGGGTCTATTTTCCGTCATCTTAGTTTCCGCTCTAATATTTTGCAATCTTTTACTTTCCAATCTATAAGCCAAAACCCAAAAGTGTTTTACCTTTTGTTTATCTATATCTATCAGATCTCACTTTTGCGAGTGACCATGAAGGGATTGACAACCCCTTTATTGCGTTGGGTGCAAGTTGTTTGATTGTTTGTGTAGGTATTGGAGATTTGTGCGTTCGTCTCCGGCTGGATTGATACCTTGGTTCTCAAACTGAGGGTAATACTTATCTGTACTTTGTTGTATCTCCCTTTCCTCCTCAAGGAAAAAACCAAACGCAAGCCCAAGAAGTAGCAGGAAGAATTTCTGGCGCCGTTGCTGGGGAGATCTATGCCAAATCAAGACACACCAAGTACCCATCGTAAAACTCTCATCCCTTGCATTACCTTATTTTCCATTCGCCTCTCGTTTTCCTCTCCTCCACATATAAAACAATTTTCTAAAAATTTGCATTTTTCCTTCGCCCTTTTTCTGTTCGTCTTTCCATTTGCCTCTTTGTCTCTCGTGTGTTGGTGCGCCTGTCTGCCTTTATAGCTCCACCAAAAGATGTTGATATCCATGGCTCACGCTCATGTATTTCGTGAAAGTTGAAAAAATTTGAGAACACCGAAGTGTGAAACAATTGCTTGGCTAATACCGGGGTTGTGCATGATTTAATACTTTGTGTGATGAAGATAGAGCATAGCCAGAATATATGATTTTGTAGGGATAACTTTCTTTGGCCATGTTATTTTGAGAAGATATTATTGCTTTATTAGTATGCTTGAAGTATTTTTGTTTGTATGTCAATATAAAATTTTGTTTTGAATCTTATGGATCTGAACATTCATGCCACAATAAAGAAGAATTACATGGACAAATATGTTAAGTAGCATTCCACATCAAAAATTCTGTTTTTATCATTTACGTACTCGAGAACGAGCAGGAATTAAGCTCGGGGATGCTTGATACGTATCCAACGTATCTATAAGCTCGGTGATATTCTTTCTTGGATTTCAGAATTATGGTAGTTGACTATTTGACTAACAAGAAAAGATTGTCTAACTACGTAAAAATAAACACAAAACCAACATGTTTGCTTAAAGTACACAAAACATTTAGAGGAATATCAATAACAAAATACATCAAAACAACACGTTGCATCTTGAATAATAGAAGTTATCTACCCAGGTCTAAAAAATCACCTACCAACTATTTCTCAAGAGACCATCTTTCTCGTACATTTAGATCAAACCACATGTGTAGTGGGTGCAACAATGGTTGCAAACAAAGAGCCTTACCTGAATGTGAAACTATGATTGACGTGAGCCACCTAGCATTTCGCCTCACCAATTGATCTGCAAAGGATCTTCACAAAAGAGAACAAATTAGAGAAAGAGAGATAGAGAGGGAGAGAGAGGATTAGGCAACTATAAGTAGCAAAGCATCTACAGTAATGTCATCACATTGCCAGTTTCAATTCACACAGAACAATTGACAATTTAGTAATTAAATAGCTTCAAGTTCTCATGATAATAGTTGATTTCATAATCTAGTCCACCATGTTTATGCTGTCAAGATCAATTAAAAAAGTTCATTTGAAAGGGTTATTTTAGACTACATAACTTGAAATGGTGTAGAAATAAAGTACTTCAGTAGACCGACTAGTAACAGGCCAATTATAAACAAAGAAGTGCAATGCCCTTTTCCTTATGACGGTGTTCCTTAGTGTAGCCTACAAACCAAATCAAATATCAAAACAACCATGTTACCTATTTTTGTGCTACATATAGGCTGAAATCAAGTAAGATAATGTAACCTGACAAGAGGTACACTATCATCGATAATAGAGTAGAAATTGAGAACTGGCTATTCCAAACAAAAGCAACATTGCTAGTGCTGCAAAAATGGATAATCCACCGTCAGATAATGATGCCTCCATAAATAAAATCTCTGGGGATTTTCCTAGAGATGGCAAAACACAAAAACTAATCTCAAAACACTGTACAACTCAGTAGAAATCGAAAAGCTGCACTGGACCATGCCAGCAAAAAAGTCACACCCCATCGACCATCATTAGACCATACTGTAATTTTTGCATTTTCAGTGTTACGATCGTTCATGCATAGATCATCTATAGTGCAGTTCTCCAGAAATAAACGAGCTAATCATTCTATTCTACAAAAATACCTAAATCACTACAGCCGAGTATCCATGCTCGAACTAAAAACATCAATTCATAGCTAATCCCCTAATATAGATAGTAATCCGACGAAACCAAAACGCCATATTCACCAAATATGGAGATCGGAAGAGGGGCAGATGGTACCTGTAAAAGTCAACGGACTTGAGCTTGATCGAGGAGAACATGGCCAAACGCACACAACACACATGCATCAAGCAGGGCAGCAGGACAATGAGAGCAGGTATTCAAAGGAAGTTACCTTGCCGGGACAGGATTCCTGGGGGCAGTGGTGGAGCTGACTCTCAGCGGCGATGGAGGTGACTCGAGGCAGTGGCCAGGGCGACTCCAAGTGATGGCCAGGGCAACTCCACGCGGCGGCCAGCAAATCCAGTTTGGAGCGGTGGCGAGGCCATGCGGGCGCTATTGATCCAATCAGCGGCGATGAGTAGGCACTACAAAAAAAGTCACATCCGTGACATTTTGGCCCGAACGATTTTTTTGTCATCCTTATGACCCTTCTATGACGATAATTATGACAGAACCAGGTATCATCATTGATGTGGTGGGCTCCTCCTTCTATGAAAAAAAATCATGACAAAAAATGGGCTTTTCGTCCTGGGCAGGCCGGAGATGCGGCTGCATGACATTCTTTGGGCCGTCCATGATGAAAAAAATCATGGTAGAAGCAAGGGTGAGGAAAATTTCAGGGAGTTACCATTTACGGTGGGTGATCGGGGCCGAGCGATACATGGAGGGATTGCACGTTTCTCCCATACATGTACGCGCGTGTGTGCAAGGCATTGGGTTCTAACTAAACCCGAGTGAGGAATTCACTTACTGAACCCGAGCGAGGCGTTCGCTTATGAAACCCGAGCGATTGCACTAGCTAAGTTACTGAACTCGAGCGATCGATCCCTTGGCTGCTAACTGAACCCGAGCTATTCCTTCGTTACTGCTGCTAACTGAACCCAATCGAACCTGCTGCCTCTTGATGAACAGTGACCATTGTGGGGGGGGGGGGGGGGGGGGG
>LR738710.1:476283145-476334934 GCA_902687465.1 Secale cereale | reverse complement strand
GGATGAACATGACCTCGTGGTAGTATATAGGCCGTTGCCGTTAGATGAATAGGACCCCGATCAAGGAGGTGGGGGTGGATGAACATGACCCCGTGGAGGGTTGGTTGAATAGTAGTCAGTGGAGGCTGGATGAACATGACCCCGCGGAGGGCAGTAGCTGGTGGAGGTAGGAGGAAGTCGACGGTAAATGAACAGTAGCAGGTGGAGGCTGGAGGAAGTCGATGATGGATGAACACTAGCCCGTGGAGGATGGAGCGAGGCAGTAGACAGTGGATGAACAGGACCCCGTGGAGTCCCGTTTTGCGGTACGCCACACCCCTCCCAATGAACAGGACCCCGTTTCGACCGTAGGTGCTCTAACAGAAGTCCGTTTTCTTCTGTTTTAAAGTACGCTACACCCCTCCCGATCAACAAGACCCCATTTTTACTGTAGGCACTCGAACAAAAGTTCGTTTCCTCCATTTTTCGGTACTCCAGATCCTTCCTGATGAACATGACCTCGTTTTGACCGTACACGGTTGAACAGAAGGCCGTTTTCTCCATTCCGCGGTACACCGGAGCTCCTTTCGGCTGTTCCATCCAAGCTAATTGGCTCTCGATGAACACGCGATGATGTTTACTCTGTTCTGACCCGTCCAGTTGGCTACCGATGAACATGATGACGTCGATGTACGCGTTAGAGACCCTGCCCGTTTGTACGTACATAGCCATATATATACTATCTTGCAGCATGGATGTACGTACGTGTACATGATATAGACGGGACTGCGTGCCATACTATGTCGGCGCCTCTGTTTCAACACGTGCCACTCCTTACCCGGCCATGGTACATCGCTGCAAAGAGACCGATCGACCGCTGTGTATGTTTGTGGCCAGACAAATAACACTGCCTTTGCTTCAACCTAGTGGGTCCCAAATGTCAAGGGGTAAGAAGGCACTTCCTTCCGTGCGAAAATAAAGCCGATGGGTCCCAGCTATCAGGGGGTAACATTTTTTCGTGAAATATAGAGGCCCTTCCGGTGGGTCTGAGCTATCAGGTGGAGGAATCATTATTTTGCGCGTAATAAGGAGGCACTTCCTTGCACGCGGCCATGTACCCAGCTGTCAGCCTCTCCACATACAATCCTCTTCTGATGGTTGTCGATCGTTGACCGCGTTAACGACACCATACCATCCGAGAGCACCCAGGTGGTGGACGACGGCGCGACCTAGGAAGGGAACGACCCGGAGCCGGGGAATACGTAGTAGTGGATTCCCACGCGGAGGGGAGTACGAGGGTTGACTAGTTCGACTGCGGCTTGAGGCAACTATCTTCGGAGAATAACAGGGGGTGTGGGTGAGTAGAGGGAAGTCCTGTCCAGCAATGGGAGTAGGGTGGGGCGATGAGGCATGCGCTGCTGCACAACCGACCACTAGAGGCATGAGTAGGAGGTCCCATCGGCGCTGCTTTGGGCGGCTGGTTTAAGAAGAACAGAGATTGAAGAAGCAGCAGGACCGCTTGATTAAAATCGAACGATCACTACTGCTAGAATCGTTGGTTGACTAAGTTGATAAAGCCCTGGGTACGCATCAACTTAGTAGGCCCACAGGTTAGCCTCCGAACCGGCGCACCCTAGATGTCAGTGGGAGGAATCAATTTTTTCGCGTAATAAGGAGCCAGTTGCTTGCGTGCGGCCATGGACCATGTGGGTACCTACTGTTAGCCTCCCCGCGTACATCCCTATTCTGATGGCTGTCTTTTGTTGAATGTTGACCACATTGAGCACGCCGCGCCTAGAGCACCAACACGGTGGACGACGGTGAGGCCTAGGAATGGAATGACCCGAAGCCGGCGAAGACACAACAACGGATGCCCACGCTGAGGGGAGTATGACGGTTGACTGGTTCGGTTGCACTGTGAGGCTGCCATCACCGGAGAATAATAGGAGGTGTGGGTGCGTAGAGGGATGGCCAGGCCAGCGGTGGGAGTAGGGTGGGCCGGTGAAGCCTAGGCGATAGCCGACCACAAGAGGATGGATCACGCAGTCCCGCTGGCGCTGGTTTAGGCGGCTGGAGTAGGAAGATCGGAGTTTGAAGAAGTACGTCTGTCACTGCTGCTAGAATCATGTGTTTACTATAAGTTGACAAAGGCTTGCGTAAACAAGTCAGCCTCGAAATATGTGGCGTGTACATCCCATTTGCTATTATTTTTATAATTTACATCCCATTTGCTAATTCATATGGAATTTATTGCAGCCCATTTCCCAGTTTTAGAATTGCTACCCATTTTCAGAATTGCTGACCATTTTCTGGCAGTACAAGGGTTAAATTTTTGAACTAAAAAATGTGCAAAATTTTAAAAATTCGCATATTTTTGCTGGGAAAAAATATATTTTTAATCCAAAAATTAGTAGCCATACTAGAACAAATTTAAAAATAAAGTAATACTATGTTACGTTAAAATCCCATGAAATATAAAATATCAGTGAAGAAGAAAACAAAAAACAAAACTAATTGTCCATTTCCTGTATATTTTTGTGAATTTGCAACCCGTTTCATATTACTTTTAAGATTTACTGCCCATACTCTTTGGCCAGGGCGGAATGCATCCCTCCTCGTCTTGGAAGATTTGTAGCCAGTAAGTCGTAGAAAACAAATAGGCCTAGCTTGGGTATTCTTCAACAATAAATAATGGGCTACCTATTTTCCCAAAGAAAAACTTCTGGGCTAGAGCAGGCTATAAACTGGGTTAGACGGGCCACAGAGACCGCACAACCCAGTTTGTAGGCTGCTCCTCTGAACAAATCCTCAAAAAAAAAAGCATTGTGCAATTATGTCGTTAATTGACTATACGTTGACAATGATGTGGGTCCCAAATATCAGCAGGGTGGATTAGAGTTGAAAATTTTGAATGGTGCATCTGAGTAGTAAAGAGGCGCTTGCTTGTGTTCAGGAGTCGAACTAGTGGGTTCGTATTGTCATACTCACAACTACAATCTTCTCCCGATTCACTATGTTGATAGGACCGGACAGCGGTGCCGCTGCGAGCGCACCAAGGCGGCGTACGATGGTGAGGCCTCGGACGGGAATGAATAGGAGCCGCGGAACATGCGGCAGTATGGCCGTAGGCGAAGGGGAGTATGAGGGTTCATTGGTTCTGGTGTGGGGTAGGCTGCCATCGCTAGAGAAGAATATGATGTTGAGGGGAGTAAAGGGATGGCATGGCTAGCATTTGAGGGTACGACAGGGCAGCGCTGCGTGCATGGCAGCGCAACCAGCCGTAGAAGGCGGGAACATGCGCTCCCGCCAGCGCATATTTGGTTTTGGCGGCTGGACCGGTCAGACCCAAAAACTCATTATGCTGGATTATAAGAATTAATTCTATATGGCTACAACTTATTGTAAAATGCTGTGGAGCACCTTCTTGAGGTTTTTTTTGAGACAATTTCCTTCTTAAGGTGTGAAGCCAGGGGCGGAGCCCATTGGGCTGGCCCGTATGCACAGGAATATGGTTGGAAAAATTTGCTACTAGTAGTTAGCAATTAAAAAGGCCCGATGCATCAGGGTGGCCCAAGTGCCGTGCATCAGGGTCAGCCCTATTCAGCCACGGCTCTGCATTGGCCCAACCCAGTAGGACGCTGTGCACGACAGTTCGCTTGATCGATCCTCACGTACGCACGCATGACAGCACGACACACCTGTATTCACATACGCACGCACGACGGTTCACTTGGCGTTGCCCGCAGGGGCGGAGCCCATTGGGCCGGCCCGTATGCACATGAATATGGTTGGAAAAATTTGCTACTAGTACATATCAATTAAAAAGGCCCGGTGCATCAGGGTGGCCCAAGTGCCGTGCATCAGGGTTAGCCCTATTCAGCCACGGCTCCGCATTGACCCAACCCAGCAGGACGCTGCGCACGATAGTTTGCTTGATCGATTCTCACGCACGACAGCACGACAGCACGACACACCTGCATTCACATACGCACACACGACGGTTCGCTTGGCGTTGCGCGTATGATGCCAGACTACCATACGCATCTCCGTCGCCTACACTGGCCGCAGTGGCAGCGCGCCGGCCACCGCAGGCCACGCAGCCTGGGCCCTCACACGGTAACGATGCACCGCAGGCCAGCGACACTTCACACCGGTCAATCGATCGGACGCTCAGTGTCGGGGGAAACTGTCCGCCACGAACACCTATGGGACCGGAGCCCCTTGTCTGTGCGGTACGAGGGCGGAGGGAGCACGAAGAGCAGATCGTAGCGAGCACGCGGGCAGTTTTACCCAGGTTCGGGCCGCGGTAGACGCGTAAAACCCTACTCCTGCTTGGTTGTGTATTAAGTTGGAGAGCTCGGGAGCTTGAAGAAGCAGCGACACCGAGCGTATGAGTGATCTGGGTTCCGAACCCCCTCCACGTTGTGCATGGGCCTCCTTTTATAGTGCAAGGGGTCACCGACAGGTGTCAACGTAGGAGAAAGGGGTAAAAACGTAAAAGAGGTGGTAGTTGTAACAGTGCGGGAACAGTGAAGCTACAGTGCGCGAACAGTGGTCGCTACCTACTTTGACAGTGGGGGACAAGGGCATTTAATGCCCGTCGCCGTCGACCCCAAAAGCTCCCGCCCTTGCGTCTCCGTCCGCCACGGCGATGGATCCACCACCGTGGAGTGCCACCGTGTCCCCCAGGCTGCACAGCCATCCGCCACGCGTCCCTGGATAGGCCCCAGGGCTACGCGTGGGCCGATGAGCTGGAGCGCGGGCACACAGCGCAACTCTCCCGGCAAGCACCTTGCCGGGGCCTTGATCTTGCCGGGCCCGGGAGCTTGCCGCTCCCCGGGCCCTCGCCGGGGCGCATATAGCGCCGAGGCGTGTCTTCTAGTCTTCCTGGCAAGCTCCTCTTGCCAGGGCCTTGTGCTAGTGAGGTAATCTTGAGCTTGGTACGGCCTTCCCGGCAAGCTCCACTTGCCGGGGTCTCGATCTTCTGTTTTGCATACTTTGTTTTTGAATGGTTTGATATGGAGCAGGAAGGTCTCCGGCGAGCGCGTGGTAAACCCTGCCGCGGGAAGCTGCAACTGACCGTGCACAAGTTGGGGTACTGAGGTACCCCTACCTTAGTACACCGACAGGAGCCCCCGGGCCTGGGCCACACACGGTGCCGAGCGCTGTTGGGCCAGGCCCAAAACAGTGCACGGGCACACGCGGCCCACGGCGTGCTGAATCCACTTCCGTATCCGCTGCATCCCCCCGTAACGGCACGCGTCGATTGCGGCGTCGTGGGATGGGACGTGCCCACGTTCCATCAATGAAAAGGGCGAAATGCCCCCCACTCCCCCATAAAAGCAGAGGAAGCAGGAGCGGTTCCCCTCCTTGCGCTTTCATTGCATCTTCTTCTTCCTCCAGAAACCCTCTTCGCGCTCCGCCTCCACATCTCCGCCGCCGCCGTCTGCACCTCCGGCGTCGCCGGGCTCTTCGTCCCCCTCCTTCCGCCGCGTCCGCCATGGCCCCGAAGACCGACAAGGCGAAGGCGGAGAAGGCCAAGAGGGAGAAGTCGGAGCAAGCGGCGAAGCTCGCCGCGTATCGGAAGCAGAATCTCGTCTTCCCGCCGAGGCTCGGCGCGCGGGAGCTCTGGAACAAGTACTACTTGTTCTGGGCCAAGGAAACCAAGGCGCACCCCCGCACTCAAGCTTATCCGGCCGCCGCCAAGGACAACTACCCCGGCGGGTACTACTTCTTCGCAGCCTTCTTTCACTGCGGTCTTTGCCCTCCTTTCTCTAATTTCTTCTGCGACGTCATGCACACCTACGGCCTCCACCTTCTTGACTTCACCCCCAACGCCATCCTCACCATGGCGGTTTTCGCACACATGTGCGAAAACTTCATAGGAATACACCCAAACGTAGCACTATTTAGGCACTTCTTCACTCCTAGAGCAGAGGCCGACGCCCCCCTCTCCGGAGGAATTTCTTGGGTTTTCCGTCTGAACAAGAAGGGGTCCTACTTGCCGGGGGAGCTCCGAAGCAAGTGGGAGGAATGGCGTGCGGAGTGGTGCTGGATTGTTGAGGACGAGCCGCAGCCCTTCACCGCGCCGCGCACAACGCCCATCGTGTGCGGCAGGGATTGGAGCGAGCTGGACTCGGACGACATCAAGCTCGACGTCGCCCTCGTCCGGATTCTTCGTCTTCGGACCGCCAAGCTGTCCGTTGCAGAGGTAGGCGCAGATTTCCTCCGCCGCCGCATCGCCCCTCTCCAAGACAGAAAAAGGGCGGCCTGGGAGTACGGCGGCCCGGCGGATATAATGAGGCTGCGCCCCGGGCTAAACTTCAACTTCACGATGCTGGAGCTGAAGGGGATGGTCCGGGAACTCTTCAAGTATGACCCGGCACACCCTGAGTGGTTCAGAGCTCCCCGGGGAGTGGTGCCGCTCTGCAATAGCACAGTCCGGGACCGTCTCTGCGCCATGATGCCCGCCTGCGATTCGCACGGCGTGGACCGCACGTGGATTCCGCCCAAGCCCATCGACGTCCTCACCTTCTTCGACAACCTCGTGGAGGTGGCGAAGAACAAGAACGACATCAAGGAGCACACGCGGGACACCACCGAGCAGGAGCTTGCTTACATAGCTTCTCGGGCTGAAGAGGCCGCTGCAGCCGCAGCGGCAGGAGATTTTGGGTACACGCCTGATGAGGCGGAGGCTGCGGATGCGTCCAGCTAGGCGGAGGAGGCGGAGATCCGCAGACTGCTGCAACTCCCTCCCGACGCGCTCGCCGGGGTCCCCTCTCTGAGGCACTCCGGGATCCATGGAATCGTGGCCGAGGCCGCGGCAATGGAGGGTGCCGCCAGAGGGAACAGAGGCGCCGCGGGGGGCGGAGGCGCCGGAGGGAGCAGAGGCGCCAAAGGAAAAGAGGCCGCAACGCAGGACGCTGGGCCTAGCGAGCCGGCCGGGGAGGAGGAGGAGGAGGAGGCCGAGGACTCCGACGGATCTACGGAGCTCTATGCCGACGACCTCTCCTCGTCGGAGAGCTCCCCGCCCCCGGCAAGCCCAAGGCAGTCTCCACCGAAGCGTCTCCGCAAGACGGCGACGGGAGAGAGGGCGCAGGCGCCCCGGCAACAACCAGCTCGCCGGGCAGCTCCCCGGGGGAGCCAAGCTGCGCCGGGGGCGACCGGCGCACCAGTCACTGCGGAGGCGGCCCGCGCGCGGGCCACGACGGAGGCGTCCCGCAAGCAGGCGTCGAGCCGACAGGGGTCTTCTCGGAGCGGAGCAGCGGCTCCGCCCGTTCCCCGGGCTCCGGCTACCACAGGTGCTGGGTCTTCGCAGCCCCCAGCCCCCGGGATCGCCAAGCGCCCGAGGGAATCTTCATCTTCCACTCCTCGTGCCGACGCGCCCCAGGTGGAGTATGACTTCTCCGCCTTGAGCGAGGACGACGAGGAGGATCAGGAGTAAGGATCCAAGATCTTACACCTTCTCGAGTTTCGTCTTGATTATTGTTGATGCTGATTTTGTTTGCTGCTTTGATTTCAGGACCTTGGTTCAGCACGTGGCGAAGAAGGCCAAGGCGCCTGTGGTCGAGGTCGCGGAGGGGTCGGCCACCGCGGCAACTGGGGACGTGCCGGAGCCAAACCTGCCGGACCCGAGCGCTGCTCCGAGGAGCAGCCCCCAGCGCAGCCCCCAGCGTAAGTCTGGGTTCCATCCTTCCGCTTGTCGGGACGCGCTTGGGGATTTTGTCTTGTTTCAATGTCTTGATGCCTTTGTCTTGACTTGTGCAGAGGTGGAGCCACAGCGGCAAGAGCGCCCGGAGACCGTCCTTGAGGAGCCGCAGGCCCCGCCGTCCCCGCCAAGGCCGAACTCTCCGGCAAGGGAGAGTGCTCCGCCAAGGGCGGGTACTCCGCCAAGGCAGAGTACCCCGCCAAGGGCGAGCAGCCCGGTGAGGGCGGCCACTCCGCCAAGGCAGAGCTCCCCGGCGAGGGAGCCCGCCGCTGACGACGTCCGCCAAGGTAAGTCTTGTACTTTGTCTTCTTGGCATTGTTTCTTTTTGGATTTTTGCTTGAACTTCTTTTTCTTCTTCTTCTTTTTAGATCCTCCTCCTCCCGAGCCGATGGAGACGGAAGTCATCAACATCGAGGATGAGGAGGGCGCGCAGGGCGGCGGCGGCGACGTCCCCGTCGCCGAGGACACGGCGAGAGCCGCCGAGCCGGCCGCGCAGGAGACCGCTCCGGCTGCGGACGCAGCGGCCGGGGAGGGGGACGGCGACCGCACGCCGACCCGGAGGCGGCGGGAGCATCAAGTGCTGCGCCGACCGCCGACCCCTCCGCCGGCAAGGAGCAGGGCTACTACCTTGAGGCCCCCAACGGCGTCTTCATCCAGGTGCCTTGGGGGTCTTCGTCGCGAGCTCCCGCGGAGGGCGAGGCATTTGACGGGGAGGTCCTCGCCTCCGCGGGCCTGAAGATTGTCGAGGCGCCCGGCGGGAGTGAAGGGCCCGAGGAGGAGAAGCTGCTTCACCAGCTCCTGGCCCTTTACCGGGCCAGGCAGGCGAAGCTTGCTTCCCGGGAAGCCCTTGCCGCCAAGGCCGCCGCGGAGATGGAGAAGCGCGCGGCGGAGCTCAGCGCCGCCAACCAGGCGGCCCTCCGCCGGCAACCAAAGCTCGGCTCTGTATGGTTGAAGTACTTTCAAACTTGAGTCCAAAGCTTGACAGCTCCAGTGCCCACTCAACGATCCTGCCTGTTGCTTCCGGGTTGTGCAATATCCTCTTCAGCGGAAAGCGAGTGACCACCGTTATCTCATGGGCTTGGAAGTAATGGCGCAGCTTTCTCGAGGCCATGAGGAGGCCGAAAAGCAACTTTTGCACACCAGAGTACCTTGATCTAGCCCCCTGGAGAAGGGAACTCACAAAATACACTGGGCGCTGCACCATTTTCTTCCGCACCTCATCCTGTTCCTGCGCAGAGCTGTCCTTGTCGGGGCCAGAGCTTGCCGGAGCAGCCCCCTGCTTGTCGCTGGATTCGCTTGCCGGTGGTGCTGACTCCTCGTCGGATTCCCTCTCCGCTACTAACGCAGCACTAACCACCTGGTTGGTTGCCGCTAGGTATAGCAACAACTTTTCCTGTGGTCTAGGTGCGACAAGTATTGGAGTGGAGGACAGGTACCGTTTCAAATCCTGCAGCGCTGCCTCCGCTTCCGGAGTCCACTTCATGGGACCTGCCTTCTTCAAGATTTTGAAGAAAGGTAGGGCGCGTTCTGCAAACTTCGAAATGAACCTACTGAGGGCAGCCACACAACCTGCAAGCCTCCTGACATCCTTGACGCGCTTTGGGGCCTCTATCTGCTCAATGGCTTTAATCTTGTCGGGGTTGGCTTCAATCCCCCTCTGCGATACAAAGAACCCGAGAAGCTTGCCGGAGGGGACTCCAAAAACGCACTTCTCGGGGTTCAACTTGAGCTGTATTCTGTGCAGGTTCTGAAATGTTTCTTCCAAATCCTGGATCAGGGTTTCCTTGCTCTTGCTCTTCACCACGATGTCATCCATGTAAGCCTCTACATTTCTGTGGATCTGTGGCTCAAAAGCAGTGTATACTACCCTTGCAAAGGTTGATCCTGCATTCTTCAATCCAAACGGCATGCGTATGAAGCAATAAGTGCCACATGGAGTGATAAATGCAGTCTTCTCTTCATCCTCTTTGGCCATAAAGATCTGATGATAGCCTGAGTATGCATCAAGAAAACAGAGTAGCTCACATCCGGCAGTGGAGTCAACGATCTGGTCAATGCGCGGCAAAGGGAATGGATCCTTGGGACATGCTTTATTCACATCGGTGAAGTCTATACACAGTCTCCACTTCCCGTTGGCCTTGCGCACGACGACTGGATTTGCCAACCACGTCGGATGGATCACACCTCTAACCAGGCCTGCTGCCTCTAGCTTCTTGATTTCTTCGTTGATGAATTCTTGGCGCTCCACGGCTTGCTTTCTCACCTTCTGCTTGATGGGCCGCGCATGAGGACAGACAACAAGCTTGTGCTCAATTACCTTCCTGGGAACACCGGGGATGTCAGATGGTTGCCAGGCAAACACATCGACATTCGCCCGCAGGAAGGCAACGAGCGCGCTTTCCTATTTGCTGTCAAGCGTGGCACTGATGGTGAAAGTACCACCAGTGCCGTCCTCCTTGGCGGACACTTTCTTGGTTGCCGGAGGAGCGGCCATCCCTTTCTTACTCTTGCCGGTGGAGCTCGATGGAACGTCCTCGACAGCAGCGCAGCACTCCAAAGAGGTGCGGTTGCCGGAGTGGGCCCCAGAGCACTTGCCGGACTTGGTCTTCGTCTTCTTCCCCCCGGGAGCTTCAGCGGCAAGAGTATCCTTCTCGGCCGCAGCTGCCGCATCCCAGTAGATCTTGTCGGCGCAGACAAGCGCATCCTTCTTGTCGTCGTGGACAGTGATGACGCTTATCGGCCCCGGCATCTTGAGTACATTGTAAGCATAATGGGAAGCTGCCATGAACTTGGCGAGGGCAGGACGGCCAAGTATTCCATTGTAGGGCAATGGAATATCGGCGACGTCGAAAGTGATGCGCTCAGTTCTGAAGTTGAGCTCCCCGCCAAAGGTCACCGGCAGAGTGATCTTTCCCTTGGGCTTGCTCCTTCCCGGGTTGATTCCTTGGAAAGAACCGATTTCTTCGAGCTCGCCATCTGGAATCTGGAGTTTCTTGATCACAGCAGAGGAGATCAAGTTCAGCCTGGCCCCGCCGTCAACCAACATTTTGGTGACCTTGAGGTTGCGGATAGTGGGTGAGACCAGCATCGGCAAGCACCCGACCGCAGTGGTGCGGTCAGGGTGATCCTCAAGATCGAAAATGATGGGCGTGCTGGACCATTTGAGGAGCCTGCGCGACTCCACGGGCGGCTCTGCTGCATTCACCTCGCGCACCCACTGCTTTAGTTGGCGGTGGGAGGTGTGCAGAGAGGCGCCACCGTCGACGCACAGGACCTCCGTGGCCTTCTGGAACTCCTGCTCGCTGTTATCCTCGTCCTCCATGTCTTCGTCGTCGTCCTCTTCGTCCTTGTCGCGGCCCCGGGGAGGTCGATCTCCTTGCCGCTGCTTGGCCTTGCCGCGACGTCCTCCCCGCCCGTTGAACGGCCGCTTCTTGCTTGTCTCTTCCCCGCCACCTTGGGCCTTCTCCTTGTCGCGCCTCTCATACTCAGCTTTCTGCTGCTCGACGAGGTACTCGACGCGCTTGCAGTTGGAGAGGTCGTGGCCCTTGGTGCGGTGGATCTTACAGTATTGCTTGTCGGAACTGCCCGGCTTGTCGGCTGCCGCTATAGGGGCAGGCTCCTTGCCGGAGCCGCCAGCCTGCGTTTGCTTGGCGGGAGCCTCCTTGCCGGACTTCTCGACGGCAAGCACCTCTTTCTTGCCCTTCCTTCTGTTATTCCGCCGCCGGCTCTTCTTTGCCGGGGCGGCGTCGTCGCTGTCGCTTCCTCCTGCGCCAGCATCCTCCCCGGGGAGTCTCCTCCCCTCTTCTGCGCGTGCGCACTTGTCAGCCAGGGCATAGAGCTCGCTGACATCCCGAATCTTGGTCATCGCCATTTCTTCACGCATGCGGCGGTTACGCACGTTCTGGTGGAACGCGCTGATAACCGCGGCAGGGTGGACATCAGGGATGTTGTGCTGCACACGGCTGAAGCGTTGGATGTACTTGCGCAGGGTTTCTCCTTCCTTCTGGGCCAGAATGTGGAGATCGCTCTCCTGGCCGTGGGGTTTGTGGCCGCCGGTGAAGGCGCCGACAAACTGGTGGCAAAGGTCGGCCCAAGAAGAGATGGAACCTTCCGGCAAGTGCATAAGCCACGAACGGACGTTCGGCTTAAGCACGAGCGGGAAGTAATTTGCCAAGATCTTCTCGTCGCGCCCCCCGGCAGCTTGCACTGCGATGGTGTAGACGCTGAGGAATTCCGAGGGGTGCGTCTTGCCGTCGTACTTCTCCGGTACGTCGGGCTTGAAATTCTTCATACTGGGCCACTGGACGCGCCGCAGCTCGCGGGTGAACGCAGGGCAGCCTGCCGCGTACGGCAAGTCGCCTGGTTCACCGGGCGTGCGCGCGTCGACAGCGTTCCCAGCTCTATTATCTGATTGTCGCCGAGCTTCTCGGCGGCGCTCGATTGTGGTGCGAGCGTCTTCTTGTCGCCGGTCGTCGAGGACCTGGCGCTGGTCCCGACGGGCCCGCGGGTCCGACGAGGCTGTGGAGCCGTCGTCGGCGTTGTTCCGGCGGGGCGGCGTCTTCTGCTTCCGCGGCGGGGAGTGCACGCTTGTCGCACCCCCGGCGGTCTTGTCGCCGTCGGCCTTCGTCTTCTCAGCTTGCCGCGGCCGCGAGGCCGTCGACTGCTGTGGAGAATCGTTGTTGGCGAAGGCTATCAGGCTCTGGATGGTGGCCCTCCAGTCGTCGGCCTTGTCTGCCGCTGGAGGGAAGTCGAGAAGCAGTTGCGCTCTCGCGAGCGCTTCCGCTGGAGTGGAGGGGAACGCGGGCGAGCGGTGCGAGGAGCGGGATACGCTCGGACTTCTAACGGCGTTAGAAGGAGCGGGGTCCCGCGCCAGCGCCTTCGCTTTGCTTGTGCCCGGACGGAGGTCCGGGGCGTCCCGCGAGCCCCCGGTTTGTCCTTGGCCCAGCAAACGGATGCCACCTCCTGTGACATGGCGCTGCTGGGTTGTTGTGTGCTGAGAGGGACGCGGTGCGTCCACGGAGACCGAGGTTCGGTCGTCCATCCTGTTCTTAGATCTGGTAGCGCCGTGAGTGTCCTCGCCGGCGACCACCCTTCCGACGGCGTCTCCCCCGCCCACCGTTGGCTCTGGTGGCGGCGGATGAGACGCAGACGGGCCTCCGACCTCCGAAGCCTTCTTCTTCGGGGCCATGATGCTGTTGCTGATGAAGTGGCTGACGAAACTGGAGAGGTTGATGGAGAATGCGCCCGCGTGAACGCCGGATCAGGTTCGCACAACCTCGACGCCCCCTACCTGGCGCGCCAAAGATGTCGGGGGAAACTGTCCGGCACGAACACCTATGGGACCGGAGCCCCTTGTCTGTGCGGTACGAGGGCGGAGGGAGCACGAAGAGCAGATCGTAGCGAGCACGCGGGCAGTTTTACCCAGGTTCGGGCCGCGGTAGACGCGTAAAACCCTACTCCTGCTTGGTTGTGTATTAAGTTGGAGAGCTCGGGAGCTCGAAGAAGCAGCGACACCGAGCGTATGAGTGATCTGGGTTCCGAACCCCCTCCACGTTGTGCATGGGCCTCCTTTTATAGTGCAAGGGGTCACCGACAGGTGTCAACGTAGGAGAAAGGGGTAATAACGTAAAAGAGGTGGTAGTTGTAACAGTGCGGGAACAGTGAAGCTACAGTGCGCGAACAGTGGTCGCTACCTACTTTGACAGTGGGGGACAAGGGCATTTAATGCCCGTCGCCGTCGACCCCAAAAGCTCCCGCCCTTGCGTCTCCGTCCGCCACGGCGATGGATCCACCACCGTGGAGTGCCACCGTGTCCCCCAGGCTGCACAGCCATCCGCCACGCGTCCCTGGATAGGCCCCAGGGCGACGCGTGGGCCGATGAGCTGGAGCGCGGGCACACAGCGCAACTCTCCCGGCAAGCACCTTGCCGGGGCCTTGATCTTGCCGGGCCCGGGAGCTTGCCGCTCCCCGGGCCCTCGCCGGGGCGCATATAGCGCCGTGGCGTGTCTTCTAGTCTTCCTGGCAAGCTCCTCTTGCCAGGGCCTTGTGCTAGTGAGGTAATCTTGAGCTTGGTACGGCCTTCCCGGCAAGTGGTCTCGATCTTCTGTTTTGCATACTTTGTTTTTGAATGGTTTGATATGGAGCAGGAAGGTCTCCGGCGAGCGCGTGGTAAACCCTGCCGCGGGAAGCTGCAACTGACCGTGCACAAGTTGGGGTACTGAGGTACCCCTACCTTAGTACACCGACACTCAGTGATTTATCAACCTGGTAATTTCTCAACCTTTCCAATCTTGAACCTTCGTCTCTATGCGTCTATATAGGCCACACAATTGTGGTAGCTCCTTTGACCATTTGTCTTGCTTTTCCTAATTTTGTTTACGAACTGCAACAATCATATATAAACTTGTTTTGAATATAACAAATCACTATATTTAAGCATGGGGCATTTTCTAAGGTTATAACTTTTAATTAGGGTATATTTGATTTGTCTATGCAAGTCTTCATGTCTAATTTGTAATTTGTACTTGTTACAGATACTATGGGCAAGTTTCTTCTCAAAAGAAAAGTTTAAGTGATGATATTATTTATCAAGTGGAGGAAGAAGAAATGAAAGAGGTCACCAATGCTCAAGTGCTTGTGTAGTTCATGGATCGGATAGAAGTATTAAAGGTAATCACCAATACATGCACAAACAATCAAACAACTTGCACCCAACGTGATAAAGTGGTTATCAATCCCTTCACGGTTACTTGCAAAAGTGAGATCTTATAGAGATAGATAAACAAAAGGTAAAATATTTTTGGGTTTTTTGGTTTATAGATTGGAAAGTAAAAGATTGAAAAATAGTAGATCGGAAACTAATATGATGGAAAATAGACCCAGGGGGCATAGGTTTCACTAGAGGCTTCTCTGTTGAAGGCAAATAATATGGTGGGTGAACAAATTACTATCGAGCAATTGATAGAAAAGTGCAAAGTTATGAGGATATCTAAGCCAATGATTATGCAATATAGGTATCACGGCCGTATCAAGTGGACCGACTCCTGCCCGCATCTACTAATATTACTCCACACATCGACCGACTCCTGCCTGCATCTAGAGTATTAAGTTCATGAAGAACAAAGTAACGCTTTAAGTAAGATGACATGATGTAGAGGAGTTTAATCAAGCAACATGATGAAAACCCCATATTCTTATCTTAGATGGCAACAATACAATACGTGCCTTGCTACCCCTTCTATCGCTGGGTGAGGACACCGCAAGATTGAACCCACAGCAAAGCACTTCTCCCATTGCCAGAAAAACAAATCTAGTTGGCCAAACCAAACCGATAGTTCGAAGAGAATTACTAAGATATCAAATCATGCATATAAGAAATCAGAGTTGATTGAAATAATATTCATTGATAAGATGATCATAAACCCAAAATTCATCGGATCTCGACAAACAAACCACCAAAGAAGATTACATTGGATAAATCTCCAAGAACATCGAGGAGAACATGGTATTGGGAATCAAAGAGAGAGAAGAAGCCATCTAGCTACTAGCTATGGACCCGTAGGTCTGTGGTAAACTACTCACGCTTCATCGGAAGGGCAATGGTTTTGATGTAGCTGCCCTTTGTGGTTAAATCCCCCTCGTATAGAGTACCAGAATAGGCCTCCAGATGGGATCTCGCGGATACAGAAGGTTACGACGATGGAAAAGTGGTTTCCATGCCTCCTCTAGGGTTTTCTGGAATATATGTGAATATATAGGACGAGGAAGTAGGTTAGTGGAGTCATGAAGGGCCCACGAGGGTGGGGGGCGCTCCCTCCCCCCTTGTCGCCACCTCGTGGCCTTCTGACTTGGTTCTCAAGTCTCCGGGGTGTTTTCTGGTCCAAGAAAGATCAACATAAAGTTTCATTCCATTTGGACTCCGTTTGATATTCCTTTTCTGCGAAACTCAAAAACAATGAAAAACAGAAACTAGCATTGGGCTCTAGGTTAATAAGTTAGTCCCACAAAATAATATAAAATAGCATATTAATGCATACAAAACATCCAAAATAGATAATTTAATAGCATGGAACAATAAAAAAATTAGATACGTTGGATACATATCAACGTGCAACTTGTTTTGCATAAAGGTGGCTCGCTCGTGTCTGTTTCTCCTACTTTAGTTGAATCAAATTTGATTGTGGCCGGTCCTTGTTGAAGGTTAAAACACCAAACTTGATAAATCACCGTTGTGGTTTTGTGCCGTAGGTAAGAATAGTTCTTGCTACAAGCCCGTAGTAGCCACGTAAAACTTGCAATAACAAAGTAGATGATGTCTAACTTGTTTTTGCAGGGCATGTTGTGGTGTGATATGGTCAAGACGTGATGAGTTATATGTTATTGTATGAGAAGATCATGTTTTGTAAATTATCGGCAACCGGTAGGAGCCTTATGGTTTACTCTTTATTGTATGAAATGCAAGCGTCATGTAATTGCTTTACTTTATCACTATGAGTTAGAAATAGTCGTAGAAGCAATAGTGGGCGAGACGACCACGGCACTGCAATGGTGATCAATGTGTCAAGCCGGTGACGATGGAGATCATGTCGATGCTTTGGAGATGTAGATCGAAAGCACAAGATGATGATGGACATATCATGTCACATATTTCGATTACATGTGATGTTTATCCTTTATGCATCTTATTTTGCTTAAAACGGTGGTAGCATTATAAGACGATCCCTTCACTAAATTTCAAGATAAAAGTGTTCTCCCTGAGTATGCACCGTTGCTACAGTTCGTCATGTTGAGACACCACGTGATGATCGGGTGTGATAGACTCTATGTTCACATACAACGGGTATAAGACAATTTTTCACATGCGGAATACTTGGGTCAAACTTAATGAGCCTAGCATGTACATACGTGGCCTAGAAACACTGGAGATCAAAAGATCGAATGTGAATCATATAGTAGAATGATCAACATAGAGATGTTCGCCATTAAAGACTACCCCATCTCACGTGATGATCGGACATGGGTTAGTTGATTTGTATCATGTATCACTTAGATGACTTGATGGATGTCTATTTAAGTGGGAGTTCTTCAGTAATTTGATTAATTGAACTTAATTTAACATGAGCTTAGTCCTATTAGTATTTGCATATCTATGTTGTACATCAATGGCCCGTGCTACCGTTCCCCTAATTTTAATGTGTTCCTAGAGAAATCTAAGTTGAAACATGATGGTAGAAACTACACGGACTGGGTCCATAACTTGAGGATTATCCTCTTTACTGCACAGAAGAATTATGTCCTTGATGCACCGCTAGGTGACACACATGCTGCAGGAGCTGAAGCAGATGTTATGAACGTCTGGCAAGCTCAATCTGATGACTACTCTATAGTCCAGTGTGCCATGCTTTATGGCTTAGAACCGGGACTTCAAAGACGTTTTGAACGTCATGGAGCATATGAGATGTTCCAAGAGTTGAAGTTAATATTTAAAGCAAATGCCCGGGTTGAGAGATATGAAGTCTCCAAAAATTTCTATAGCTGCAAGATGGAGGATAACAATTATGTCAGTGAACACATAATCAAATTATCTGGGTATTATATTCACTTCACTCGGCTGGGAGTTGATCTTCTAGTTGATTGTGTCATTGACAGAGTTCTTCAATCACTGCCACCAAGCTAAAAAGGCTTGGTGATGACCTATAATATGAAAGGGATGGACAAATCAATTCATGAGCTCTTCGCAATGCTTAAAGCTGCAGAGGTAGATATCAAGAAGTAGCATCAAGTGTTGATGGTTAACAAGACTACTAGTTTAAAGAAAAAGGGCAAGGGAAAGAAAGGGAACTTCAAGAAAAATGGAAAGCAAGTTGCCACTCCCGAGAAGCATCCCAAAGCGGGGCCCAAGCCTGAAACTAAGTCCTTGTACTGCAAAGGGACTGGTCACTGGAAGCGGAACTACCCCAAATATTTGGCCGATAAGAAGGATGGCAAAGTGAACAAAGGTATATTTGATATACATGTTATTGATGTGTACCTTACTAATGCTCGTAGGCGCCTGGGTATTTGATACTGGTTCGGTTGCTCATATTTGTAGCTCAAAACAAGACCTACACATTAAATGAAGATTGGCTAAGGACGAGGTGACGATGCGCGTCGGGAATGGTTCCAAGGTCAATGCGATCGCCGTCGGCACGCTACCTCTACATCTATCGTCGGGATTAGTTTTATACCCGAATAATTGTTATTTGGAGCCAGCACTGAGCATGAACATCATATCTGGATCTTGTTTAGTGCGAGACATTTATTCATTTAAATCAGAGAATAATGGTTGTTCTATTGTATATGAGTAATATCTTTTATGGTCATGCACCCTTGAGGAATGGTCTATTCTTGTTGAATCTTGATTGCAGTGATACACATATTCATAATATTTATCCCAAAAGATTCAGAGTTGATAATAATAGTGCAACATACTTGTGGTACTGTCGTTTAGGTCATATTGGTGTAAAGTGCATGAAGAAAGTCCATGCTTATGGACTTTTGGAATCACTTGATTATGAATCATTTGATACTTGCGAACCATGCCTCATGGGCAAGATGACAAAAACTCTGTTCTCCAGAATAATGGAGCGAGCTAATGACTTCTTGGAAATAGTACATAACGATGTATGCGGTCCGATGAGTGTTGAAGCACGTGGTGGGTATCGTTATTTTCCCATCTTCACATATGATTTGAGTAGATATGGGTATATCTACTTGATGAAACACAAGTCTGAAAATTTTGAGAAGTTCAAAGAATTTCAGAGTGAAGTAGAGAATCATCGTAGGAAGAAAGTAAAGTTTCTACTATCCGATAGCGGAGGCAAATTTTTGAGTTGCGGATTTGGTCTTCATTTGAAACAATGAGGAATAGTTTCACAGCTCACGCCACCTGCAATAGCACAGCGTAATGGTGTGTCCGAACATCTTAACCGTACTGTATTGGATATGGTGCATTCTATGATGTCTCTTACCGATTTTCCTTTATCATTTTGGGGTAATGCATTAGAGACATGTGCATTCACGTTAAATAGGGCACCATCTAAATCCATTGAGATGACATCGTATGAACTATGATTTGGCAAGAAACCAAAGCTATGGTTTCTTAAAGTTTGGGGTTGCGATGCTTATGTGAATTTTTTTTAGCCTGATAAGCTCGAACCCAAATCGGAGAAGTGCACCTTCATAGGATACCCAAAAGAATATGTTGGGTACACCTTCTACCAGAGATCCGAAGGCAAGATCTTTGTTGCTAAGAATGGATCCTTCCTAGAGAAGGAGTTTCTCTCGAAAGAAGTGAGTGAGAGGAAAGTAGAACTTGATGAGGTAGTTGTACCTTCGCTCGAATAGGAAAGTAGATCATCAGAGAAAATCGTTCCCATGATGCCTACACCAACTAGAGAAGAAAATAATGATAATGATCATGAAATTTCGGATGAAGTTACTACCGAACCTCGAAGGTCGACCAAAACACGTACCACACGAGAGTGGTATGGTAACCCTGTCCTGGAAGTCATGTTGTTAGACAACGGTAGACCTTCAAACAATGAAGAAGCTATGATGAGCCCAGATTCTGATAAATGGCTTGAGGCCTTGAACTCTGAGATAGGATCCATGTATGAGAACAAAGTGTAGACTTTGGTGGACTTGCCCGATGATCAACAAGCCATTGAGAATAAATGGATCTTCAAGAGGAAGACAGACACTGATGGTAATATCACTATCTACAAAGCTCGACTTGTTGCAAAAGGTTTTTGAAAAGTTCAAGGAGTTGACTACGATGATACTTTCTCACCCGTCGCGATGCTTAAGTCTGTCCAAATCTTGTTAGCAAATTGCCGCATTCTATGATTATGAAATTTGGCAAATGGATGTAAAGCTGCATTCCTTAATGGATTTCTTAAAGAAGAGTTGTATATGATGCAGTCAGAAGGTTTTGTCGATCCTAAAGGTGCTAACAAAGTGTGCAAACTCCAGCGATCCATCTACGGACTGGATCAAGCATCTCGGAGTTGGAATATACGCTTTGATGGGGTGATCAAAGTATATGGTTTTATATAGACTTTTGGTGAAGCCTTTATTTACAAGAAAGTCAGTGGGAGCTCTGTAGCTTTTCTGATATTATATGTGGATCACATATTATTGATTGGAAATGAAATAGAATTTCTGTATAGCTTAAAAGCATACTTGAATAAGAATTTTTCATTGAAAGACCTCGGTGAAGCTACTTATATATTGCGCGTCAAGATCTATAGAGATAGATCAAGACGCTTAATAGGATATTCACAAAGCACATGCCTTGACAAAGTTTTGAAGAAGTTCAAAATGGATCAGTCAAAGAAAGGGTTCTTGCCTGTGTTACAAGGTGTGAAGTTGAGTTAGACTCAAAGCCCGACCACCGCAAAAGATAGAGAGAAAATGAAAGTCATTCCCTATGGCACAATCATTGGTTCTATCATGTATGCTATGCTGTGTACCAGACCTGATGTTTGCCATAAGTCTGGCAGGGAGGTACCAAAGTAATCCAGGAGTGGATCACTGGACAGTGGTCAATAACATCCTGAAGTACCTGAAAAGGACCAAGGATATGTTTCTCGTTTATGGAGGTGACAAAGAGCTCGTTGTAAATGTATACGTTGATGCCAGCTTTGACACTGATCCGGATGACTCTAAGTCACAAACCGGATACACATTTTTATCGAATGGTGGAGCTGTCAGTTGGTGCAGTTCCAAGCAGAGCGTCATGGCGGGATCTACGTGTGAAGCGCAGTACATAGCTGCTTTGGAAGCAGCAAATGAAGGAGTTTGGATGAAGGAGTTCATATCTAATCTAGGTGTAATACCTAGTGCATCGGGTCCAATGAAAATATCTTGTGACAATACTAGAGCAATTGCCTTAACGAAGGAATCCAGATTTCACATAAGAACCAAACACATCAACAGACGTTTCAACTCCATCCGTGATCAAGTCTCTTTCGCGATACATACGGATCTGAATGTGGCAGACCCATTGAATAAGCCTCTTCTGCTAGCAAAAGATGATCATCACCAAGACTCCATGGGTGTTAGATTCATTACAGTATAATCTAGATTACTGACTCTAGTGCAAGTGGGAGACTGAAGGAAATAAGCCCTAGGGGCAATAATAATGTTGTTATATTATATTTCCTTATTGATGATAAAAGGTTTATTATTCATACTATAATTCTATTGATTGGAAACCTTAATACATGTGTGAATACATAAACAAACAACATGTCCCTAGTAAGCCTCTACTAGACTAGCTCGTTGATCAAAGATGGTTAAGGTTTCCTAACTGTGGACATGAGTTGTCATTTGATAATGGGATCACATCATTAGGAGAATTATGCAATGGACAAGACCCATCTGTTAGGTTAGCATAATGATTGTTCAGTTTTATTGGTATTGCTTTCTTCATGTCAAATACATATTCCTTCGACTATGAGATTATGCAACTCCCAGTTACCGGAGGAATGCCTTGTGTGCTATCAAATTTCACAACGTAACTAGGTGATTGTAAATATGATCTATAGGTATCTCCGAAGGTGTCTTGTTGGGTTGGCTAGAATCGAGATTAGGATTTGTCACTCCGAGTATCGGAGAGGCATCTCTGGGCCCTCTCGGCAATACACATTATAATAAGCCTTGCAAGCAAATGACTGATGATTTAGTCATAGGATAATGTATTACGGAATGAGTAAAGAGACTTTTTGGTAATGAAATTGAACTAGGTATGGAGATACCGACGATCGAATCTCTAGCAAGTAACATACCGACGGACAAAGGGAATTAAGTATGTTGTCATAATGGTTCGACCAATAAAGATCTTCGTAGAATATGTAGGAGCCAATATGGGCATCCAGGTTCCGCTATTGGTTATTGACCAGAGAGGTGACTCGGTCATGTCTAGAACCCGTAGGGTCCGCACGCTTAACGTTCATTGACGACATAGAATTATATGAGTCATGTGATTTGGTAACTAAATGTTGTTCGGAGTCCCGGATGAGATCACATACATGACGAGGAGTCTCGAAATTCCTAGAGGTAAATATTGATATATAGGACGATGGTATTCAGACACCGGAAGTGTTCCGGGGTGGTATCGGGTACTTATCGGGTCACCGGAAGGAGTTCCGGGCACCCCCGGCAAAAGATATGGGCCTTATGGGCCAAGTGGGGAAACCCACTAGCCACAAGGGGTTGGTGTGCCCTCTATATGGGCCGGACAAGGTGGAGAAGGAAAGGGTAAGAAGGAAAGGAAAGAAAGGGAATATGATTCCCCCTTCCTTTCCCCCTCCCTCTTTTTCCTTCTCCCTCCGACAAATATGGCAGGAGCGCGGTCTAGGAGGACCCCAAGTAGGATTCAACCTACTTGGAGTGCCCCATGGCAGCCTCCCCTCTCCCTCCCACCTATATATATATGTAGGGGGGGGGCTAGCACATCCCAGACAATTGCTTAGCCGTGTGGGGCGCCCCCTCCACTGTTTACACCCCTGGTCATATTTTCGTAGTGCTTAGGGAAAGCCTTGTGGAGATCACTTCACCATCACCGTCACCACACCATTGTGCTGACGGAACTCATATACTACCTCGACATCTTGTTGGATCAAGAAGGCGAGCGACGTCACCGAGCTGAACGTGTGTAGAACGCGGTGGTGCCGTGCGTTCGGTACTTGATTGGTTGAAGTGCGAATAAGTTCGACTACATCAACCGCGTTGCGAAACACTTCCGCTTACGGTCTACGAGGGTATGTAGACACACTCCCCCCCACCCTAGTTGGTATGCATCTCCATGGATAGATCATTACTGACAACCCACAAGTATAGGGGATCACAATAGTTTTCGATGGTAGAGTATTCAACCCAAATTTATAGATGCAACAGAAGGGGAGCCAACGAATATTTGAAGGTATTAGCAGCTGAGTTGTCAATTCGACCACACTTGGAGATTAATTATCTGCAGTAAAGTGATCAGTAGGAAAGTAGTTTGATAGTTTTGATAGTAGTGACAGCATCAACGATAACAGTAACAGTGACAGTAGTAATTTTGTAGCAAGTGTAACAGTAGCAGCAGCTGTAGTAACTTAGCAAGATCAATACAGGACAAATTCGTAGGCATTGGATCGGTGATTTGTTGGACGATATTCATCATGTGACATTTATAACCTAGGGCGATACGGCACTAGCTCCAGTTCATCGATACAATGTAGGCATGTATTCCGTAAATAGTCATACGTGCTTTATTAGAAGAACTTGCATGATATCTTTTGTCCTATCCTCCCGTGGTAGCGGGGTCCATATTGGAAACTAAGGGATATTAATGCCTCCTATTAATAGAGAACCGGAACATAGCATTAACACATAGTGAATACATGAACTCCTCAAACTACGGTCATCTCCGGGAGTGGTTCCGGCTGTTGTCACTCCGGGGTTGCCGGGTCATAACACGTAGTAGGTGACTATAACTTGCAAGATCGGATCTAAAACATTGATATAATGATGAATTCATAAATGGTTCAGATCTGAGTTCATGGCACCCGAGCCCAAAGTGACAAGCATTAAGCATAGCAAAGTCATAGCAACATCAATCTAAGAACACAGTGGATACTAGGGATGGGGCCCTAACAAAACTAACTCGATTACATGATGACTCTCATCCAACTCCTCACCGACCAGTGATCCTACGAAGGAATTACTCAATCCCGGTGGGGAGAATCCTGGAATTGGCGATGGAGAAGGGTTTGTCATGACGAAGAACGAAGATCCCCCTCTCCGGAGCCCCAAACGGACTCCAGATCTAGCCTCCCGAGGAAGAACAGGAGGTGGCGGCGGCTTCGTCTCGTAGATCGCGATAATTCTTTCGCCCTGATTTTTTCTCCCAAAATAGGAATTTATAGGATCAGGGTTGTCGTCTACGGGGCCCCCACGTGGGTACAACCTACCTAGGTGCGCCAGGAGAGGGGGGCGCGCCCTGGTGGGTTGTACCCACCCAGGGGCCCCTCTCTGGTGGGTCTTGGCTCCAGTAATTTTCTTTTATTCCATCAATATTCCTCGCAAAGTTCCGTTTCATTCCGAGAACTTTTATTTCTGCACAAAACAACATCATGGTAGTTCTGCTAAAAACATCGTCAGTCTGGGGTTAGTTTCATTCAAATCATGCAAATTAGAGTCCGAAACAAGAGGAAAAGCATGAGAAAAAGTAGATACGTTGGAGACGTATCAACTCCCCCAAGCTTAAACCTTTGCTTGTCCTCAAGCCATTCAGTTGATAAACTGAAAGTGAGAAAGAAAAACTTTTACGAACTCTTTTTCTCTTGTTTACATGAATAAGCTTAAACATCACCCATGTTTTCAGCCAACATTATAACTAACCATGTCAACAATAACATTTAAAGATTATATTAACTCATATGAATGACATAATCAGCTAGCGAGCGATTATAAGAGATCTCAAACAGCAACACGTTGTCAAAACAATCATGATATAATATGAGAATAGTGGTATCTCGCTAGCCCTTTCTGAGACCGCAAAACATAAATGCAGTGCAACTCCAAAGTCCGAGCAGCGACTAAACATTGTAAGGCTGTGTTTGGTTGAGCTGTAGATTCTTGAAAAGCTGCTGTGGAAAAGCAGATGTGGAGAAGCTGCTGTGAAAAAGCAGCTGTGGAAAAGCTGGAGGTTGTTTGGTTAAAACGACTGTGAAACTGTAGATTTGGTTGTGAATTGTCTGTAATGCCCCTGAGCCTGAGTGAATATGTTTACATGCAAATTAATCGTAATGCAATGATCCTACTATGAATATTGTTCATGTTATCAATATATATATGGTCCAACAAGCAATTACGCAGCAATCCGCGGCAAGCAACCATCCAATGTACATCAAAATGTGCCAAGTATTCATGAATAACCCAGTCATTGTACAGCAACATACGACAATATACAGTCCACTTTCCATCAATATACAACAATTTGACAAGCAATATGTATCAATATATCAAAAAAAACCACTGTTCATCACTACACATGAATTCGGTCACTACCAACAGAGAAAAAAAGTGGGAGGAAGGGGAGCAGCTACTGAATGGAGGGAGGAGGTCGCGCTGGGCCGGCCGGAGGTAGCACCGGCGGCGGGGCGCGCCGGTGGAGGGGTAGCGGCCCTTGCTGGTCCGATGGTCCTTGGTCCATGCAGGTACTTGAGGAAGGAGGAGGTCTGGTGGGTAGTAGAGGAGAGAGGAGGTAGCAGCGGGGCGGCGGACACGGAAGGCGGCGCTGGCGGCTGGGCGCGCGGCTGTGGAGGGGCGGCGCCGGCGGCAGCGCTGGCTAGGAACCCTAGCTGTCGCTCGGGTCGAAGGGGATCGAGCAGGGTTTTTTTTTGCGAGGATGAGATCTCCTCTCGTGACCGACCATCGCTCGGGGGATAGAACGATAGCCTTTTTTGACTTGCCAGTGGCAAAGGTGGGTAAATACCATGCAATGTTCAGGGGACAGCTAAAAATGCATCTCTGAAGTTGGGGGTTCACCTGCTTCGAGAATTACACTACGGGAATCTGTAGCTTTTGCAACTTCAGCTTCTCACGTTTGTCCCTTTGGTTAGCTTATAGCTTTGAAAAGCCAAAAGCTGGATCCAAAAGTCTAACCAAACACAGCCTAATTCATGGTAGAAAAGATCCAGTCATGCTAACACCCAACATTCACTACACACAATGCATAGGCATGACAATAGTGCTCTCAGATCTGGCGTTTATTAGATAAGGTGATGACACAACATAAAAGTAAATAGATAGTCCCTTCGCAGAGGGAAGCTGTGATTTGCAGAGGTGCCAGAGCTCAAGTTTTTAAAACAGAGGTAAATGAAAGTTTTGAGAGGTGCACCCTTCTCATTCACTTCACGACTATCACCTATCGACATCTCCCATGCTAAACGAGCTAGTGGCGGTTCCCAAGCAGAAAACTAAAAGTTTGAACTCCATTGGGAGTTTTTGTTGTTTATTTGTAAGCTTTTTCTTTTTCAGTTTGGGACTGGGAATCCCTATTACCGCCCTTTTCTCGTGCAATGGCGAGTGAATAAATACTCGACCTGAGAATAACCTGCTTAGCATGGAAAATAACAACCACCTCCTGTCGGTCCATGAACGATCCAGACACACAAAAAGGATATTTATTTGAAGTTTTTAGAGGTGGCACATGCAAATTTACTTAGGACCGCAGGGTAATACCGCATATAGGTAGGTATGGTGGACTCATCTGGAATAACTTTGAGTTTTAGAATTTGATGCACAAGCAGTATTCCCGCTTAGTACAAGTGAAGTCTAGCAAATAGGTTGGGAAGCAGCCAGCTAGAGAGCAACAATGGTCATGAACATGCAGCATGCATAATAAACATTGGACACCCCAATGAGTAGGAGATGGACACCATGAATGTAAATATCATAGAGGCTATGTTGGTTTTGATTCAACTACATGCATAAACATTTGCCAAGTCAAGCCACTTGAACATTCAGAGGAGGATATCATATCATCATACTATATCACAATCATTTTAACACTATGTTGATATACAAGATAAATCATGATTAACTCCTAGCTACTTATGCATGGCATGAGAAACTATAATCTCTAATTGTCATGGCAAACATGTTTAATCATAATGGGATGAATCATGGGTACTAGGTTAAACATATTTACACAAACAGAACAAGTCAAGTTCATACCAGTTTCTCCTTGCCACGGCCAGTTCATCGAATATCGTCATTATTGCCTTTCACTTGCGCGACCGAATGATATGAAAATAATAATAGCGCAAGCACTAAAAAAATACACTTCCGTGATGATACGTGTTTGTCACAGTAGGTCACGTTTTCTGTCATGCATGTACATCCATGACAAATTTATGACAGAATGAAGATAGTCATACCTGTGCTGTCGTAGAAGTGTTCCATGACATTACCAAAATTATCATCACGGAAGTGTCCACTTCCATGATGATAAATCGCGCGTCACAGAAGTGCTTTCGTCAAGGGTGACCGACACGTGGCATCCACCATAACAGAACGCCGTTAAGCTATCGGGTCCGGTTTTGGATCCGATAACCCGTTAACAGCCCCGAGCAATGGGGATTTTCCACGTGTAAAATCATCATTGGCTGGAGGAAAGACGTGTCAGCATACCGTTTTGACAGATGTCATCCACTCATTGGACCCAAAGCACCTATGATACGTCAACATGTGGCACGGCCCAACAGAGGCCCATTCATGTGAAAGGCCGGCCCGTTTGACTTGGTCAAAAGGTGGCGGGCCGGCCCACGACAAGCCTATGAACCGCTTGTTCACATATAGCCCATTTACAGCCCGCTAACCCAGGGCCCGTTTACGGCCTATCCGAATTAGGCCCTGTAGCGTCATCTGGGCCGTCCAATATAATTCCAGCCGTTTTAACTTCTGGCCCATGTATGGCCCATGACGTCTTTCGGCCCATAAGAGGCCCTTATTAATCTCAGACCATTAACGGCCTGTGGTAAAACTGGCCCGTAATGAACAATGTATCACTTTATACCCATTAACGGCACGTGGTGAAACTGGGCCGTAATGAACAATGTATCACTTTCTACCCATTAACGGCCCATTATTCCGTTGGGCCATTTCCAGCCCATGTTATCTTTCGGCCTTCTCGGGGCCCATTTATTCTTTGGCCCATTTCCACATTCATTTACTTTCGGCCCGTTACTGTCATTTTCTGCTTGTGGGCCAAATTTAGCCCGTGGTTACAGTTGGCCCGTTTGTGGCACGATAATACGTTGGGCCGTTTTCATGTCAAAAAAACCTGTTGGGCTGTTTTCATAGAGTTATCAAATACAGCCTATTAATGGCCCGTTATTGTCCACGAATAGTATGACCCATGATTGGCGAAATTATTATACGCCCCGTAGAAGGCCCATGGATCATACGGCCCGTAAAAGGCCCATGAATCATACGGTCCATAGAAGGCCCATGGATCCTACGGCCCGTATAGAAGGCAATGGATCCTACGGCCCGTTGAAGGCCCATGGATCATACGGCCCGCAGGAGGCCCATGGTTACAATAGTCCGTGTGTTTCCATGATTATTTTGGCCTAGTTTCCAAAGATAGGTTATTGTGGCCACTAGAAAAACACAGAAAAAGAACTGCAGTGACTACAAGCAAACAACTAAACAAGATAATAAGGAAATAAATAAGCAAGCAATTAACGCTAGCCTATTACAACTATTACACATATTACATCCACCGAGCATCAAAGTTCGCCACCAATGCAAATATAGGGAGCAAATCAGCATATTACATACACTGGCCGTCAAAATTGGCCACCAGTGCAAATAAACGCGACAGCAAAACAAGAGCATAACTGAAACAACTTCAGAAGAGCTCAAGAAACATGGTATCCACCATGCTAGCAATAAGCTTATCAAGCTTATTAGCTTTTTCCTATTTGGCGCTAAAATACTCCAATGCTTGTTGTTGCACCAGAAAGTATGCATCTTAATGCTTCAGGGACTTCCGTAGTACTTCCGCTTCTTGTCGCAGCACAACTGATCAATGTCTTTCATCTTGTAGTTGAGACTCAAGAAACCGAACTGATTCAGACAGTGAGTTTGATTAGCTTGTGCAAGCGGTAGTGGCTAGTAACTCCAATACTAAACCAAGATAGGACTTTGGGGTTATCTCACTGTCTTTGAGATAGTCTTCCTTAGCTGTTTTATCAGCTTTGTTGGAGACCAACAAGGATGTGTCACTATCCTAAACCTTATCTGCATTACTTCCTTTACCATTGTTTAATAAGGCACTCTTCCCCAATATTTTGTCGGCATTCTAAAAGAAGAAACAAGCAGACACATAACAATTTAGCATGTACTTGTATATGAAACTCATTTCGGTGAACCAGTTCATTAGTAAGGTGGACATGATTAAACTACCAAGTCTTCTATTGCCAAGTACTAGTACATAATAAAAGCATCAAACAAACATATATCTATGTCCTATGGTCACTGCATTGTCTTGCCAAATCAAAATAGAGACACGGTTCAAATCATATCAGTTCAAGACAAAGCAGCAGTGAAAGAATACAAAACCTGGGAAACTACACGGCACAACACGATTTCAGATGGGTACCACGTGTATACATGTACAACAACACTATTTGCTTTGTTGTGATGCAAGTAATGTGCATGATATGAGAAGTCAACTGTATACACAGTTGAAATTGAAATCAACAGAGCTATTGATAAGAGCAAGCCTGTTAAAGAAACATGGGTGAACATAGCTGCTGTGCCATTGGAGTTTCGATTGGATCCTTCAATTTAAAAATAAGTTTGTGTGAGTAAATACAGTGATACAAAAGCAAAGGAGTATGCACGATAGTAATCATAGTTTAAAAAGGCGCGCCTAAGCGAGCGCTTAAGCGCGCCTAGGCTCTAGGCATTGGCGAAATGCATTGCGCATAACTACGCTTAATCTGTGCATAACTGCGCATAAGCATGCACTTTGGTCAGTAAAGTGCAAGGCGGTGGCAAAACGCACAATTAACACCTATCGCTTTTTGGAACTATGATAGCAATGGAATCTTAAATTAGAACAATTGTTCTTCAGGTTTAGGCACTTGTTCTACATGAACAGAGTACAGTAAGACGCAAGAATATAGTACTTAAAAAAATATAAAATGAGCTCATAGACCTTACCACATTCTTGGTTCGGGACTTGCACAGAACAAGGCATTCCCAGTCATCGTCCAGTAAATGTGTCTCAGGAGAACGTAAGGGAATTTGATGAGTTTATTTGCCGGCGAAGTACGTTTTCTTTAGGTAATTCTGATATTGCCACTAAGCATTCTTGAAGATAGCAGAGGTATTAGCACAGGTTACCTCATCCTGAGTTTCCAAATCGGTCCTTCTCTATAGAGAAAAATGGGAAAATTTGATGTATTATAACCATCATGGAGGTAGGATGTATGGGACAAAGCAAAGTAATTGCCATGAATAACATTACTTACACATAACTCCTGAAGAAACACCTGTAACTGGCATTTTCCTTCATCTTCAGTATAATATTTCCAAGATGGGAAGATACGCACATACGACTTAACAACATCAAATGCGATAGATGCTAAAGTACGACTAGCTGGTTGTGCTTCCTCCACAGGAATAGGTGTACTAACTGGTGGAGCTGGGGTTTGCCGTGGTAGCAGTGGCCCTTTAGGCATTGGAGCTGCCTTACTAACTGCTCTTGTTTGGGAGCTCTGTGGTGGAGATGGTGTTGTGTCAACAGGAACTGGGTTACTATCTGCTGGGGTTGGGGTTAGATTGGGTGAAGCTGGTTCTCTGTCCATCGCATTAGGGGTACAATCTGCGAGAGTTTGGGTTATGTGTGGTAGGTCTAGTTCTCGTGCATGTACAATCGGGGTGCTATCTCCACCAAGAGGTAGCACTATTTTATTTGAAGACCGTGTTTTTAGTCCGCTAGATGCTGGCATCACCCGCTCCAATTCAAATGGCTGATAAACAGGAAACATGGTTGAATGTACGGACATTTTATGAGAGACAGATGCAATAGATAGTGTGGAAAAAAGAGGACATGAAATAGTTGACATGTATATTTTAACTAAAACGGATAGCATGACATAATTTCACATAGATGATGTCTATCAGAACTGGATAACATAGCATAACATAATTCAAAGATATGATGAATAACTAAAACGCCGTGCCAAGTTAGGGCATACACCTCGGTGGGGGAATAGGACTGGTCATCTGTCTCTGAATCCATCTCTGAGGTGCTATCGGGACCCAACAAGAGATCTGCTTCGACAGGTAGCACTGCCTGCTCTGAAGGCCTTGTTTTCACTCCAGATTTTTCAATCTCCCACCCAAATGGCTCACAGGAAGAGTAGTTTAATGTACAAACATTGTTGACAAATGGAAATGTAATGAAGAAAAGGATGGGCAAGATATCATTCAAATATATGATGCCTGGTTAAACAGGATGTCTTTACACATCTCACATATATTATGGCTGGCTAAAAGACATGAGACTGCATAATTCCCATATATGATATAGAAACTAAACAGGTGGCGACAGAACATGTCTAAACTAACCAGATGACATATATGATGTCAAAAGTAGGCACTGCAAGGCAACATATGCATGATATGACTAACATCATCATGCCAAGGTAGAAGAAACACCTTGGGGGGGGGGTAAATCGGAGTGGTCAGCGGCGTCTGAATCCGCCTCAGAACATATATCTTCCTCTGGATTACAATCTGGAGAGGGGTGGGGAGAGTTTGCCATTGAACCCACCATGGAGCGATGTCTTCATGACATTGTATTGCCGCACAACACTCTTCCCTATTTCTCTACATGTTCAGCATGACTGTGTACAATATCTGACATGCATACGAAAAAAATATGGTGAGATTATGTAAGGAGAGCATGCAGAAATTTAGAGTGATGGTAACAACCAGTGGATGGATCCAAAAATAATGATAGCAGGCTGATGATTGCATTAATTTAATAAAAAGACATATGATGATTGCTTTACTATTTGTTTCCCACCCAAGATAAACAACATAGGCATACCCTAGATGAACCAGATATTAGACAGAGATACTATTCATTGCTTCCTCGATATGTGCCCCACAACTGTAACATCCCAAATTTTCAATTTGCGATGTTATACATAAATCATAATTGCATTTCATGTTTTTGCATTTTTGTTCGTGGCGTTCCTCGAAATTCTAAGCAACTCAAGGACCTACGGAGAGAGTTGGGGATTTTACCGTTTTCGTATTTGAGTTCGCTCGAATACCGGTACGAGGACGGTGTGATTCTAATTATTTTTCTCTCCTAAAAGTATTTATAAATACCAAAAATGAGCGGAGATAATATGACTTCTCCAAAATAACAGAAATATTGGAGGAAAAATATTAAAATCACTTTTGGTATTTTTCTGGATTTATTTGCGGATTTATTTGCATAGGAAAAATACGCGTTTTACAAAATTGCATTTCGATCCGGAAAAAATGTTCACTTTGTCCTAAATATTATTAGAGGACGGTTAAAATTTATTTCAGGAATTTTGGAGTCCGTTTGGTATTTCTTTCGTTAGTTTTTCTGCGCCGGGACTCTTTTAGAAAAAAAATAGGAAACCGACTTAGACTCGTGAAGGACTAGGACTCTGGGCTTTATATAGCGCCAGAGCCGGCCCGTTACGCTCAGCCCGCCAGCGCCAAAAACCCTAGCGCCCGAGCCAGCCGCCGCCGCCTCACTCGCCCGCCGCCGCCGCCGCCGCCACCGGCCGCCCCGCCGCCCGCGCCACGCCGCCACCCGCCGCCGCCCGCCGCACCGCCCCGCCGCCCGCGTGCCGCGCCACCGCCGCCGGAGCCCCGCCGCCTCGCCCCGCCGGAATCCCGCCGGAGTTGTTGCCCGAGGTAGTTCTCGGTTTTTCCCGTTTAACCGATCGGTTTTGTTTAGGAAAACCTAGATCTGTTTTTTTATTTTAGATCGGTTCGGTTTATTTCGCCGGTTTACTTATTTAGCGGACGTTTGTTCGTACGTTCGTTTTTACGAACGGTTTTCGTTAGTTAACCGCAGACAGCGAACGTTCATTCGTTAGCCTGTTCGTTGTTTTTCTTTTTCGGGGTATTTATCCGCGGTTATTCCGATCGTTATTTCTGCCCTGATCTTGTTTCGCGTTTTTCTTTTCGCCCGAGAGTCGGAATCAGGTGATTCAAAATCCCAGATCTTCGTCTCGAAGCCTTCTATACGTTAGATCAACTAGAACAAAGTTTTGGCTACTGTAAAATTTGACTTTAGGCCAACTAGTAAACCGGAGCTCGTTTCTTTTGCAGTTAGAGTTTCGTTGCTTCTTTCGAGTTGATTCTTTTGCAAACCGGAGTTCTTAAGTTGAACTTTCTGGTTAGATCTCTTATTTGAGTTTTACCCGTGCATTAGTGAAGTACTTATTGTATGCTTGTTTGATTGCAATAGAGTATCTGAAGTGCGCCGCTTGCTACTTTGAGTCTCTAGGTTTTGCGGATCATCAGCAAGGCAAGTAACACTTTGATCATACTTTCCAATTACCCAGTTTTCATTCATTAGTTCAACCCTCACACATTGCATGAGTAGGATCAATTAACTTGTGGGACTGGGAAGTAGATTGAGGTAGTACCTATTACCTGCATTACATTCAAACCTTTGGGAGTCACTTCTACGTTTGCTGTCAGGACCTGCTATGCTCGTGGACGTGGATTGGGTGAGTGAAATCCATGACAGATGTGAGTTTGTTAATTAATGGTTCAACTTAAGGTGGCAACATTAATACACATCTGGGTGATTTGAGGCACCTGGGTATTCCAGCGATTGCCTATTTTTCTTTTGGACCGCCACCCAGGCTCAAAGGGATCATGATATTATTCATACTAGAAACTTCCGTGTGCAGCCACAATGCTATTATGGGCTCTAGCATAGTATGAGTAAGTCGTGAGAACTCTTACAGTGGTGGACTAGCAGATGTAGGGGATGTAGGTTGGTACGGTCCGCCCGATCGTAAGGTGCTAGCGCTTCTGAAAGACTATGTCTCGGTCATCCGTTTCTCAAACACCATGCAGTGCGAGAAACCAAACGGAGGCAATCGAGTCTTGTGGGAAAAGTGCACAAACCTCTGCAAAGTGTACAAACTGATCATGATTAGCCATGTCCCCGGTTATGGACGTCTTGAGTATCTAGTACTTGGATTTTCATGTGCATCTCAACATGTTACTCTAATTTACTATTGTTGGGTTTAATGATTACTTTAATTGGGGTTGAGAGGATGTCTATCTTCTCAACGATGTTTCAACTACCATGATAGTTAATTAAAATGAATTCCTTTGAAGTTGGGAAAAATTGGCTTTACGCAAAAACTTAACCATAGAGCTTTCCACCAGCCATATTGCATATAGTATAGCTTTACTTTCATTGCATTCTCTTGTGTTAACTTGCCAGCATATTCCATGTGCTGACCCGTTTTCGGGCTGCAACGTTTCATGTTGCAGACTTTTCAAACGACGAGTAAGATGCCCTTTTAAGTCGTGGTTCTATACTTAGTGATGCCGCTGGAGTTGATGGACTCACTTATCTTCCAAGCCTTCCGCTGTTATCGTGTTAGATGGCCTTCAGCCATATTATTTGTAATAAGTTCATCGTTGGACTATCGATGTAATAAGTGTGTGATTGCTACTCTGTTATAAATCCTTCAAGTACTATGCGTGTCAGCATTACTGATCCAGGGATGACACTGATGCACAGAGATCAGACTGTTTGAGGTCTGGTCGCTACAAGATGATATCAGAGCACACGCTGACTATAGGACACGACCACTAAGACAAGCCCTAGAGCACTATTCACTCTTCTCTTTCTGACTTCTCATCTTTTCTAGTCTTTAGGATGGTGGAAGCAAAGCACAAGTTCATGCAACCGGATGAAGAAACACCCTTTGGACGACACCTGAAGGAAGTCACTAGATATCTCAACATTGGATTACCAAGTTTCACTGGAACCTACAATGCCACTGTACCTGAGGAGGAGCGTTGGTTGATTCAAGCTCAAGTTCCAGGAAGGACGTTCGCACCAGTCACCTCACTCATAGCATTTTCCTTTAATGCGCCTACACGGAGCCTAGGAAGGAGTATGGCAGCCCACATTGCTATGGGAAGGATTGGAGAAGTTTACAAGCAGGAGCTAAAGGAAACCATCTACCAGATTTGTGGACGCCGAGATGAGAATTGGGATATGATCAGCACTCGGAAGGGTATATCCATTGCAGCATTCATCCAGGAGTTGAACCACCACATTCGTCGCCAGGAGCACCAGATGTGTGCTGGGATGATAGATTTGAAGAAGGCCCTGAATAGGAATTTGGAGCTAGAAGAAGAACTCAAGTTTACATGCGACGGATATGAGGAGGAGATGAAGATACTTGTGGAGAAGAATGATGATTTGACCCGGAAGTTAGGAATACTCATGGGAGAAGAAGACGAGGAAGAAGAACCCAAGGAGATTCCACCGGAGGATTATATCATCATAGATGACACGGATTCGGAAGCTGAGGATAGCAAGGATGAAGACTATGAAGATGAAGCTGGAGCAGAAATTATGGAATCCTCTGCCGATCAATATTTTTAGATGACCACCCTGTGACTAGTACTTTACCTCCATATGTTAGTTTTAGAGCACCTTTGTAACGATCGTTAGATTTGTAAGACCTTGTTTGAAATTGATTGGTGTGATATGATTGTGTGTTTGTCTCATGTGCATATGGGTAGTGATTTTCCCTTAGACCTCTTTTTTATTCTAATCTCTTCCCTCTACACCCATCAGATGCCTCCAAGACGTGAATTCGAGTTTCCCCCTGAGCTCACACAGTTGATCCAGCAACAGAACACCCTGATGCAACTTCTTGTCCAGAACACTCAGAACAACCACAACAACAACAACAACAACCCTCCACCACCACCACCCGTGGACAACCTGACACGTTTCTTAAGGTTGCAACCACCCGTGTTTGATAGCAGCATCGAACCAATTGTGGCTGATGACTGGCTACACAAGATTGGAAGGGATTTGACCACCGCCAATTACTCGGATGCTGAGAATGTGCGATTTGCCGCACACCAGTTGTCTGGACCAGCCGCAACATGGTGGGAGAACTACACAGCCACTTACCCCGTAGCCAATGTCACTTGGGATCAGTTTCAGCAAGCTTTTCGTACCGCCCATGTCTCAACTGGAGCAATGAGTATGAAGAAGCAGGAGTTTCGCAATTTGCGCCAAGGGAACCGTACTATGGCCCAGTACGTGGATGAGTTTAGTACCCTATCTCGTTATGCCCCAGATGATGTGGCCACAGATGCCAAGAAGCAAGAGAGATTCATGGAAGGGCTGAATGATGAGATGAGTGTACAGTTGATGGTGGCAACTTTCAATAATTACCAGGAGTTGGTTGACCATGCCCTGATGATTGAAAGGAAGCATCAACAGATTGAGAGTCGCAAGAGGAAGTATGGGCAAGGAAAGTATAACTCTGGAGCTCTGCAGAAGCCCCGCTTTACCCCTAAAGCGGTAGGACAGATTCAACATGGAGGAGGTAGCTCACACAACCACAATGGCACCAAGAATGGCAATGGAAATGGGAATGGAGCCAATGGAAACCAGAACCGCCCTACACCGTCCACACCCACCAAGAGGGATTTCAGCCATGTCACTTGTTACAAGTGCGGGAAGACTGGACATTATGCTAATGAATGCCCAGAAGTTAAGAATGGGAATGGCAATGGAAGCGCCGGGAAGAAGCCCAACCCGTTCAACAAAGGACAAGTGAACCACGTGACTGTGGAGGAAGTAGAGGAGCAACCAGATGCAGTTATAGGTAAGTTATTAGTTAAGTCCATTACTGCACTCGTTCTTTTCGATACTGGTGCATCGCATTCATATATTTCTAGGGGATTCGTGGATAAGTATAAGCTGCCGACCCAAGCCCTTAGATCGCCCATGTTAGTAACCTCGCCAGGAGCGGAGTATATGGCTAAGTCATGGTGTGATCAGTTGCCCCTAAGGATTGGTAATTACATTTTCCCTTCGGACCTAATAGTATTGGAATCTCAAGGACTGGATGTGATATTAGGCATGGATTGGTTATCTAAGTATGAAGGGAATATTGAATGTGCTAGCAAGACCATTTTTCTTACTACGCCGGAAGGAAGAAGGATCAAGTATGTATCCCGGCATGAGTCAAAGAGGAGTAGATTAAATTCCCTGTCAGGAGTTGTACATGAGGAAGTGCCAGTAGTGAAGGATTATCCGGATGTGTTTCCAGAGGAGTTACCTGGCATGCCACCGGATTGAGATATAGAGTTTTTGATTGAACTTTTGCCAGGCACCGGGCCAATTTCTAAGAGACCATATAGGATACCCGCAAAGGATTTGGAGGAAATTAAGAAACAGATTAAGGAGTTACTGGATAAAGGATTTAGACGCCCAAGTTCTTCGCCTTGGGGTTCGCTAGTACTTCTAGTGGAGAAGAAGGATAGATCGTTAAGAATGGTTGTTGATTACTGAGGATTGAATGAAGTAACGATCAAGAACAAGTACCCGCTGCCGATGATCAATGATCTGTTCGATAGATTGCAAGGAGCTAAGGTATTTTCCAAGATCGATCTGCGATCAGGGTACCATCAATTGAAGATCCGAGAGCAGGATATACCTAAGACGACCTTTACCACTAGGTATGGGCTGTACGAGTATACCGTTATGTCGTTTGGTCTGACAAATGCACCGGCATACTTTATGAACCTGATGAACAAAGTGTTTATGGAGTATTTGGATAAGTTCGTCGTAGTGTTCATAGATGATATTTTGATCTTCTCGAAGGATGAAGAGGAGCATGAAGAGCATTTGCGTTTGGTATTGGAGAAGCTCAGAGAACATCAGCTATATGCCAAGTTTAACAAATGTGAGTTTTGGTTGAAGGAAGTCGGATTCCTCGGACATGTTATATCCGGAGAAGGAATAGCAGTAAATCCGCCAATGTGGACACTGTGACCAATTGGGAAGCAACGACAACAGTTGGAGAGATCCGGAGTTTTCTTGTTCTCGCAGGATACTACCGGAGATTTATCGAGAATTTCTCAAAGATTGCAAAGCCAATGACGGAGTTGTTGAAGAAGGACACCAAGTTCTGTTGGACCGAAGAATGTGAGACTAGTTTCCAGGAGTTGAAGAAAAGGTTGGTCTCATCCCCTGTGTTGATTCTGCCAGATCAACATAAGGATTATGAGGTGTACTGCGACGCTTCACGTCGAGGACTTGGAGCAGGTCATATGCAGGAAGGAAGAGTTGTTTCGTATGCCTCACGACAGCTAAAACCTCATGAGATGAACTATGCCACCCACGATTTGGAGTTAGCAGCCGTAGTGCATGCATTGAAGACGTGGAGACATTTTCTCATTGGAAACCATTATGAAGTATACACGGATCACAAGAGTTTGAAGTATATATTCACTCAGAAGGAGTTCAATCTTAGGCAAAGGAGATGGCTGGAACTCATTAAGGATTATGACATGAGATTGCATTATCATCCTGGAAAGGCTAACGTAGTAGCTGATGCACTAAGCCGTAAGATCCATGTCAATACCCTAATGATGGAGGAGTTTCCAAAGGAGTTAGCCGAGGACTTACGAGAACTACGTTTGGAGATAGTTCCGAGAGGCGATGTAGCAACACTAGAAATCCAGTCTACCCTGATGGATAAAATCAGAGAAGCTCAGAAAGCTGACAAGGAGGTTGTCTCTATAAAGGAGAGGATGAGCGAAGGAAAAGCTAAAGGATTTCGTGAGGATGAACACGACACCCTATGGTTTGAGGATCGAATCTATGTGCCCAATGACCCGGAGATCAGGAAGTTGATTTTACAGGAGGCCCATGATTCCCCATACTCGATTCACCCAGGAAATACTAAGATGTATTTGGATTTGAAGGATATTTTCTGGTGGACCGGTATGAAGAAGGATATTGCAGAGTATGTAGCAGTTTGTGATGTGTGTCAAAGAGTAAAGGCAGAACATCAGAAGCCAACAGGATTGTTACAACCTATGCCAATACCCGAATGGAAGTGGGAGAAGCTTGGTATGGATTTTATCACCGGATTGCCTAGGACCAAAGCAGGATATGATTCAATCTGGGTAGTAGTAGACCGATTTACGAAGGTAGCCCATTTTATTCCTGTGAAAACCACATATACCAGTGCAAAGTTGGCTAAGATATACATGACCAGAATTGTATGTATGCATGGAGTTCTGAGGAGCATCGTATCTGACAGAGGAACCCAGTTTACCTCAAAGTTCTGGAATCAGTTACATGAAACCTTGGGTACCAGACTATAGTTTAGCACAGTGTTTCACCCGCAGACAGATGGAAAGACTGAAAGAGTCAATCAGATTTTGGAGGATATGTTAAGAGCCTGTGCATTAGATTACGGATATAGTTGGGATGACAACTTGCCCTACACGGAGTTCTCATACAACAACAGCTACCAAGCCAGTTTGAAGATGGCACCGTTCGATGCATTGTATGGAAGGAGATGCCGAACACCGTTGTCGTGGGACGAAGTTGGAGACCGACAGTTGTTTGGACCAGACTTAATCAAAGAGTCTGAGGAGAAGGTTAAGTTGATTCGAGATAGACTGAAAGTAGCTCAGTCCAGGCAGAAGAGTTATGCATACTCGAAGCGCAAGGAGATAACCTATGAGATCGGAGATAGAGCATACCTGAGAGTATCACCTCTGCGAGGAGTTAAACGTTTCGGAGTTAAAGGGAAGTTAGCCACGAGAATTGTGGGACCATACCATGTTTTGGAACGCATGGGAGAGGTTGCCTACAAGTTGGCATTGCCCGAAGGATTGTCAGGAGTGCACGACGTGTTTCACGTTTCACAGCTTAAGAAGTGCCACGCGGAGATGGCCGATATACCGCTTAGAGACACAGTACCCCTGGAAGCAATTTAGTTGGACAGTGATTTGACCTACGAGGAGAAACCTGTTAAGATTCTTGAATTTTCGAGCAGAGTTACTCGCAGCAAGGTTATCAAGTTTTGCAAAGTTCAGTGGAGTCACCACACCAAGGAAGAAGCCACATGGGAACGAGAAGATGATCTACGCAAGGACCACCCACACCTGTTCTCTAGCCAAGTCGAATCTCGAGGGCGAGATTCATTCTAAGGGGGGGGTAGGTTTGTAACATCCCAAATTTTCAATTTGGAATGTTATACATAGATCATAATTTCATTTCATGTTTTTGCATTTTTGTTCGTGGCTTTCCTCGAAATTCTAAGCAACTCAAGGACCTACGGAGAGAGTTGGGGATTTTACCGTTTTTGTATTTGAGTTCGCTCGAATACCGGTACGAGGACAGTGTGATTCTAATTATTTTTCTCTCCTAAAAATATTTCTAAATACCAAAAATGAGCGGAGATAATATGACTTCTCCAAAATAACAGAAATATTGGAGGAAAAATATTAAAATCACTTTTGGTATTTTTCTGGATTTATTTGCATAGGAAAAATACGCATTTTTCAAAAATGCATTTAGGTCCGGGAAAAATGTTCACTTTGTCCTAAATATTATTAGAGGACAGTGAAAATTTATTTCGGGAATTTTGGAGTCCGTTTGGTATTTCTTTCGTTAGTTTTTTTTTGCGCCGGGACTCTTTTAGAAAAATAAAATAAAATAGGAAACCGACTTAGACTCGTGAAGGACTAGGACTCTGGGCTTTATATAGCGCCAGAGCCGGCCCGTTACGCTCAGCCCGCCAGCGCCGAAAACCCTAGCGCCCGAGCCAGCCACCGCCGCCTCTCTCGCCCGCCGCCGTCGCCACCCGCCGCCGCCCGCCGCACCGCCCCGCCGTCCGCCACCCGCCGTCACCCGCCGCACCGCCCCGCCGCCCGCGTGCTGCGCCGCCGACGCCGGAGCCCCGCCGCCGGAGCCCCACCGGAATCCCGCCGGAGTTCAGCCGGAGTTGTTGCCCGAGGTAGTTCTCGGTTTTTCCCGTTTAACCGATCGGTTTTGTTTAGGAAAACCTAGATCTGTTTTTTCATTTTAGATCGGTTCGGTTTTTTTGCCGGTTTTGTTATTTAGCAGACGTTCGTCCGTACGTTCGTTTTTACGAACGGTTTTCGTTAGTTAGCCGCAGACAGCGAACGTTCGTTCGTTAGCCTGTTCGTCGTTTTTCTTTTTCGAGGTATTTATCCGCGGTTATTCCGATCGTGATTTCTGCCCTGATCTTGTTTCGCGTTTTTCTTTTCGCTCGAGAGTCGGAATCAGGTAATTCAAAATCCCAGATCTTCGTCTCGAAGCCCTCTTTACGCTAGATCAACTGGAACAAAGTTTTGGCTACTGTAAAATTTTACTTTAGGCCAACTAGTAAACTAGAGCTCGTTTCTTTTGCAGTTTGAGTTTCGTTGCTTCTTTCGAGTTGATTCTTTTTGCAAACCGGAGCTCTTAAGTTGAACTTTCTGGTTAGATCTCTTATTTGAGTTTTACCCGTGCATTAGTTAAGTACTTATTGTATGCGTGTTTGATTGCGATAGAGTATCCGGAGTGCGCCGCTTGCTACTTTGAGTCTCTAGGTTTTGCGGTTCATCGGCAAGGCAAGTAACACTTTGATCATACTTTCCAATTACCCAATTTTCATTGCATTAGTTCAGCCCTCAGACATTGCATGAGTAGGATCAATTAACTTGTGGGACTGGGAAGTAGATTGAGGTAGTACCTATTACCTGCATTACATTCAAACCTTTGGGAGTCACCTCTACGTTTGCTATTAGGACCTGCTATGCTCGTAGACGTGGATTGGGTGAGTGAAATCCATGACATATGTGAGTTTGTTAATTAATGGTTCAACTTAAGATGGCAACATTAATACACATCTGGGTGGATTGAGGCACCTGGGTATTCCACCGATTGCCTGTTTTTCTTTTGGACCGCCACCCAGGCTCAAAGGGATCATGAGATTATTCATACTAGAAACTTCCGTGTGCAGCCACAATGCTATTATGGGCTCTAGCATAGTATGAGTAAGTCGTGCGAACTCTTACAGTGGTGGACTAGCAGATGTAGGGGATGTAGGTTGGTACGGTCCGCCCGATCGTAAGGTGCTGGCGCTTCTGAAAGACTATGTCTCGGTCATCCGTTTCTCAAACACCATGCAGTGCGAGAAACCAAACGGAGGTGATCGAGTCTTGTGGGAAAAGTGCACAAACCTCTGCAGAGTGTACAAACTGATCATGATTAGCCTTGTCCCCGGTTATGGACGTCTTGAGTATCTAGTACTTGGATTTTCATGTGCATCTCAACATGTTACTCTAATTTAATATTGTTGGGTTTAATGATTACTTTAATTGGGGTTGAGAGGATGTCTATCTTCTCAACGATGTTTCAACTACCATGATAGTTAATTAAAATGCATTCCTTTGAAGTAGGGAAAAATTGGCTTTACGCAAAAACTTAACCATAGAGCTTTCCACCAGCCATATTGCATATAGTATAGCTTTACTTTCATTGCATTCTCTTGTGTTCCCTTGCCAGCATATTCCATGTGCTGACCCGTTTTCCGGCTGCAACGTTTCATGTTGCAGACTTTTCAGACGACGAGTAAGATGCCCTTTTAGGTCGTGGTTCTATACTCAGTGATGCCGCTGGAGTTGATGGACTCACTTATCTTCCAAGCCTTCCGCTGTTATCGTGTTAGATGGCCTTCAGCCATATTATTTGTAATAAGTTCATCATTGGACTATCGATGTAATAAGTGTGTGATTGCTACTCTGTTATAAATCCTTCAAGTACTGTGCGTGTCAGCATTACTGATCCAGGGATGACACTGATGCACAGAGATCAGACTGTTTGAGGTCTGGTCGCTACAACAACTAATTTAGAACTCAAGTTTCAACATTAATTTGGACCTGACTTGGAGTCCAAGAGGTGAACATGACGGTAAAATAGCAGGTAATTTTAAGCAATGCATAACATAAGCAGAATCAAAAGAGTGCGACCCCTCTTGTGGACCCGTGTACTCCTCAGGTTCATCTGCTGAGTCGATGATGGTGATGCCATTGCGGTGGGTGCCGGCGGCAGGGAAGGAGATCTGAGGCGGCGAAAGACAGTCAGGAGTCGTGATGTCTGGTTTGGTGGATGTTTCTGTCGATGGAGCACCTCAGGTGAGGTGGATGACATCACGACAGGAGCAGGACAAACCACACAAAGTTCCCTTCGACACCTACCTGTAACTGAAGTAATTCTGTAAGGGCTCATTTGGCTTACAAGATTCTAAAAACGCAGGGATAGGGAAAACACCGGAATATGATAGGAATGCACATGGTAAACAAAGCATTTGTAAACACAGGATTTCTATCAACTTGGTTGTTTGGTTTACAGGAATTGGAAGCGCAGAGGAATGCAAAGAAACATGGCCAAAATAAAGTGAAATCATATGGAAGCATGTACAGTTAGAATGTTATTCTGCAACTAATGCACTTGGTCTTGTTTTCATGCATAGGATTTTGAAAAGTAGGTCCAGGTGGATGTTTTGCTTCATTCCTTTCAACAAAATGCATGAATAATTGAATAGTAGAGTGCCATTGGAAAATTCCCTATTGCTATGTTTTTTCGTTGAACCAAAATAGCCCTAATGGATCGACATGAATGTATAGTAATAAGCGATGCAACAAGTGTACAACCTCTTTGCCGTAGCCGTGTCGACCTCAGCATCATTGGGTTGGTCGCTGAAGCAAGTTGAGGCAGAGGTGGCTGTCGGAGGTGTGGAGGAAGATCTGAGGAATCTGTAGACGGAGTCCAAGGCACTGCTATGTTGTGATGGATCGTTCTGTCGTTGGAGCAGCCCCGCTGAGCCGTAAGACGTCAAGCCTGAAGCAGCACAAGATAGACATCATCAATCTCAAGTGGGATTCTAATAGCATCTCCAATAGATGATATAAAATATATGTAAAATTTGCATCACCAAAAACCACCTGACTACAACAAATGAGGTAAAAACTGTTGACTCAGAACTTAACAGTCAAAACTGAAAGTTACTGTGGAATCTGAATGTTACAGTCGAAACTGAACGCAATGGTAGGAGAGAGGCACTTGACATGTAGTTTAAGGCGGGCCTGCAGTTCATCTTCAACCAGCACCCCTCTGAGCCGCCAGCCACCACCGGCCGAACCGCCGGTCCCAGCGCCGCCTCGCCGCCCCGAAAGAACTCCCCACTGCCGGTCCGCCACCGCCCCGGCCAGCCCTATAACCCCCCGCCCCCACCCTAAACCCTAAGATAGATAGTAGGGTACCTCTCCGGCGAGCCCATGTCCCCGCTGCGGGTGGATCTTCCTCAATTCCGGCGAGCCCCCCCCCACCCCCTAAAAATTGACTGACCCAAAAGTTGATTTAGTCGACTGAAGTGTAGCTAAATCAGAGCAGAGCAGCAGGACGAGCGAGGGGGAGAGCAGCAGTAGCAGCGCGAGCGAGAGCCGGAGCAGCAGCAGCTAGGCGAGCGAGCGATCGAGCGAGAGCCGCAGCAGTAGCAGCAGCAGCGTGAGCGAGCGAGCGAGAGCCGGAGCAGCAGCAGCAGATCTGGCTGGTATGGACGCTGCCGCCGAAGGGGCCTCGCACTGGGGGAGAGCCGCCGTGGAGATGTCGCCCGCAGCACCGGCTTCAAGTAGCCGCTCCATAGGGGTGCGGGATGGAGCACCGTCGGCGTCGGGAGGTCGAGCTAAGGAGAAGGTGGGATGCGATGAGTGTACAACCTCTTTGGTGGTGCCGAGTAGGCCTCGACTTCGTCCGAGGAGTCGGTGAGGATGCTGCGATTCTCGTGGAGCAGGTTAAGGCGGCACTGTGGGGATGGAGCAGCCACGATAGACGAGGCGATCGTCGGAGCAACTCCTTGGAGGTGGAGGACGAGGCGGCGGGACGACGAGATGGATCACAGATCCTCATCCGGGGAGGTGGACGAGGGATGTCGAGCTGTTGCGGTGGACGACGTCGTCGGGGAAGTGGCTCCGGCTGGGCAGCGGTGAGGTGGCGAACGGAGGAAGGTGGGGTTTCGCGGCTGGAGTGGAGATGTTATGGCGGCCTGGGATTTCGAATGGCAAAAAGGAGGCAATGGGAGGGGGTGAACCATGACTTAGGGATGCGCTTTTCCAAAATGTAGGGTGTGTTACAAAAGTACCCCCCACCGATTTGAACTAGCGGCCCTTTCAGCTCAGGGTTAGAAGGAGGATTTCGCGTGTCGGGATTTGGCAGCTAGAGGGAGTTTTCGCGCGCGTTGTAATTTCGGGATAGCAAGGCGCGGGTTGTGAAGGCGCTAGTTTTGGGAGCACGAGATCTGATTTTTCGGGATATAACAAGGCGCGGGTTGAATTTTAGGGACAAAGCTAGCTAACGTGTAATATTGTACCTGTACGTACCAAATCAACTCGCACTTCCCTCAACCAAAAAGAAAACGAAAAAATAAAACTATTCACACCACACAAAGAGAGAGTCTTGCCCCGTTTTACTATAAAAATGCTATTTAAAGCTACTCATACCAACAATTTAGTGCAATTAAATGCTATTCAGTAGTATGAGTCCATGTTATGTCCAATTAATTTTTTTCGCTTGTAGGATAATGCATGTAACCTACACATACCAACATTTTAGTGCATTCCAAATGTCTATACTACCGCTGTAATTCGAACTGAATTTGAATTCGTTTCTCTATTTCAATAACAATCTACAATCATGATTGTTGCCAACTTCAACCATCATTCGTGTATTACCTTAAAAACACACCACATGATTACTATAGAGATAGATATGAACTATGTGTACTACATGAACTCGAATTCTATTTTTCGAATACACTTGATGTTGATTCCAAATAATAGTACATTTGATGTACTTACTATATATTCGTAATCTAAACCATGTTCCATACGTGTACACCGTGTTTATCACACATAGTATAGTGCCCCGCCCCCTACATTATGACAAGTTTTAGACCTGAGCTGCAAAAGCCACACATTAGCCCAAATTATGATCAATGTTCTATATATTATACGTAGTACTAGCAAGATGCCCATGCGTTCCACAGAACATCAGCATGATCAAGAGGAGGCCAAATTTGCAAATATGGAGAGGGGTGTGGGTATCTTTTTTTCAAAATTGCCATAGTTTCCATTCTATCTGTCAGATATAAATCGGACGGCCTATATTGCAGGACGGCAGGCAGACCATCATCAACAACTCCGTTTTTTATAAGAGTAGAGATAAAATATATTATATGTAGCGTAACATGTTCATAACCACACCATGTGTATCATCATTATATAGATTCACACATGCATCGGTTTAAAACACTATGATAAATTCTTCAAATATCCAAATTCTCTTTTTATAATGAAGTATGATCTCTGTTCGTCTTTTACACCCACACAATCCTCTTATCTTTGTAGCTAGGTAGCGCTAACTTTCTATGGAGGTGAATCATGTGGTGGAGCAGGGAAGGAATATTATTAGTGTCATGACATAATAGTGCTATTGTTTTGCATGTCAATTTATTGCCATTGGTTCAATGAGGCAATGTTTTGTGTATTGTCCATCATGAATTTGATGCTACTGTTAGAGTAATATGCTAATGTCTTTCTATCCTTTCTCACTAAGATAATGAAGGTTTCACCTTGTTCCTACTTGTGCAAACAGGGATCATGTTGTGCCAATCATACATTTTAGTGGAACTACACAAGACAATACAATGAACTGTATCCCAGCCTGTGCTTTAATTCTACTGCAAGTTCTTGATAATCTTTCGATATAATCTCAGCACTGGTAAACAAGAGTGATTTCAACCATACATTTGAAGTGCACACAAATATATACTATTAAGTGATTCCAGTGAGTGCTTTATCATCTCGGGGCAACAAAAATATATACTACATGAATAAGCTTTTTTCCTCAGGTTGGTACGGGCCTAAGGCCTTAATCCATATTAGTTTGCTGTCATATCTATTTGTATCATGCTACTGTCATGAGAAACTCCTTTATCTTTGCACGTTAAAGTTTTGCAACCTATGATACATGACAATGCTTTGAGTGTTGAGCTAATTGGCACTGATTAAATAAACTAATACCTCTCTTTAAGCAAGACTACTATGTTGCTAACTTTACCCATTAAGATAATGAGGGTGCTTCTATTTGTTACTGTATGTTTCATCAACTAGTCCCACTATTACAGTAATCTCACTCTCTCAATATATGTGCCAACAGGGATGCTCGATTTTGGTGGAACTGCACAAAAACTTTAGGTGCTTCATTGCCTCGGCAGCTTCCGTCCTTTCCTGTCAGTCGCTAATCTGGGCCTGCTTTCTTCCTTCGCTGTCAGTCGCTTCGCTTATCTCGGCTTCCAGTCAAAGGAAAAAGGAATCGATATGCTACCTCACACAGGTTGGTACTGGTCTTTATCCTGATTATTGTGCTTCTCATGTATTGGTAATTTGGTATTGTGCTACTGTTTGCCGATTTCATAAAGGAGTATCTTGGATCCTGAACTCGCAGGCAAATAATTGCATTGGGTGATTTCAGTAGAACTGCACAAAAAGATCAGATGGACATATACTTATGCTGCTGCTATGTCCTCCAAAGTTCACTCAGACAAGCATCAATGTTGACAAGAAGTGCCTATATTAATTCGAGTATCAAACTGCGTCAACCAGTTGTCAAACTCCAAGTATTAGGAGAGTGAACGCTAAAAATATTGCTTGGCGCATAGCCCAGAAAAACATAGTCCAGTCTTTGGTCCCTACTTGTGCCTTTTGGTTATTGGCAGATATGGTAGCGAACTGTATGTCATGGAGTCTAAAGAATCTAGACAAGTTGGTTGACGCTGATACGTCCAAAATGCATCACTATTTTATATCATAATTCATCCTTATTCATTGATATATTTCACATTACGATGATGTTCTTATGTTGTTTTGGCCTATTTTACACAGTTTGCAACTTTCCGGTGCCGAAGCAGCAGACGCAGGATTCAGTGGTAAAAAGTGGACGCTGAGTTGCTGAAGAAGAATACCTCCAAATTACCTGAAAATCGACGAAGGGTATTTTCCAGAAGGATCACGAAGATACGCAAAAGAGCAACCAGAGGGGGGCCACAGGGTGCCCAGGCGGCCACCTGGCGCGGCCCCCACCCTGGTCGCGCCGGGAGGGCGCCTGGAGCCCCTGGCCCGCTCCAGGCTCTCCCCTCTGGCCTATATACTCCTCGTAATCCAGAAACCCTAAAGGGGGGAGAGTTTACGGAGTTCCGCCGCTGCTCCGTGGCGGAAACCTACAGAGAAGAAAAGCCATCTCCGGCGGGCAGATTCCGCCGGGGAGATCACCTCCCGGAAGGGGAGATCATCGCCATCGTCATCACCATCGTCACGGGCATCATCGAGATCATCATCAACATCATCCCCAACATCAACACCATCTCCATCTTCATCCAATCTCATCTCACAATTGCAACTTGTGTTGTAATCCGTACTATCTATCCTCTCTACTCTATCGGTGTTGATTACTACTTTGTGGTGAATGCTATTGAGTTTTGTTGGAGAAATATCATTATGTCCAGATTGTTTATCATCCATCTATCTCCACTGATCATGATCTCCTTTATGTCTTGTGAGTAGTTACTTTAGTTCTTGAGGACATGGGAGAAGTCTTGTTGTTAGTAGTCATATGATGTTGAAGTAATATGTGTTCTTTGATACTTAAGTTGTGTTGTTATTTTCCTAGTGGTGTTGTGTGAGTCGAACACTCAACACTTCGCCTTATTAAGGACCTAGGGGAATACATTGTGTACAAAGAATGCTTACGGTGGGTTGCCGGAGTGACAGAAACCTGAACCCCAGTTCACACGCTTTTGCACAAGGGAACAATGGATCATCGATCGTATTGCTATGGTTAGGCTTTTGCCTTAAATACTATCTTGTATTTGCGGATGCTTGCAAGGTGTTTAATCATAAGAGTGCACTCATCTTAGTCTAGAGGGTGTACTAGCATAGATCCACCCACTCAACACTTATCAACACATCACATAGTACCGACACGGAATATGGCGAAAGCACATGACTACCTCTCCCGTGTGTCCTCAAGAACACTTTAGCCTTTATAAGTTCAGTTGGTTGGCCTCTCCTTTGCTCAGAAAGGATTGGGCCACTTGTTACTCTCCAGTGCCTTTTACTTTGCTCGCTTTTACTTTCCTGTTGCTTATATCAAGAAAACCCCTAAAAAGTTATCTTTCAGTGCTTGCAGTTATTCCTTTCTCAGAATCACTTATCACTACCTTCTGCTCCTCGTTGGGTTCGACACTCTTACTTATCGAAAACGCTGCAATAGATCCCTTACGGTTGTCGGTCATCAATTACCGTTTTCTGGCGCCTTTGCCGGGGAGTGTAGCGCTATTGGTAAGTGAAGCTGGTAAGGAAGTTTTTATATTTCTGTTTTTATTTTGCTGTTGCTGCTCTTTGTCCTTATGGACAACCTTGCTATTGGATCGTTGCTTGTGGGAAGACGCCCCACATCTGTGGTGGTTGCTCCTCCCCCTACTGAAATTGTGCCCTATAAAATACCAGCTGGTATTATCGATTATGTTTTGGCTAATCGTTATGCAGGAGACAGACATCCCGGTGAACACTTGCTATATCTGTCACAACTATGTTCATTATTTAAGCTTGCAGGTGTATCAATGTCAGGACCCCGATCCTAAGTCACGCGGCCTCACGCACGGTATCCCCACGGGTGCCACCTTAACTGGCCCGGGACCGTTTGCGCATTTTGGCACACGTATATGATAGTGTCGCTAGCATCCATATGACAGAGAACCCAGGCCGACATGACTAGTTATAAACCAAAAGTGGCACTAAATTACAGGGACAGGCATACATGACCCAGCAACGAACGTGTCGGTCATCAACGTATGCACCCAAGTCGTAGCAAGCTACAAGGACTTAAAGGAACAAAACGTGACATTTCCCCTAAGGGACAGACACAGGAACGAAGAAGGACACATGCCGGCCAGCCTAAGTGTTCCGGAGCAGTAGCAAGCTACCAAGGCTCAGTGGAAGCACTAGGAGACATTTCCCTGTAAGGTAGGCTACCAAAGGTAAACAACTAGGTGTCGGATCCCACACATAGCAATACACATTACACGTACGCATAACATGCAAGTATGTGCTGTACAACAAGGCATCACAACATAACTCAACAACTCATATAGATAAAGGCCCAGAAGAGCCATCATAGCATTTATTACAATCAGAGGTCACATGACCCAACATACAGAGCATACAGGCAACGGAAGCATAACATGTCTGAGTACAGACAACTACAAATGAAAAAGGCTGAGAAGCCTGACTATCTACAAGATCCTACAAGGGTACAAGACCGTAGCTGAGGTAACAAGCTAAACGTCAAAGTCCACGCGGAACCACTAGCGAGACTGAAGTCTCTCTGCAAAACATAAATTAAGCGAACATGAGTACAAAGGTACTCAGCAAGACTTAAATCAGAACTAGCTACATATGCATCGGTATCAACAAAGGGGTGGTGGAGTTTGACTGCAGCAAGCCAGCTTTGACTCGGTGGCTATCCTGAACTACGACTGCAAGTAACTCTTTTGAGGTGGCGCACACGAGTCCACATATTCACCAATCAATACACCACTATGGATCCGCTCCCGTCTCCCTACGAGAAGGCCATCCATAGCACTCACGCTTATCTTGCGTGTTTTTAGAGTATCCACTTTCACTTGTCTATGAACTGTAGAGGTAACCCAGAAGTCCATTTCCGCGGACACGGCTATTCGAATAGATTATATATAAAACCCTGCAGGGGTGTACTTCTTCACACACGCTCTCACCACTTACCGCCGTCTACATGACATGTACTCGGCAACCTTCAAGCAGAGGCCCAGCGAGGGTGTCGGCCATGACCTGACTAACCACACAAGTCTCTCGTCCAGGTTTATCGCCTATTTGGGTTCCATCCGTGGGGAGATCCGGCCGGGGTGTCGCTCACGGCCCCAAACGATGTGTTCAGGGTTCCCGCATCACCAAACGGGCAATCGGTACACCGTGCCACGTACCTGCCGCGTCACCGCCCACCCCGAGGGTCAGCGCTGCGCACGACCTCCAGTAAACTACAAACACCAGAAACTAGTTGCAACTCCTGGACAGAGATCATGCTGATTAATAAGTCGAGAGAGTCAATTAAGGATCCCAATGTGTGGTAGTAGCTGTTTCATGGACCAACCAACACAAAACTCAGTTCCTGAGGACGGCTGCAATGAGACAACCCACCATGTACTCCTACATGGCCTCTCATCGCTACCTTTACCAAATCGTGTTCACACACTTAGCTCACACACAGTAGGACATGTTCATCACATTCCAATTCATCCCCGATGATTCAGACCGGACACAACTCTAAGCAATAGCAGGCATAACCAGAAAGCATCAATGAGTAGGCACAACATGGCTCAAACAACTCCTACTCATACTAGTGGGTTTCAACTATTTACTGTGGCAATGACGAGTCATGCAGTGGAAAGGGGTTCAACTACCGCAGCAGGTAACAATTGAAGCGTTGTTGTCCTAATGCAGTAAAAGAGAGCAAGAGCGAGAGAGTGGGATTGTATCAGAATGCTCAATGGGGTTTTGCTTGCCTGGCACTTCTGAAGATATCAATGAGTCTTCATCGGTGTCATCGATCACATCATCGGAACAACGTCTACTGAGAGGGGACAAACATCGACAAACAAGAGAGAACACAATCAATGCAATGCGACAATATGATGCATGCTCATGACATGGCAATATGCTGTTGATTGAGCTAATGCAACTAGCAACCATGTTAAAGGAAGTTGGTTTGAATCAAAGGTTCAAATTCAACTCTATATGTGACTAATCAAATGCCATTTATTCAAATTGTCCTAAACAGTGGCTGTAGGTTATTCAAACATGCATGAAAATGCCATAAACAGATTCCTTGAATTTTTCTGATCAATTTTCATATATAAATTATTTTCATCTCAGGTATAGTTTATTTTCTGTGATTTTTAGAAGTTTTGGCTATTTTCTGAAATAAATAAATCATTTCTGATTTATTTCAAATTCCAGAAAACACTTATTGCGTCAGCATGACGTCAGGATGACGTCATCGGGTCAACAGCGTCAGCCCAGGTCAAACCTGACGCTGGGACCCACTGGTCAGTGACTAGGCTAATTTAACAGAGACTATTAGTGTTAATTTAATCCTAACTAAAGTGTCAGGGGGGTGGCCCAAATGTCAAACTCTCAGGCCTAATTAAGTTTAGTTTTTAAATTAAACTAATTTAACAGGAGCTGGCCCCACCTGTCATTGAGTTAGTGCTTAACTAAGGGCGTGGGGCCCATATGTCAGTGACTCGGGGGGGGGG
>LR738710.1:476224564-476282263 GCA_902687465.1 Secale cereale | reverse complement strand
GCGTGGACGTCTTCGTGGCACGACCAGAAGCTCGGAGGCGTCGCGGTGGAAGCAGGAGGTGGCCGACGTGCCGCGGGCACGCGCCCTCCGTCCCTCTGGCAAGAGGAGGGGGATGACTGGCATCGGCCAGTTGGGCTGGGCCGCACAGTACCGGGCCGGCCAGGCTGGACAGGTAAGCCTCTCCTTCTATTTTAATTCTGTTTCTGTTTTCTAATTCTTTTGTAACTTTGTGGCTTTTCTAAAAATGCTTAGGCACTTTCAAAAAACATGAAACCAAGCATGGCTACTGTTTAGAATAAATCCAACAGTAAACATTTTAGCTTATGAATATTTGAGCATTTAAATTAATATATAAAATTTAAATGCCCAAATGCAAGTAAGACATGATTTAATTCAAAAATCCAGAATGGTCCTAGAAATAGGTGCAACATTTTTGGCAGAGGTTTTTAATCAATCCAAAAATGATGAACTTTTCCAAGGGACATTTTGGGTTCATTGAAAAAGATTTTAATTTGACCCTAGTTAAAATCAGTTAGTGCTAGGGTTTGAGCATCCCCATTTCAGGTTTCTGAGAAATTGAAACATGATGCAACAGGCAAATGCTATCTTAGGGCAAGGTGAAATTGGGGATGTGACAACTCACCCCCACTAAACAAGAATCTCGTCCCGAGATTCAAGACGTGAGATAAGAAATCAGAGGGGACACTAACTAACACAATCTTCTCGATCCAGTTTTCCTCCTCGAAATTGTTGATTCATTGCATCATGTAGATCTTGAAACCCTTGCTTTTGAGGTCTTTGTCCAACACGGTGACGACGAAAGAAACTCCGCAATAGTTGATCTTGTGAAAGATCGGGCAACTCAAGATCAACTCTTGGAGTGAGACGTTAAAACATCTCTTGAGATGAGACACGAAGTACACCTCCAGGGGGATGGAGTGAGACAAACGATGAAGGTTCACCTAGTGGCAATAATTCCACACCTAAGAAGATGGTGATTGATACCACCAGACGGGGCACCTTAGAGAAGGTGACTCGTAGAGTTATTCCTTTAAGTGGCAAAAAGAATTACTTTTGATATAGAGATCATTGGAACTCTCTATACCAGCCTAAGGCAAACACAATCAATCGTTTGACGGAGTCCGAAGGAATGACATTCTCGGCCAGAATGGATGATGTGGACTACCTTGTAAAGGACAAAGCCAAGGTTGATTTTTCTTATCACCGGAAATGGATGGGATCCATGGTAAAATGGCACATTGGCGGTGCAAGTTGGGAACAAAATGAAAATGCGGGGAATGATTCTAGTAACTGGGAAGAAACCCAACAGTAGAGAGTAAATTGCTCTTTGAGAGGTTACAACATAACCAAGAACACTGGGAGCAATCCCGGTTAGTGTCGAGGATAACACCTAGTGCTTGTGCGTGCTCTCAAGAACTTGAGCATTCCCGTATTCATCACGGTTTTACCAATATCCGTGTCAAGGATCCTGGCAACATCACATACTACCATGATGAATAATGATGGATGATGCAGATGCAAAGGAAGACAACACCTTCTTGGATTTCACCTTGGCGAGGCCAAGGGGACGAAATCTGGATGATCAACCGAGAGACATTTAGCACTCCGCTTCTAATGTTCTCCTTGATGTGCTAGAGCAACCCATTTATTAAAATGGTTTGGTGCCTAGAACGTCAAGTAAAAGGTCGGACTTCAGGAGCACAAAAATCCATAAGGAACAACTAGGGAGTAATTCCTACAAAGTCCTTATGGGGAGGTGGTCAACTTCTTCAACCAAGAAACTACAATAATAGGCCTTCCGGCTAGGTGTGTTGGCCACGACATCCACTTTACCGGTTATCGAGAGACCAATATCATAGATCTTGGGAAAATGCTCCAACCAACATATCTGCCTGAGATTCAGTTCTGGTTGGTGTCAGGATATTCCAGACTCATCGAGTCTAGGAAGAAAAAGAAATTTTACAACACAAATCGACGAGACGGCGTTGCGAGATTCTCAGGAATGAACTACGATAGCAGCTCCAAAACATGAGCGGGTTCTGCTACAAAACCTGTGAACACGTTGTCCCAGACAAGCATGACCACATAGTAGTCTTATGATAAAATACTACCGAGTTTCAGGTTAGGAATCATCATTGGAGATAACGAAGTCTTGGGCATGTCCGTCCGGGCCCTTCGGGAATAGCATTTGAATTTCTTTTCTTTGAACAAATCAATCAGTGGCTTGGTGTGCTAGGGATACATACAGAATGAAGATGATCAGTCTATCAGACCATAGAATACTTCGCACGTATGCATGACTGACTTGGGATGACTCCAGAGGAGGTAAAAACATGCTTTCTCGAATTCACGGCGGCAACTTGCATCAAATGCACATGAATTAGAGGAAGTCACTTCTTTCTTCCGTACATATGCTTGACGAACGGGTCATGAAGATAATGCTTATAAAAGTTTCCAATACTAGCTGGATGTTCAACATAGATCATGGAGAAGATAACAATGTTGCTGATGGGCTCAACAACAATTCATCCAGGTTTCCATATAGATGGAATTCCATGACAATGTGAACAAAGTGATAGCATTGGTCAGACCCAAAAGATATAATGGTGTCTGCTCAAGGGAACAACCATGAGTAAGTCAACATTACGAATATCGTTGGTTCTGATTTGACTTGACGATAACCCATACTCAAATCAAAGTTTGGACAAGACAATAGATCCACAAATGATCACGGGGATCAATTGGAGAAGATATCATCTATCTTCAATACACACACAAAAGATATCCCTTGGAAGAAACTAAGTCAGGCAAGCTTTTATCTTCCAACTCTCCAAGTTTTCGTTTAGCTTAACCAACTAGCTCAAGGGTATGCAATACAGATTCCTGGAGAAGGATTGGTCACAAGAAACCAACTTGATCACGACCTCAACATAGCGGTCAGGGGACAACCTGGAAATACTTCCGAGAAGATATTCGGAAAATCACAAACCATCGATATGTTACTAAGCTCGAGAACAATCTTGCTTTTAAGGGCAAGACGATATGATCAAATGAGCAAGGACTTAACAAAATCCTAACTCATCAATCAAGGAGTGCACCAGGAAAGTGGACTAGGTAGCACAATCAATCTTAGAATGGTGATTCAGTAATCATCACGCTAAGAATGAAATTGTTGTCCTTTAACTACCAAGCAACGAAGTTGCTAGGAGTATTGATTTCTCACATCACAATCCACTTGTCAGCATTCCGGTTATAATAACACGGAGGCCGAGAAATAAATGATGATGGCGAGAAGTATCACCTTATCAAAGGTTCATAGGAGGTGGAGCAATTCCCATGACATTCTTGACATAAAGATGGTAATACTCCAGGATAGAACAGTTTAGAAGCTGGATTAGCGTTCTTCATCTGCGAAGTACAACTTCTTTGACCCAATCCTGGATATGGATAAGGTACTGGAGTTTGTTTCTCCTAGTCATTCCAGAATAGAATGGCTTGACGGACCACAAGAGTAAAAGGCATCGATGAACACAAGTGCACGACTACTCCTGACTATCAACTGATAGACGAAGGTCATAAAACAACTGAAAAGGGACAACTCAAAGGAACATATATCTTTCTGAGTTGTGGATGCATAGGTTAGTATGTCGAACGAGTTCCACATATTTCTTTCGGATAACCCATGCAGAAAAGTAGGACTGGCAGAGTCACAATATGAATGGAGTACCACTCAGGAGCACTCTGGTTGTGATCTTTTGGTTCGGGAGAACTTCTGCCAAGATGGTTCATGGTATTGGAAGAACGATAACCACGGACCTCGAGGACTATCACAAGGTTACTAATATCCTAAAGGAACGAGCAAATACTATCAGCATGAAGTAAGTAGGGTGAAGCTCGGGTTCAAGAACCCAGGAATAGATTACCTACCAACTAAATAGCATCACGGGATGCTTTCGAGAATGATGGCCAAAATCATCACACTGGAATATAAAACATTGCGGGATTACTGGGTTATCTTCTAAGATACTTAGGGTCATAATAATAACTCCAACATATGTGTCGAGGTAACAAAGTACCACAACTCACCGTCTAGTGTGGTTAATCTGGCCTAAAAGGACATTAAGAACAGGTAGGAATGATTTGCAAATGCATCAGATTGTTTAGAGACATGGGATGACTCGGACAGCATAACGGCTGCAAATGCTCGAAAATACTTTTGAGATCCAAGCAAAAAGGGTAGCATATCCACTTAACATCATAATGTCAGGGTTCTGAGACCAACAGTTGAACAAACAGAAGTAGTAGAAACTGAGCTGAGGGTTGAATCCACAATAACGTGATCCTGATAAATAGAATGAGAATCCTAGTTCTTAATCCCCGTAGAAAGAAGAAGGTGACTCAGATCAGAAGGTCATAGGGCAAAGGAGTAAAAAGAGCCTTACGTTCCCTTCCACAAACAATTCCCTTACATAACTAAAGAGTTTCTAGACACGACTTCGACCAGTTTGGCTTGCTAATCCTACAGGCAGTCAGGCATTGATACCAAAGCTGTCAGGACCCCGATCCTAAGTCACACAGGTCTAGCCTGTAACACATCATATCACTTTGCGGCCTCACGCACGGTATCCCCACGGGTGCCACCTTACCTGGCCCGGGACCGTTTGCGCATTTTGGCACACGTATATGATAGTGTCGCTAGCATCCATATGACAGAGAACCCGGGCCGACATGCCTAGTTATAAACCAAAAGTGGCACTAAATTACAGGGACAGGCATACATGACCCAGCAACGAATGTGTCGGTCATCAACGTATGAACCCAAGTCGTAGCAAGCTACAAGGACTTAAAGGAACAACGTGTGACATTTCCCCTAAGGGACAGACACATGAACGAAGAAGGACACATGCCGGCCAGCCTAAGTGTTCTGGAGCAGTAGCAAGCTACCAAGGCTCAGTGGAAGCACTAGGAGACATTTCCCTGTAAGGTAGGCTACCAAAGGTAAACAACTAGGTGTTGGATCCCAAACATAGCAATAGACATTACACGTACGCATAACATGCAAGTATGTGCTGTACAACAAGGCATCACAACATAACTCAACAACTCATATAGATAAAGGCCCAGAAGAGCCATCATAGCATTTATTACAATCAGAGGTCACATGACCCAACATAAAGAGCATACATGCAACTGAAGCATAACATGTCTGAGTACAGACAACTACAAATGAAAAAGGCTGAGAAGCCTGACTATCTACAAGATCCTACAAGGGTACAAGACCGTAGCTGAGGTAACAAGCTAAACGTCGAAGTCCACGCGGAACCACTAGCGAGACTGAAGTCTCTCTGCAAAACATAAATTAAGCAAGCGTGAGTACAAAGGTACTCAGCAAGACTTAAATCAGAACTAGCTACATATGCATCGGTATCAACAAAGGGGTGGTGGAGTTTGACTGCAGCAAGCCAGCTTTGACTCGGTGGCTATCCTGAACTACGACTGCAAGTAACTCTTTTGAGGTGGCGCACACGAGTCCACATATTCACCAATCAATACACCACTATGGATCCGCTCCCGTCTCCCTACGAGAAGGCCATCCATAGCACTCACGCTTATCTTGCGTGTTTTTAGAGTATCCACTTTCACTTGTCTATGAACTGTAGAGGTAACCCAGAAGTCCATTTCCGCGGACACGGCTATTCGAATAGATTATATATAAAACCCTGCAGGGGTGTACTTCTTCACACACGCTCTCACCACTTACCGCCGTCTACACGACATGTACTCGGCAACCTTCAAGCGGAGGCCCAGCGAGGGTGTCGGCCACGACCTGACTAACCACACAAGTCTCTCGTCCAGGTTTATCGCCTATTTGGGTTCCATCCGTGGGGAGATCCGGCCGGGGTGTCGCTCACGGCCCCAAACGATGTGTACAGGGTTCCCACATCACCAAACGGGCAATCGGTACACCGTGCCACGTACCTGCCGCGTCACAGCCCACCCCGAGGGTCAACGCTGCGCACGACCTCCAGTAAACTACAAACACCAGAAACTAGTTGCAACTCCTGGACAGAGATCATGCTGATTAATAAGTCGAGAGAGTCAATTAAGGATCCCAATGTGTGGTAGTAGCTGTTTCATGGACCAACCAACACAACAGAGAGGCGAGGGGGTAGTTGTGGCTGCGGTGGTGCACGCCGGCGCGGCTGCGGTGGTTTCGGCCATGGCGAGGAGAAGCTGGGGAGCGAGGGGAAAAAGAGTGCGGGGAGGTGAGGTGGACGGGGGGGGGGCGTGGACGTCTTCGTGGCACGACCAGAAGCTCGGAGGCGTCGCGGTGGAAGCAGGAGGTGGCCGGCGTGCCGCGGGCACGCGCCCTCCGTCCCTCTGGCGAGAGGAGGGGGATGACTGGCATCGGCCAGTTGGGCTGGGCCGCACAGTACCGGGCCGGCCAGGCTGGACAGGTAAGCCTCTCCTTCTATTTTAATTCCGTTTCTGTTTTCTAATTCTTTTGTAACTTTGTGGCTTTTCTAAAAATTCTTAGGCACTTTCAAAAAACATGAAACCAAGCATGGCTACTGTTTAGAATAAATCCAACAGTAAACATTTTAGCTTATGAATATTTGAGCATTTAAATTAATATATAAAATTTAAATGCCCAAATGCAAGTAAGACATGATTTAATTCAAAAATCCAGAATGGTCCTAGAAATAGGTGCAACATTTTTGGCAGAGGTTTTTAATCAATCCAAAAATGATGAACTTTTCCAAGGGACATTTTTGGTTCATTGAAAAAGATTTTAATTTGACCCTAGTTAAAATCATTTAGTGCTAGGGTTTGAGCATCCCCATTTCAGGTTTCTGAGAAATTGAAACATGATGCAACAGGCAAATGCTATCTTAGGGCAAGGTGAAATTGGGGATGTGACAATCAATGGAGTTTGTCATGAGGAAATTGTTCTCCGTATCGTTTATATATAACGCTTCAGATTGGTATAAGCTTCTCGATAACTCACACTTGCCTGATTGGCAAGAGCTTATGTCTCTCTTTTATACCAAGTTTTATCCTCTTCATGAAATTCATCGAGACATGAACTATATCTATAACTTTAGGTCTCGTGACGGAGAAAGCATTGCTCAAGCTTGGGGAGATTGAAGTCCCTAATGCTCAAATGTCCTATTCATGAGCTCCCCAAGAAAATTATACTTACAAATTTTTATGCCAGGCTTTCTCGTCAGGATAAGGAGATGTTGGATGCCTCCTCTAGTGGGGTATTTCAGATGAAGAGTGTTGAAGAAAGGTGGGATCTCATTGAAAGGATCCAGAGGAATACCGAAGATTGGGAAATCGATAAAGGTATTGAACCCGCTATAAATTATGAGCATGATTATATTGAGAGCTATGTGAAAACTGATTACTTCAATACCTTTTGCTCTAAGATTGGTCTTGATTCCCATCTAATGATTGATTTCTGTAAGGATTTTGCCTCTCACGTTGATTCTTTTAAAAAGAAGAGAGATCAGCATCATGAACCGTCGAAAGAGTTACCTGTTGATATTCATGTTGCTGACCCTATTTTGCCTGCAGTTATATATGAAAAGCCTCCTTTTCCCGAAAGGATAAGGGAGCACTCTCTTGTGACAGGCATAATAAATAAAAGTGAGAGAAGAATTGATGAGCCTGAGGACCAGATCAAGGTCGATCCTCAAGTTGCGTTGGTTAAAGACCTTGTTACTAATGCTGTTTTGGATTCCAATGTAAATTTTTGTGCTGTTTCCACTAACCTTGTCACAGCCAAGAATAAAGGCCCAATTTCAGGTACTCCAGTAGTATCTGTTAAAATAGGAGATCACAATTATTATGGGCTATGCGATTTGGGATCGAGTGCTAGTGCTATCCCCTATTCACTTTATCAAGAGATCATCGGTGAGATTTCACCTTGTGAACTTGAAGAAGTTGATGTTACCATTCATCTTGCAAACAGAGCAACTATCTCTCCTATCGGAATTGTGAGAGACGTTGAAGTCCTATGTGGAAAGGTAAAATACCCTACCGACTTTCTAGTACATGGTTCAGTGAGGGACAATTTTTGTCCTATTGTTTTTGGTAGACCTTTTCTCAGAACTTGTGGAGCTATACTAGATTGCAAGAAAGGTAAAGTTTCTGTTGAATTCAATGGTGAGCCATATGAATTTAACTTTTCTAAGTTCTCTAAGCAGCCTCGTGGTACCGATTTACCTAGTGATGATAAAATTATTGAAAGTATTGCTTCTATTGCTATTCCCCCTAATGATCCTTTGCAGCAATATATGGAGGACCACGAGAATGATTTGCATATGCAGGAAAGAAATGAACTAGATGAAATATTCTTGAGACAACCTGCTATCCTGAAGCACAACCTTCCGGTTGAACCTTTGGGAATTTTATCAAAACCAAAAGAAGACCCAGTGTTCGAACTTAAACCTCTTCCCGATACGCTCAAGTATGCTTATTTAGATGAAAAGAAAGTATATCCTGTTATTATCAACTCTAACCTTTCAGGATATGAACAAGAGCGACTATTGGAACTACTTCGTTGTCACAACCCTAGTTCTGGTATGCACTAGGTTAGTCTTGTTGTTTGCATCATGGTTAATTTTCAAATGAAATTGAAATGAGGACTTGTGAAACCCTCAGAAACCCTTTTTGAAAATGACCCAAATAAAAATTGCTCCAAAAAGGTCCAAGAAAATGTTCTTGTGGCCCTCTGAAAATATTGGTTAGAGATAAAAATCAAACCAATATTATTGGGAGCTCATAAGTATTTATTTTGGGCATTTGGAATTAATGCAATAGTTATTTCCTTGGATATATATTTATTATATATTTTATATATGTCCAAAATTCTGATTCTTTATTTTGAGGGGCTTGGATTAATTCCTAGGTCCCTGCAAAATAAAAATGTCAGAAGAAAATAATAGATTTAGCTTAGAAACTAAATCAAAACAAATGTCAAAAAAATAGAAAAGAAAGAAATAAAAGGGGAAGAACTTACCTGGCTTACCTGCAGCCCAACTGCCTGGCCCAGCAGCCGGCCCAGGTGACTGGCAGCGCCAGTCACCCTCAACCTCGCGCCAGGAGGCCGAGGCGCGTGCCCGACGCGTGCTCCGCCGCACCGCGCCACCTCCTGCCTCTCTGCTTCATCCCCCTCGCCGCCTGGTGGCTTCTGGACGAGCCACGCACCCCCCGACCCTCTCGCACTCTCTTGGACCTCTCCTCTCCTCTCCCTCGCTCTCTATCGCAACTCCCGAGCGCCGTCGTCGCCGCCGATCGCCACCACCGTAGCCACTGCCTCTCCCTCGCCTCTCCGACGAGCCTCAAAGCTCCGCCCCACCGCCGTGAACTTCTACGTCGCTCCGCAGGACCCCGGACGCCCCGAGACTGCGCCCCCGAGCTCTTCTTCTTCGCACGGCCACCGGACGCCGGCGACGAATTCGCCGCCTCCGACGCTTCCTCGAGTCCATTGAACCCTCAACAGATCCGCGGTGAGCTCCCGGATTTTTCCCCCCTGTCCTCGCCGTCGTCTGCGACCTCTAGGTCCTACCCCCGCTGATGGCCGACCTCACCGCCACCGGCGATGCCGCCGCCGTGGCCACAGCCACGCAAGCTCCAAACTGAGCGTGTCACCGCATCCGCCGCTTCACCAGGAACCCGTAGCACCTCTCCGTTACCCTCCCCGTGCCCCGTAGCTCCAACCCCGACGAGGCCCGAACTCCGGCGCCGCCGCGAGCTCGTTTCCGGCGAGCTCCGGCCGTCCTAGCTGCTGCCGCTGGCTGGAATGGACGCGGACGAGCTCCAGCTCTCCGTAGATGATCTCAGCTAATCAAAAGACCCCCGGAACAGGAATCCCGATGCCCTCCGCCGCGTTTGCTGCCGCCGGCGGCTCAACGCCGGCGTGTTAGCTGCGGTTTGACCCGGATTTGACCCCCTGGGTCAATGACAGGCGGGCCCCACCCCTTTTTGTTAGTTAACTATTTAGTTAAATTAATTAGTTTTGTTAATTAGATTAGCCACTGACATGTGGGCCCTGCCCTGTTGACATTTCTGTTAGAATTAGTTTAGAGTTAGTTAACTCAGTTAGTCAACTGACTCACTGACCAGTGGACCCCACTGTCAGGTTTGACTCTGGACCAGCCCTTTGACTTGCTGACGCAAGCATGACGCAGTGCTGACGCAATAAATATTTTCTGGAATTGTTTTGTTTAGGAAAATCCAGAAAATTGTTTCAAACTTAAAGAAATCACAGAAATTCAACCGTAGCTCAGAATGAAATAATTTATATATGAAATATGATCAGAAAAATATAAGGAATCTGTTTATGGCATTTTAATGCATGTTTAACCAACTTATACCTACTATTTATATGAAAACACATAATTGGCATTTAAAAATACTTATTTTAGAGTTGCATTTGAACCCCTGGTTCAAATGGAGTTCAACCAAATAAAATGCTAGCTGCATTAGCTCAAACAACATCATAACTTCATGCCATATTCATGCATCATATTGTTGCATATGCTTGTGTTTGATTGTCGGCACCGTTCTTCTCGATAGGTCCAGCTCCGGAGACCGATCCAGAGTACCTGTCAGAGTAGCAGTGCTCTGCACGTTGTTTTACCAGGCAAGCAAACCCCTTTGTTCATTCCGATACAACCCCTCTCACGCTCCTGCTCCCTGTTATTGCATTAGGACAACAACGACTTCAACTGCTACTTTATGCTGCGGTAGTTGAACCCATTCCTCTGCATGACCTGTCATTCCATAGTAAATAGTTGAAACCCACTAGCATGTGTAGGAGTTGATTGAAGCCATGTTGTGATCTTACCGTGCCTTGCTTGCTATTTCTTAGAGTGTGTCAGGTCTGATTCATCGGGAATGAATTGGAGTACAATGATATGTTCTGATGCTGAGGGTTAAGCGTGTGAACACGATTTGGTAAAGGTAGCGGTGAGAGGCCATGTAGGAGTACATGGTGGGTTGTCTCACTGGAACCGTCCCTAAGAACTGAGTTCCGTATGTTGTCCAATGACTAGCTACTACCACACATTGGGTTCCGGTAACTCGACCCCTCTCGACTTATTAATCAACATGATCTCTGTCCAGGAGTTGCAACTAGTTTTTGGTGTTTGTAGGTAGTGTTAGTAGTCTACCAAGTGGCACTCGGCCAGTGGGCTTGGGACAGACTAGGCACCGTGGCACGGTGTACCAAGCGTAGATCCACTCGGCGAGGTGGGCTTGGGAACCCTGCGCACATCATTTGGGGCCGTGAGCGACACCCCGGTCGGATCTCCCCACGGATGGAACCCGAATAGGCGATAAACCTGGACGAGAGACTTGTGTGGTTAGTCAGGTCGTGGCCGACACCCTCGCCAGGCTTCCTCTTGAAGGTTGCCGAGATACACGAGATGTACATGGCGGTAAGCGGCGAGAGCGTGTGTGAAGAGGTACACCCCTGCAGGGTTAACATGATCTATTCGAATAGCCGGGTCCACGGTTATGGACTTCTTGGATGCTTACGTGGTACATAGACAACTTGAAGTGGATACTCTAAAATACTCAAGACAAGTGTGAGTGCTATGGATGGCCTTCTCGTAGGGAGACGGGAATGAATCCATAGTGGTGTCTTGAGTGGTGCTTAGTGGACTCGTGTGCGCCACCTCAAAGTTACCAGCAATCGTAGAATAGGATAGCCACTGAGTCAAAGCTGGCTTGCTGCAACTAAACCCCACTTTGCCATCTTGATACAAATGCATGTATGATAGGATCTGATGTAAGTCTTGCTGAGTACCTTTTTACTCATGTTTGCTTAATTTATGTTTTGCAGATGAGATTGATGTCTCACTAGTAGTCCCGCTTGGACTTCGACAAGTAGCTTGTTACCTCAGCTACGATCTTGGACGAGTGTTGTAGTTAGTCAGGCTCTTCAGCCTTTTCCATTTGTAGATGTCTGTACTCAGACATGTTGTGCTTCCGCTTGTTGCTTGTATGCTCTGAATGTTGGGTCATAAGACTCATGTTTGTAATATCTGGCTCCTCGGAGCCTAATGAATAAATACTTTGTTTATTAGAGTCTTGTTGTGATGCCATGTTGTATTTGCACATATTGAGCATATTGTGTGTATGTTATTGAAATGCTTGGTATGTGTGGGATCCGACATCTAGTTGTTTACCCTTGGTAGCCTATCTTACAGAGAAATGTCTCCTAGTGTTTCCACTGAGCCTTGGTAGCTTGCTACTGCTCCGGAACACTTAGGCTGACCCGCATGTGTCCTTCTTCGTTCCTGTGTCTGTCCCTTAGGGGAAATGTCATGCGTTGTTCCTTTAAGTCCTTGTAGCTTGCTACGACTTGGGTTCATACGTTGATGACCGACACGTTCGTTGCTAGGTCATGAATGCCTGTCTCTGTAATTTAGTGCCACTTTTGGTTTATAACTGGTCATGTTTGCCCGGGTTCTCTGTCATATGGATGCTAGCGACACTATCATATACGTGAGACAAAATGCGTAAACGGTCCCGGGCCAGGTAAGGTGGCACCCGTGGGGATACCGTGCGTGAGGCCGCAAGGTGATATGGTGTGTTACATGCTAGATCGGTGTGACTTAGGATCGGGGTCCCGACAGCGTTGGTATCAGAGCCTGACTGCCTGTAGGATTACCAAGCCAAAATGGTCGAAGTTGAGTCTATAAATTCTTTAGTTATATAAGGGAATTGATTGTGGAAGGGAACGTAAGGCTCTTTTTACTCCTTATTCCTCATGTCTTCTGATCTGAGTCATGCTACCTTTCCTACGGGGTTAAGGAACTAGGCTTTCTCTTCTGTCTATGAGGATCATGAGTTACTACTCCGTAGTTCCTTAGGATTGGTTGATCAGAGTCCTATTCTTGTTTCAAGTTCTTCTGGTGAAGTTGTTCTACTACTATCACAGAACCTTGAGTGATGATGTTGAGATGTTGAACTACCCTTTGTTAGCAGGATGTCTCATTCTGAGCATTTTACTGCCGTTATGCTGCCGGACTTATCCTAGTAGTTCGAGAGACACTAATTTCTTGTTCTACCTTATGCATCCTATAGTTGTTGATGTTTCCGTCTTCGGTTTCGCTTCTCAGGATGTCTTCAGTTAAGCGAAGCTCAGCTGTTCGTAGGCAGAACCACGGAGGTGGTAGGGATGAGGAGGATCCTCCCGACCAGCCTTCGTTGGCAGAGTTAATGTTAGAGATGAAGAGAAACAAGCGTGAGTCTAAACGTTTGTTGGCACGTATTGAGGAGAACACCGCACATCAGTGCAAGGAATCAGCAACCATCCATGACTTCATTCGTCTGAAACCACCCACTTTCCATCATTCCATTGAGCCACTCGATGCAGATGACTGGCTCCGTAGTATCACTCACAAGCTACGTTCTGCGAAAGTAGCTGAAGATGACAAGGTCATCTATGCCACTTATCACCTGGAAGGTCCTGCTAGTCTTTGGTGGCAGAACTATGAGGCCATGATTCCAGCTGACCAGATTCCTACCTGGAGAGATTTCACCGAGGCCTTTCGTGAGCATCATATTCCTCAAGCCCTTATCGATCGTAAGAGAGAAGAGTTCTGTAGTCTTACACAGGCTAAGATGGCTGTTGATGCCTATGGTCGAGAGTTTGAGAACCTCGCCCGCTATGCTACAGAAGAAGTGTCCACGGACGCCAAGAAGCAGGCTAGGTTCCGGAAGGGTCTCAACCCCAAACTGCGTTGTGATCTCCACTTGCATCATTGCAACACATTCCATGCTCTTGTGAACAAGGCCATCAACGCAGAGACAGCTCAGCTCACTTACGATGAGTCTCGTAAGCACAACCTTGATTTGGGAACTTCCTCCGGTACTAGTTCCCAGAAGCGCCGGATTTGGGTTCCGAACTCTGTTCTTCCACCCATTTATCCTCCGAGGCCATCTTGTGTGGTACCTCTTCCAGTTCAGCAGTATGCTCCACCCAGGTCTATTGATGGACCGTTTGCCAATGCGGGTCCACGTCCTAACCCCAGGATTTGCTACAAGTGCGGAGAACCGGGACATATTGCCCGTATTTGCACTCAGACCCGTGTTGCTCCATCCCAGTCCGAAAAATCTATTAGACATGATAAATCATCACGCAAGATGATCAGTGTCAAGCCAGCTTCCACCGAACATGGACGTGTGCATCACGTCTCAGCCAAAAACGCTCATGATGATCCAGATGTCGTTCTTGGTACACTCCTTGTTAATTGTCATCCGGCATCGGTTCTATTCGATACTGGAGCGTCTCATTCTTTCATTTCCGAAAGTTATGCCCGCTTGCACGACATGTCATTTTGTGATTTGCCCTCCCCACTACTCATTCAAACTCCTGGATCCAAATGGCAAACTCTAGTGTAAGCCATGGTAATGAAATCCTTGTCGACAGACTTGTGTTCCTTGCATCACTTGTAGCCCTCAAGTCTTCAGATATTAATATCATCTTGGGTATGGACTGGATGACAGCTCATCATGCCAAGATTGATTACTCCACTAGGTCTGTTTAGCTTACACATCCATCTGGTAAGATAGTCACCGTCACCACTAGAGTTGCAAAGCGTCAACTCTATTCTGTTAATGCCAGCCCTCTTCCAGATCTTGAAGATGTTCCGGTAGTCCGTGACTTTCCGAATGTCTTTCCAGAGGAACTGCCAGGTGTTCCACCCGACCGAGATGTAGAGTTTGTTATAGAGCTTATCCCAGGAACCGCTCCAATCTCTAGGAGACCCTACAAAATGGCACCCTTAGAACTAGCTGAGCTTAAGAAACAACTTGATTAGTCCTTGCAAAAGGGTTTTATCCGTCCTAGTTCTTCTCCCTGGGCTTGCCCGTCCTCTTCGTTAAGAAGAAGGATGGTACGGATCGGATGGTCGTAGATTATCGTCCCGTTAATTTGGTCACGGTAAAGAACAAGTATCCGCTTCCCAGGATCAACGACCTGTATGATCAGCTCGCCGGATCCTCAGTCTTCTCCAATATGGATTTGAGGTTAGGATACCATCAAATCAAGATTAGAAATGGGGACATCCCCAAGACGCCTTTCGTCACTCGTTATGGTCAGTACGAGTACACCGTCATGTCCTTCGGTCTAACAAATGCTCCAGCCACCTTCTCCCGCTTCATGAACTCGATCTTCATGGAGTATTTAGATAAGTTCGTCGTGGTTTACCTCGATGATATTCTTATTTACTCGAAGAACGAGGATGAGCATGCCGAACATCTTAGACTTGTTCTAGAAAAACTCAGAGAGCACCGCCTTTATGCCAAGTTCTCCAAGTGCGAATTTTGGTTGCCAGAAGTGACCTATCTCGGCCATGTAATCTCTGGTAAGGGCATTGCTGTCAACCCCGAGAGAGTTCAGGCCGTCCTTGATTGGACTCCACCTGAAACAGTTAAACAAGTTATTAGTTTCCTTGGTCTAGCCAGTTATTGTCGCCGCTTTGTTGAGAACTTCTCTAATGTGGCCAAACCTCTCACGGAACTTCTCAAGAAAGATAAAAAGTTTGAGTGGTCCCCACAGTGTGAGCACAGTTTTCAGGAACTGAAAAGTCGCCTGACTTCTGCTCCCATACTTGTGCCACCGGATTTCACTAAGGACTTTGTTATCTATTGTGATGCCTCACGACAGGGACTAGGTTGCATTCTTATGCAGGATCGTCGTGCGATTGCTTATGCATCTCGACAGTTGCATCCACATGAGGAGAACTATCCTACACATGATCTAGAACTTGCAGCCATAGTCTATGCACTTAAGACCTGGCGACATTACCTCCTTGGTAATCGTTGCGAGATCTACAGCGATCACCAGAGTCTCAAGTATATCTTCACCCAACCAGATTTGAACCTTAGGCAAAGACGTTGGTTGGAGTTGATCTCCGATTACGACTTAGGGATTACCTACACCCCGGGCAAGGGCAATGTCATGGCTGATGCGCTAAGTCGTAAATCCTATTGCAACAATCTCATGTTGCAGCAGGGCCAACCACTTCTCCATGAGGAATTATGTAAGCTTAACCTTCACATCGCTCCTCACGGATTCCTTTCAACTTTGGTGGCGAAACCTACTCTTGTGGATCATATCATAGAAGCCCAGAAGCATGATACCGGAATTACCTGGATCAAGAGAAACATTGCCAAGGGTATTGCTGGTAGATTCTCCATAGATGACCGAGGTGTTGTTCTCTTCCAAAACCGGCTGGTGGTTCCCAAGAAGCAACATCTTCGGCAATTGATTCTTAAAGAGGCTCATGGATCTCCTCTCACGATTCATCCCGGTAGTACTAAGATGTATCAGGATCTACGCCAGAGATTCTGGTGGACTAGGATGAAGAGACAAATTGCTGAGTTCATTGCTAAATGTGACGTTTGTCGTCGCGTTAAAGCAGAGCATCAAAGACCTGCTGGCACCCTTCAGCCTCTAGCTATTCCTGAGTGGAAATGGGATAAAGTTGGTATGGACTTCATCACCGGTTTTCCCAGGACCAAGAGAGGGAATAATGCTATCTTCGTAGTCATTAATCGTCTCTCCAAAGTGGCTCACTTCCTACCTGTTTGAGAGAGTATCACTGCTAGTCAGCTTGCTGACTTGTATATTTCTCGAATAGTGTCACTTCATGGTGTTCCACTAGAGATCAATTCAGACCGTGGTAGTCTTTTCACTTCTCATTTCTGGAAGAGTTTCCAAACTACCATGGGCACCCATCTTTCCTTCAGTACCGCTTTCCACCCTCAGTCAAGTGGTCAGGTGGAACGGGTTAACCAAATTCTCGAAGACATGCTTAGAGCTTGCGTTATCTCATTCGGTATGGATTGGGAGAAATGTCTTCCTTTCGCCGAGTTTGCTTATAACAATAGCTATCAATCCAGTCTCAAGCAAGCTCCTTTTGAGATTCTTTATGGACGAAGATGTCGAACACCTTTGAACTGGTCAGAAACCGGTGAAAGACAATTCTTTGGACCGGATATGATCCAGGAAGCAGAAGAGCAAGTTCGCATCATTCGTGAGAATTTGAAATCAGCCCAGTCTCGTCAAAAGAGCCAGTATGATCGTCATCATAAGGAAGTGGCTTATGAAGTTGGCGACAAAGCTTATCTTCGGGTTACTCCTTTGAAGGGTACCCATCGTTTTGGTATCAAGGGCAAGTTGGCTCCTCGTTACATTGGTCCTTTTCGCATTCTTGCTAAACGAGGAGAGGTTGCCTACCAATTGGAACTACCCCCACATCTTTCTCGAGTTCATGATGTCTTCCACGTCTCTCAACTCAGGCGTTGCTTCTCGGATCCCATCCGCGGAGTGGACCACGAAACGCTTGATCTCCAAGATAACCTCACATATCGAGAGTATCCCGTTCGCATTTAGGATCAAGCAGAGCATGTCACTCGACGTCATAACATCAAGTTTCTCAAAGTTCAGTGGTCTCATCATTCCGAGAGAGAAGCTACTTGGGAGCGAGAAGATCGTCTCCGACTGGAGTACCCTACCTTCTTTCCGTCTACTCCTGAATCTCGGCACAAGATTCTTTCGAGTGGAGGCGAGTTGTCACAACCCTAGTTCTGGTATGCACTAGGTTAGTCTTGTTGTTTGCATCATGGTTAATTTTCAAATGAAATTGAATTGAGGACTTGTGAAACCCTCAGAAACCCTTTTTGAAAATGACCCAAATAAAAATTGCTCCACAAAGCTCCAAGAAAATGTTCTTGTGGCCCTCTGAAAATATTTGTTAGAGATAAAAATCAAACCAATATTATTGGGAGCTCATAAGTATTTATTTTGGGCATTTGGAATTAATGCATTAGTTATTTGCTTGGATATATATTTATTATATATTTTATATATGTCCAAAATTCTGATTCTTTATTTTGAGGGGCTTGGATTAATTCCTAGGTCCCTGCAAAATAAAAATGTCAGAAGAAAATAATTGATTTAGCTTAGAAACTAAATCAAAACAAATGTCAGAAAATTAGAAAAGAAAGAAATAAAAGGGGAAGAACTTACCTGGCTTACCTGCAGCCCAACTGCCTGGCCCAGCAGCCGGCCCAGGTGACTGGCAGCGCCAGTCACCCTCAACCTCGCGCCAGGAGGCCGAGGCGCGTGCCCGACGCGTGCTCCGCCGCATGGCGCCACCTCCTGCCTCTCTGCTTCATCCCCCTCGCCTCCTGGTGGCTTCTGGACGAGCCACGCACCCCCCGACCCTCTCGCACTCTCCTGGACCTCTCCCCTCCTCTCCCTCGCTCTCTCTCGCAACTCCCGAGCGCCGTCGTCGCCACCGATCGCCACCACCGTAGCCACTGCCTCTCCCTCGCCTCTCCGACGAGCCTCAGAGCTCCGCCCCACCGCCGTGAACTTCTACGCCGCTCCGCAGGACCCCGGACGCCCCGAGACCGCGCCCCCGAGCTCTTCTTCTTCGCACGGCCACCGGCGCCGGCGACGAATTCGCCGCCTCCGACGCTTCCCCGAGTCCATTGAACCCTCAACAGATCCGCGGTGAGCTCCCGGATTTTTTCCCCCCTGTCCTCGCCGTCGTCTGCGACCTCTAGGTCCTACCCCCGCTGATGGCCGACCTCACCGGTGCCGGCGATGCCGCCGCCGTGGCCACAGCCACGAAAGCTCCAAACTGAGCGTGTCACCGCATCCGCCGCTTCACCAGGAACCCGTAGCACCTCTCCGTTAGCCTCCCCGTGCCCCGTAGCTCCAACCCCGACGAGGTCCGAACTCCGGCGCCGCCGCGAGCTCGTTTCCGGCGAGCTCCGGCCGTCCTAGCTGCTGCCGCTGGCTGGAATGGACGCGGACGAGCTCCAGCTCTCCGTAGATGATCTCAGCTGCTCAAAAGACCCCCGGAACAGGAATCCCGATGCCCTTCGCCGCGTTTGCTGCCGCCGGCGGCTCAACGCCGGCGTGTTAGCTGTGGTTTGACCCGGATTTGACCCCCTGGGTCAATGACAGGCGGGCCCCACCCCTTTTAGTTAGTTGACTATTTAGTTAAATTAATTAGTTTTGTTAATTAGATTAGCCACTAACATGTGGGCCCTGCCCTGCTGACATTTCTGCTAGAATTAGTTTAGAGTTAGTTAACTCAGTTAGTTAACTGAGTCACTGACCAGTGGACCCCACTGTCAGGTTTGACTCTGGACCAGCCCTTTGACTTGCTGACGCAAGCATGACGCAGTGCTGACGCAATAAATATTTTCTGGAATTGTTTTGTTTAGGAAAATCCAGAAAATTGTTTAAAACTTCAAAAAATCACAGAAATTCAACCGTAGCTCAGAATGAAATAATTTATATATGAAATATGATCAGAAAAATATAAGGAATCTGTTTATGGCATTTTAATGCATGTTTAACCAACTTATACCTACTATTTATATGAAAACACGTAATTGGCATTTAAAAATACTTATTTTAGAGTTGCATTTGAACCCCTGGTTCAAATGGAGTTCAACCAAATAAAATGCTAGCTGCATTAGCTCAAACAACATCATAACTTCATGCCATATTCATGCATCATATTGTTGCATATGCTTGTGTTTGATTGTCGACACCGTTCTTCTCGATAGGTCCAGCTCCGGAGACCGATCCAGAGTACCTGTCAGAGGAGCAGTGCTCTGCACGTTGTTTTACCAGGCAAGCAAACCCCTTTGTTCATTCCGATACAACCCCTCTCACGCTCCTGCTCCCTGTTATTGCATTAGGACAACAACGACTTCAACTGCTACTTTATGCTGCGGTAGTTGAACCCATTCCTCTGCATGACCTGTCATTCCATAGTAAATAGTTGAAACCCACTAGCATGTGTAGGAGTTGATTGAAGCCATGTTGTGATCTTACCGTCCCTTGCTTGCTATTTCTTAGAGTGTGTCAGGTCTGATTCATCGGGAATGAATTGGAGTACAATGATATGTTCTGATGCTGAGGGTTAAGCGTGTGAACACGATTTGGTAAAGGTAGCGGTGAGAGGCCATGTAGGAGTACATGGTGGGTTGTCTCACTGGAACCGTCCCTAAGAACTGAGTTCCGAGTATGTTGTCCAATGACTAGCTACTACCACACATTGGGTTCCGGTAACTCGACCCCTCTCGACTTATTAATCAACATGATCTCTGTCCAGGAGTTGCAACTAGTTTCTGGTGTTTGTAGGTAGTGTTAGTAGTCTACCAAGTGGCACTCGGCCAGTGGGCTTGGGACAGACTAGGCACCGTGGCACGGTGTACCAAGCGTAGATCCACTCGGGGAGGTGGGCTTGGGAACCCTGCGCACATCATTTGGGGCCGTGAGCGACACCCCGGCCGGATCTCCCCACGGATGGAACCCGAATAGGCGATAAACCTGGACGAGAGACTTGTGTGGTTAGTCAGGTCGTGGCCGACACCCTCGCCAGGCTTCCGCTTGAAGGTTGCCGAGATACACGAGATGTACATGGCGGTAAGTGGCGAGAGCGTGTGTGAAGAGGTACACCCCTGCAGGGTTAACATGATCTATTCGAATAGCCGGGTCCACGGTTATGGACTTCTTGGATGCTTACGTGGTACATAGACAACTTGAAGTGGATACTCTAAAATACTCAAGACAAGTGTGAGTGCTATGGATGGCCTTCTCGTAGGGAGACGGGAATGAATCCATAGTGGTGTATTGAGTGGTGCTTAGTGGACTCGTGTGCGCCACCTCAAAGTTACCAGCAATCGTAGAATAGGATAGCCACTGAGTCAAAGCTGGCTTGCTGCAACTAAACCCCACTTTGCCATCTTGATACAAATGCATGTATGATAGGATCTGATGTAAGTCTTGCTGAGTACCTTTTATACTCATGTTTGCTTAATTTATGTTTTGCAGATGAGATTGATGTCTCACTAGTAGTTCCGCTTGGACTTCCACAAGTAGCTTGCTACCGCAGCTACGATCTTGGACGAGTGTTGTAGTTAGTCAGGCTCTTCAGCCTTTTTCATTTGTAGATGTCTGTACTCAGACATGTTGTGCTTCCGCTTGTTGCTTGTATGTTCTGAATGTTGGGTCATAAGACTCATGTTTGTAATATCTGGCTCCTCGGAGCCTAATGAATAAATACTTTGTTTATTAGAGTCTTGTTGTGATGCCATGTTGTATTTGCACATATTGAGCATATTGTGTGTATGTTATTGAAATGCTTGGTATGTGTGGGATCCGACACCTAGTTGTTTACCCTTGGTAGCCTATCTTACAGAGAAATGTCTCCTAGTGTTTCCACTGAGCCTTGGTAGCTTGCTACTGCTCCGGAACACTTAGGCTGACCGGCATGTGTCCTTCTTCGTTCCTGTGTCTGTCCCTTAGGGGAAATGTCACGCATTGTTCCTTTAAGTCCTTGTAGCTTGCTACGACTTGGGTTCATACGTTGGTGACCGACACGTTCGTTGCTGGGTCATGAATGCCTGTCTCTGTAATTTAGTGCCACTTTTGGTTTATAACTGGTCATGTCGGCCCGGGTTCTCTGTCATATGGATGCTAGCGACACTATCATATACGTGAGCCAAAATGCGCAAACGGTCCCGGGCCAGGTAAGGTGGCACCCGTGGGGATACCGTGCGTGAGGCCGCAAGGTGATATGGTGTGCTACATGCTAGATGGGTGTGACTTAGGATCGGGGTCCCGACATTCATAAACACCGAGGTGCAATTGGCTATACCCTTGATGACTTAAGGGGATTAGTCCATCTATCTGTCAACATACTATCAACCTTGAGCCCGATGCTAAACCAGTTGTTGATCATCAACGACGGTTGAACCCGAAGATGATGGATGTTGTAAGAGCTGAGATTCTCAAGCTTCTAGCCGCAGGTATTATCTACCCTATAGCTGATAGTAAGTGGGTAAGCCCGGTACATTGTGTTCCTAAGAAAGGAGGTACAACTGTGGTTCCTAATGATAAGAATGAACTAATACCTCAGAGAATTATTATTGGATATAGAATGTGTATTGATTACAGGAAGCTGAACAAGGCAACCAGGAAGGATCACTACCCGTTGCCGTTCATCGACCAAATGCTTGAAAGGTTATCTAAAAATACCCACTTTTGTTACCTCGATGGTTATTCTGGCTTCTCTCAAATTCATGTTAACACTGATGATCAAGAGAAGACCACTTTTACTTGTCCCTATGGTACTTATGCTTACAGGCGTATGCCTTTTGGTTTATGTAAAGCCCCTGCTACTTTTCAAAGGTGTATGTCTGCTAACTTTCATGGTTTCTGTGAGGAGATTGTGGAAGTCTTCATGGACGATTTCTCCGTCTATGGAACTTCCTTTGACCATTGTCTCCACAACCTTAATAAAGTTTTGTAGAGATGTGAGGAGACAAATCTGGTACTCAACTGGGAGAAGTGCCACTTCATGGTTAACGAAGGAATTGTTCTTGGTCACAAGATTTCCGAACGGGGAATTGAGGTGGACAAGGCCAAGATCGAAGCAATTGAGAGGATGCCCTATCCAAGGGACATCAAAGGTATTCGCAGTTTTCTCGGTCATGCTGGTTTCTATAGAAGATTTATTAAAGACTTTTCTAAGACTTCGAGACCCCTCACTAATCTTCTCCAGAAGGACGTTCCTTTTGTATTTGATGAAGATTGTAAGGAGGCTTTTGAAGTTCTTAAGAAAGCTTTAATAACCGCTCCTATAGTACAACCACCTGACTGGAATTTACCTTTTGAGATTATGTGTGATGCTAGTGATTTTGCTGTTGGAGCTGTTTTAGGGCAAAGGGTTGATAAGAAATTGAATGTTATACATTATGCTAGTAAAACCCTTGATAGTGCTCAAAAGAATTATGCTACTACTGAGAAGGAATTCTTAGCTGTAGTGTTTGCTTGTGATAAGTTTAGGCAGTATATTGTTGATTCCAAAGTTATTATTCATACTGACCATGCTGCCATTAAGTACCTTATGACAAAGAAGGATGCCAAGCCAAGACTTATCAGATGGGTACTCCTTCTTCAAGAATTTTATTTGCAGATTGTTGATAGGAAAGGAGAAGACAATCCGGTGGCGGACAATCTTTCAAGGATGGAAGATATACCGCATGATCCCATCCCAGTCAACGACAGTTTTCCAGACGAGCAACTTGCCGTTGTAAAAATACAATCTCTTTCCGATCCTTGGTTTGCAGATTATGCTAATTTTATCGTTGCGAAGTATTTTCCTCTAGGTTTAACATTTCAGCAAAGGAAGAAGTTCTTTCATGATTTGAGGCACTACTTTTGGGATGACCCACATCTTTTCAAATAAGGTCCAGACGGGATCGTGAGAAGATGCATACCGGAACATGAGCAGAAGGACATTCTCAGACAATGTTATGATAGTCCCTGTGGAGGACATCATGCCGGTGAGAGGACCGCACATAAGGTTCTTCAACCAGGTTTTTATTGGCCTACTCTCTTTAAGGATGCTAGAAATTATGTTTTAGCCTATGATAAATGTCAGAGAGTTGGTAACATTACTAGAAGGAATGAGATGCCTATGAATTACTCACTAGTGATTGAACCTTTTGATTGCCGGGGTTTTGATTTTATGGGTCCTTTTCCTTCTTCGCACAAGTACACTCACATTTTAGTAGCTGTTGATTATGTGACCAAGTGGGTTGAAGCAATCCCCACTGAAAGTGCTGATCACAAGACATCTTTGAAAACGCTCAAAGATGTGATTTTCCCTAGGTTTGGTGTACCTAGGTATCTCATGACTGATGGAGGATCACACTTCACGCATGGAGCTTTTAGAAAAGCTTTAGCCAAGTATGATGTCAATCATAGAATTGCTTCACCGTACCATCCTCAAACTAGTGGGCAAGTTGAGCTCACCAATAGAGAGATCAAGTTGATCTTACAGAAGATAGTAAACAGAAATAGAAAGGACTAGTCAAATAAGTTAGGAGATGCTTTGTGGGCGTATAAAACTGCTTACAAAAACCCCATGGGCATGTCCCCCTATAAGATGGTTTATGGCAAGGCTTGCCATTTGCCATTAGAATTAGAGCACAAAGCTTTCTGGGCTGTTAGAGAGCTTAATGTTGACCCAAAGTTAGCTGGTGAGAAGCGTCTCATGAACTTGACTTCTCTAGATGAGTGGAGAAGTGAAGCTTACGAGAGCGCTAAAATGTTCAAGGAAAAGGTAAAGAAGTGGCATGATAGGAGGATTCTGAAACGTGAATTTAATGTTGGTGATAAAGTTTTGTTGTTTAGATCCCGTTTCAGGTTTTCTCCAGGCAAACTACTTTCCAGGTGGGAAGGGCCATTTCATATTGAAGAAGTCTATCGGTCTGGTGCAATCAAGATTAACAATTTTGAAGGCACCAAACCTCAAGTTGTGAATGGACAAAGACTTAAGCATTACATAGCAGGAGACCCTGTCAATGTTGATGTGAATGTGATATACACAACAACTCACGAAGAACATGTTGCAGCCCTGTTTCAGACACCAGCAGAAGCAGAATAAGAAAAGGTATGTATTACGGTAAGAAAACATCGCGAACCACCATAAAAGTTCCATATTATGAGTTTTTGCAAAATTAGGAAAATTCTAAGCCTAAGTGGAGCCGGAGACAAGCTTCAGGGGGCCCAGGCGCCCCCCTGGCGCGGCCTACCTCCTGGCCGCGCCGGGAGGCTGCCTGGGCACCCAGGAGTCCGTCTCCGACCCCACTTTAGCTTGTTACCTTCCTTTCTGTGCAGAAATTTTTGCTATATATTTGCCCGGATTGTTCTGGCAACGTATCTCGCGATTTCGTGTGTTTTCTTTTCAATCTATTTCTGCCAGGGTAAAAAGTTATTGTTAGAGATGTCTTCTTGTGGCTCGAGCAGAGAGGACTTCTTGTGATGGCGGCTACGTCAAGTCCAGAAGGATCTTAATCATGGGAAGCACGTTGACTGGGCTACCGAAGAAGAGATTGCCGCAAGACAAGCGGAGATGGAGCGCTCCGTGAGGGAGGAAGTCAAGACTATCACTGCCCAACAACAAGGAGGCCCAAGCAATCCCATCATGGTGGGATCTGTCCAACTTCATTATGATCTTTCTCTTAACCTTTCAGGGCCCTCTACTTCACTTGAAGATCAACGTACGCTCTCCACCATCTCCGAGGCTTATCGCATCACCAATCAGCTGTGCGAAGATTTCCGTGTACTAAAGGTACAAGTGGAGATCTTGGAGAAGGAAAACCAAACCCTTCGCCGTGTCATAAGAGATTTGAAGAATCAACGTCAACAAGAATGAGGAGTGAAATCTCCTTGGGTAATGGCATCCCCTTGGCTTGTTCCAAGCTTGGGGGAGTGCCCGGTATCTTTATCTTTATCTTTATCTTTTGTCTTTTAGAGTCAAGTAGAGTCGTATCATGTCTAGGGAGGTTATTATATGAAATAGGTGTGTGCATTGAGGTCTATCACTCCTTCTGTGGAGATATTGTATCCGTGAGTGTGGAGTCGTCTATGATGGAATATTAATGAGAAGTCTATTGGTTACTTTGCTGCACTCAGTATTCTCTTCACGCAATCGACCTTATATGATGATTCTTATGGGGAGTATTGACCTTATATCAGGTATGGCTTTGAAAACTTTATTTAATCTTGGCAAACATAGCTTTGGTCATAACAACGAGCATGATTTTCTTAAAGTAGCGACATAGCCAAAACCTTTATGTTATTATGCTTGAAGTGTTATGCTGACAAGGAAGACAACTTGATGTGTTATGCTTATTTTAATGTTTATGCTTTATATTGCTTTGCATCTTAGTCATCATCAATTGTCTGTTCTCTCAAAGCCTTTGCTAGCCTAATCTCTGTACTAAGCGGAATTCTGCTTGTGCATCCATACCCTTAAACCAATACCTTCCATATGAGTCCACCATACCTTCCTATTCGTGGTATTCCACTACCACCTCCTAAAGTATAGAATTTATGTGTTATCCTTAAATGTTCAAAATCTTCTATTTTGTGCCCCTATTTTAGCTCATGAGGAAGTAGTAGTTAATTCATGATCTTTTTAAGTTGTACAAGTTTTACCCCAGAATTGCATGTCTAATCTGCAAACCCCTAATACGAGGAGGAACTGGCATGAGTGCGCCCGCCTCATAAAAGATAATACAACAAACAAACCCTCCTTCATGCTTTGTTCATGAGAAATCAGAAAACTTTGGCAGTGATAAACAAATGAGATTAAGGGGGTGTGATCGTCCCCGTGCGGGAGCCGTTCCTCGAAACTTGTCCAGTTTGAGAAGTAATTGAGTTATCTATTAGCATTCGTTGACAAATCATGCACCTCTCAAAACTTGTTTTCATTCTGTTTGATTTAAGGATAGCACATGAGTTTTCCCTACTTCCCTAGAGCAGGGCCTATCTCTTAGTTTTAGGTTGAGTCAGTTATTCCTACTTCCTTCTATTCTTAAAGAGAGCAGAATTTTGATGTTGACGAGGATTCATTCATATAAAGTTGCATTAAGATTTGTCATATCATATCCTTGTTGACATTATCATTTGATAAGTAAGTTGTTTGTCAAGCCCAGCTAAAGCAAACATCTTCCTTTGTGTTAACACTTTCACTTCTTTCCTAATAACATGTTCTTTCAAAAGCTTCAATTAATCTCATCAAAACATAAAGAGAAAGAGCAAAAGTAAAAGCTATTAGTTGTTCTTTGACCAAAGGACATGTTTGCCATGATTTGATGAGTTTCCTTAGCCCTACTTTCGATTATAAGTGTTACCACTCTTTTATAAGGGCCTTATGAGTTGAAGATTCATGTTGAGGATATTTGAGTTTGGTGAAGAAAGTGTGATGCTTCTTGTCCGTATTCTATTTATCGACACTTCACTCTCTAAACTTGTGGACAGGTTTACCGAGCTCAGTATTGGCTTGGGGGACAAGCGAGGTCTAAGCTTGGGGGTGTTGATACGTCCAAAATGCATCACTATTTTATATCGCAATTCATCCTTATTCATTGATATATTTCACATTACGATGATGTTCTTATGTTGTTTTGGCCTATTTTACACAGTTTGCAACTTTCCGGTGCCGAATCAGCAGACGCATGATTCAGCGGTAAAAAGTGGACGCTGAGTTGCTGAAGAAGAATACCTCCAAATTACCAGAAAATCGATGGAGGGTATTTTCCAGAAGGATCACGAAGATACGCAAAAGAGCAACCAGAGGGGGGCCACAGGGTGCCCAGGCGGCCACCTGGCGCGGCCCCCACCCTGGCCGCGCCGGGAGGGCGCTTGGAGCCCCTGGCCCACTCCAGGCTCTCCCCTTTGGCCTATATACTCCTCGTCATCCAGAAACCCTAAAGGGGGAGAGTTTACGGAGTTCCGCCACCGCTCCATGGCGGAAACCTACAGAGAAGAAAAGCCATCTCCGGCGGGCAGATTCCGCCGGGGAGATCACCTCCCGAAAGGGGAGATCATCGCCATCGTCATCACCATCGTCACGGGCATCATCGAGATCATCATCAACATCATCCCCAACATCAGCACCATCTCCATCTTCATCCAATCTCATCTCACAATTGCAACTTGTGTTGTAATCCGTACTATCTATCATCTCTACTCTATCAGTGTTGATTACTACTTTATGGTGAATGCTATTGAGTTTTGTTGGAGAAATATCATTATGTCCAGATTGTTTATCATCCATCTATCTCCACTGATCATGATCTCTTTTATGTCTTGTGAGTAGTTACTTTAGTTCTTGAGGACATGGGAGAAGTCTTGTTGTTAGTAGCCATATGATGTTGAAGTAAGATGTGTTGTTTGATACTTAAGTTGTGTTGTTATTTTCCTAGTGGTGTTGTGTGAGTCGAACACTCAACACTTCGCCTTATTAAGGACCTAGGGGAATACATTGTGTACAAAGAATGCTTATGGTGGGTTGCCGGAGTGACAGAAACCTGAACCCCAGTTCGCACGCTTTTGCACAAGGGAACAATGGATCATCGATCGTATTGCTATGGTTAGGCTTTTGCCTTAAATACTATCTTGTATTTGCGGATGCTTGCAAGGTGTTTAATCATAAGAGTGCACTCATCTTAGTCTAGAGGGTGTACTAGCATAGATCCACCCACTCAACAGTTATAAACACATCACATAGTACCGATACGGAATATGGCGAAAGCACATGACTACCTCTCCCGTGTGTCCTCAAGAACACTTTAGCCTTTATAAGTTCAGTTGCTAGGCCTCTCCTTTGCTCAGAAAGGATTGGGCCACTTGTTACTCTCCAGTGCCTTTTACTTTGCTCGCTTTTACTTTCCTGTTGCTTATATCAAGAAAACCCCTAAAAAGTTATCTTTCAGTGCTTGTAGTTATTCCTTGCTCAGAATCACTTATCAATACCTTCTGCTCCTCGTTGGGTTCGACACTCTTATCGAAAATGCTGCAATAGATCCCTTACGATTGTGGGTCATCAGACGCGTATATTCATCTGACACTTAATCAATCTACATGCCAGGGATGCTCCATTTTAGTTGAACTGCACAAAAAATTTGGGTGGTTCATTTTCTAGCCCGCCTCCTTTCTCGTCTGCAATGTAGAATTTTGGCGAGCTACAGGACCAAGGTGAGCCAATAAACTAGTTGGATGAAAGTAGTGGACAAGTTGCTCAAACCTCCCTCGGCACGAGGCCACTATTTGAGGATAAACCTACAAGCAAAGTTCAGATTGTCTGTGCTGCCTCTTATGTACTCGAAAGTTTACTCATACAAGCATTAATTTTAGCAAGAAGTACATCTGATTGAACATCATTTACCAGTCTGCAATGTAGAATTTTGGCGAGCTACAGGACCAAGATGAGCCAGTAAACTAGTTGGATGAAAGTAGTGGCCAAGTTGCTCAAACCTCCCTCGCCACGAGGTCACTATTGGAGGATAAACCTACAAGCAAAGTTCAGATTGTCTGTGCTGCCTCTTATGTACTCAAAAGGTTACTCGTACAAGCATTAATTTTAGCAAGAAGTACCTCCGACTGAACACCATTTACCAGTCTGTACCCTAGGTAATTAAAGTTCGTCCATGGATCATATTGGCTGTGATCTCAATCATTTGGATTAATAAACATACTGAACATGTGCATATCTGAATCTTTTTGTGAATTATCTATGAATATTGTTGTGTGATCTATCAATCATTTGGATCCATAGACATGCTGAACTTGTGTATATATGAATCTTTTGAGTTGTTGATAGTGAATGTTGGCTATGAATACGAACGTGTCCTGTGAACCTGAGTTTGATACGAATGTTTACCTTTTCTGTTGTGCTTGTGTGTGAACTTGTTAGTATGCCTATTGTGGGGTATGTGACGTGGGGGTGTCAATGGCACACCTTCTTCCCGAGAAGAATTGCACCTGCTTTGTTAGGGTAGCAATGGCGCATCAGATCTTTTTAATCTTTTTGCTCTGTCTTGCCCCTTCCCCCGCTTAACCCCTACCGTAATGTTTTCGGCCTCAAAACAAACATAGTACTACGTTGTTTTTGGGGCTTGATGAAAAATCGAGTGTTGGTTTCTGTAGGATGGCCCGCCCAGCAAATGGGCTACTGGTCCACCACGGACTGGTAGGCTAAAAATACAAGTTGTATGGTGCAGAGGCAAGTAAAAAAACACCACCGAGAGCCATCCACTAAAGAAAAAAAATTGCTCCTAATGTGCTTCATGTATGAATATAATCCAGTTCGCTCGGGGATCTGGTATCATTTTTTTCCAGAGGGCAAACAAGTATCAGCTAGGCCTAGGTTTTGTATTTGAACATGCGTAGCCCACGACATACGGTGACAGTGGTTACAACTTATTTTTTGAGGTCCATACTGGCTTATGGGCTTTTCTTAAAGATCGGCAGCCCAATGTATTTTTTTCACCACATTATATATATTTATATTATTACTATTATCGTATATTTTATAGAGACTTATATATACATTATAAAAACATCCCACGTGTTATTAACTTATAAAAGTAAATGTTTAATAGAAGTTGGCAAGGGAAATCCTGGTTGTTTTTGACTCACCGCCAAGGAAAATCCTGGTGATTGCGTACAAAAGCTTGTGAAGATTTTAAGGACCAATGTAATAATAACGCGCTCATTTTTATTTTGAGCAATAACTCGCTAATTTGTTAATTATGTATATAAAAAATGTGCCTTTTCGGTTTATTTTATATATTAATTGCTCCTTCTAACATAACACTATATATATAACGAGCCCAACTAATTTGTGTATTTGAAGGAAGTGCAAATGGGCTGGGATTTCTTAGATAATACAAATGGGCCGCATTGACGTGAAATTATTTGTTCACTCAGCCCATCAAATGGTCTGTACATACTAGAAAACATGGGTTAAATATATGCCACATTTTGGCAGGCTGACATGTGGGCCAATAGGTCGAAGCCTACGCAGGGCGTTGTCAACTTGGTCGGCATGCACGTTTAATCTCTCATCTTCCTCCTCCAGCGTCGTCGGGACCGCCTGGTTCGGCCTCCGGCGGCTAGCGGCTCTGCTTAGCATGCATTGTTACGAAGCGCTACCCCACCGCCGGCCAGGCTATCCCTTCACCCCTCCACGCCTCCTGTTATTCTCCATCGACTGTAGCCCCATGCCGCACCAGAACCAGTTATAACCCTTCTCCTCCACTCAATTTGCTACTCCACTACCGCATCTTCCCATCTCCGAGTCGTTCTCGTCCGAGGCCTCGCCGTCGTCCACCGCCTCGCTACGCTCGATGCGACGTGGTCAACAAACGAGAGTCATCGGAAGAGGACTGTACGTGGAGAGCCTGACGGCCGGGACCCACGAGGTCCATGGTCGCGCGCAAGGAAAGTTCCTCCTTATTAAGCTGAAAAAATGTTTCCTCCACCTGACAGCTGGGACCCATCGGCTGTATCTTTACACGGAAGGAAGTGCCTCCTTTTTATGCGAAAAAAATTATTCCTTCCATTGACAGCTGGGACCCGTCCGATTTGGTGGCTGACTTGTGGGCCTACTAAGAGGACGTGTACGCAAGGATTTGTCAACTTAATCAAAAAATGATTCTAGCAGCTAGACCGTTGGATGTTAATCCAACAGCTGTGCTCCTTCTTCAACCTCTGTTCTTGTTCCTGTCTCTCGTGGGCGGCACCGCAGTTGTGCTTCCGCGCACCCGAACCAGTCAAGTTTCCCACTCCTCTCCATCTGTGATTCCACTTCCCCGTCTTCCCTATCTCCAGGTTGTTCCAGTTTGGGGCCTCGCCGTCGTCCACCGGCCTTTGGTGCGCTCGGCACAGCGTGGTCAACGTGATCAACAACCGAGAGTCATCAGAAGATGCTTGTATGTGAGAGGCTGACAGTGGGGACGCACCACGCCCATGGACGCATGCATGCAACGGAACGCGGCGTGGTCAACGTGGTCAGAGAACGACTTCCATCAGAAGTGTACTGTACATGGAGAGGCCGACAGCTGTGTCCATAGCCGCAGCAAGGAAGTGCCTCCTTATTATGGGGAAAATAATGATTCCTCCAATTAACAACAGGGACCCACCGGACGGGCCACCGTATTTTGCGAAAAAAACGTTCCCCCCTGACTGCTGGGACCCACCGGACGGGTCACCATATTTCGCGAAAAAAATGTTCCCCCCGCTGTCAGCTCGGACCTACCGGAAGTGCCTCCCTATTGCGCACAAAAAATGAATACCCCCTGCCAGCTGGGACCCATCATAGTGGGAGGCTGACTTGTTGGCCTACTAAGTTGACAGCGATGGAGGGCTTTGTCAACTTAGTCAATATGAACGATTCTAGCTCCAGTGACCGTACGACGTCCATGCAACGGCCTTAGTACTTCTTCAACCTCTGGTCTTCTTGCTTCATCTGCCCAAAGCAGCGCCGGTCGTGCCGCCTACTCCTGCCTCCTGTGGCTGGCTATGCTGCCGCGAAGGCCTCACCGCCCCCATACTACTCCACCGCTGGCTAGGTCATCCCTCCACTCACCACACCCCCTGTTATTCTGCGGCGACGGCAGCCTAACACCGCAGCCGAACCAGTGAACCCTCGTACTCCTCTCCGCGTGGGCATCCACTGCCGCGTCTTCCCCAGCTCCGCATCATCCCCTTCCTATGCCTCGCCGTCGTCCACCGCCTTGGTGCTCTCGGCGCGGCGTGGTCAATGTGGTCAACGACCGACTTCCATCGGAAGAGTACTATACGTGGAGAGGCTGACAACTTGGTCCACGGCCACAACCCAGTATTTTTGTGATTTGCCAAGTAAGTTGCTTTGTCAGGCCTGTTGGGCTGCAAATCTTTCAAGACGAGAAGAGCTTCATTCGGCTGGCCGAGGAAATGACCTATCCGTAATGAGAAATGGGTTGTCCATTTTTAAAACACATCAAACTCGCAATTAGTTTCTAATTTCTTTTTTTCATTTCGAGATTTTAAATTGCATTGATTTTTATGCATGGACAATTTGTTGGATTTTATATTGATATACATGTATTTTTAAAATCAGTTTGAATGTGACTTGAAATTTTGGGATGAAAACAGTTCGGATAGCACCGAAATATGCAAAATTTGATAAAAAATTAACCGTGGCCACAATATGGGCTGTAATGCTAACAAAAAGAATATGGGCTCCAAAAAAACCTTAAGAATTAGCAAATGGGCTGTAAATTATTAGAAATAATGGCAGATGGGTTGTATGATGTTTTCCATAGATTTGAGGCTTTCCTAAAAAAATGTTGACGCACAAGCAGTAAATGTTGGATGTCCATCCAACGCCCGTCGTGCTTCTTCAATCTCTGCTCTTCCTGCTCCAGCCGCTCAAACAAGCACCGGCGGGACTGCCTGCTCCCTCCTCCCCGCGGCCGGCTGTGCTGCCGCGCCGGCCTCACCGCCCCATTGTACTCCCATCGCTGGCCTAGCTATCCCTCTACCCACCCACACCTGCTGTTATTCTTTGGCAACGACAGATGAACCAGTAAACCCTCGTACAGTCGTACTCCCCTTCGCGTGGGAAACAACTGCCGAGTCTTCCCTGCCTCTGTGTCGTTCCCTTCCTAGGCCTCGCCGTTGTCCACCGCCATGGTGCTCTCGGCGTGGCCTGGTCAACGTGGTCAACGACCGACATGCATCTGAAGTGGACTGTACATGGAGAGGCTGACAGCTGGGTCCACGGCCGCACGCAAGGAAATGCCTCCTTATTACGTGCAAAATAATGATTCCTCCACCTGACATCTGGGACCCACCGAAAGGGCCTCAATATCACGTGAAAAAAATGTTACCGCCGCTGACAGCTTGGACCCACCAGCTATATCTTCGCACGCAAGGAAGTGCCTCCTTATTACACACAAGAAAAATGAATACTCCCCCTGCTAGCTGGGATCCAGTATAGTGGCAGGCTCACTTGTGGGCCTACTAAGTTGACGGGTATGGAGGGCTTTGTCAACTTAGTCAATATGCACGATTCTAGCTCAAGTGACCGTACGATGTCCATCCAATGGCCGTAGTGCTTCTTCATCCTCTGGTCTTCTTGCTCCAGCCGCCCAAACTAGCGTCGGTCGTGCCTCGTGCTCCTGCCTCACGAGGCCGGCTGCGATGCGGCGGAGGCCTCACCGCCCCCTACTACTCCCACCGCTGGCCAGGCCATCCCTCTACTCACCCACACCCCCTGTTATTCTACGGCGACGGCAGCCTCACACCACAGCGAACCAATGAACCCTCATACTCCTCTACGCGTGGGCATCCACTACCGCATCTTCCCCGGCTCCGCGTCGTCCCCTGGTACGTCTCCAATGTATCTATAATTTTTGATAGTTCCATGCTATTATTTATGATGTTTTGGATGTTTAATGGGCTTTGTTATACACTTTTATATTATTTTTGGGACTAACCTATTAACCAAAGGCCCAGTTCAGATTGTTGTTTTTTTTCTATTTCAGGGTTTTACCGAAAAGGAATATCAAACGGAGTCCAACCGGAATGAAACTTTGGGAGAGATTTTTATGGAGCAAAATATGCACGGGAGACTTGAGAACCACGGAATAGGGCACAGGTGGCATCCACGAGGGTGGGGGCGCGCCGCCTACCTCGTGGGCCCATGTTTGGCCCCTGGTGCCATCCTTCTTCCTATATATACCTACGTACCCCGAAACCATGAGAACAACAGAGAAAACCCTAGTTCCACCGACGCAACCTTCTGTTCCCGTGAGATCCCATCCTGGGGCCTGTTCCGAAGCTCCGCCGAAGGGGGGATCTACCACGGAGTGTTTCTACATCATCATCATCGCCTCACCATGAGTTGTGAGTAGTTTACCACAGACCTTCGGGTCCATAGCTAGTATCTAGATGGCTTCTTCTCTCTCTTTGGATCTCAATACCAAGTTCTCCTTGGTATTCAAGGAGATCTACTCGATGTAATATCTTTTTGTGGTGTGTTTGTCGAGATCCAATGAATTGTGGGTTTATGATCAAGATTATCTATGAGAAATATTTGGTTCTTATACTGAATTGATACCTTGGTTCTCAAAAACTGAGGGAAATATTTACCCTACTGTGCTGCATCACCCTTTCCTCTTTGAGAGAATACAATGCAAGCTCGAGAAGTAGCAAGAAGAATTTCTGGCGCCATTGCCGGGGAGGCTTACGCAAAAGTCATATACCAAGTACCTATCACAAACCCTTATCCTTCGCATTACACTTTTACCTCTCATTTTCCTCTCCCCCACTTCACCCTTGCCGTTTTATTTGCCATTCTTGTGCCGTGTGTTTATCGTTCGATTGCTTCTTATTTGCTTGTGCGTTGGATTGCTTGCTTGTCGCTATGGCTCAGTACCATACCAAATTGTGTGACTTCTCCAATACCAACAATAATGATTTTATTAGCACTCTGATTGCTCCTATTACCGATGCTGAATCTTGTGAGTTCAATGCTGCTCTATTGAATCTTGTTATGAAAGATCAATTTTCCGGCCTTCCTAGTGAAGATGCCACTACCCATCTAAACAACTTTGTTGTTTTGTGTGATATGCAAAAGAAAAGGGATACAAATAACGATGTTGTTAAATTGAAGTTATTTCCGTTTTCACTTAGAGATCGTGCTAAAAATTGGTTTTCCTCTTTGCCTAGAAATAGTATTGACTTGTGGAATAAGTGAAAAGGTGCTTTTATCTCTAAGTATTTCCCTCCTGCTAAGATCATCTCTCTTAGAAACGATATTATGAATTTTAAGCAACTATATCATGTGCATGTTGCACAAGCTTGGGAGAGAATGAAATTAATGATACGTAATTGCCCTACACATGGTTTGGACTTATGGATGATTATTCAAAACTTTTATGCTAGCTTGAATTTTGGTTCTAGAAATCTTTTAGATTTGTCCGCAGGAGGCACTTTCGTGGAAACTACCTTAGGAGAAGCTACCAAACTCTTAGATAATATTATGGTTAATTATTCTCAATGGCACACTCAAAGATCTACTAGTAAAAAAGTGCATGCTATTGAAGAGATTAGTGTTTTGAGTGGAAAGATGGATGAACTTATGAAATTATTTGCTGCTAAGAGTGCTTCTTCTAATCCTAATGATATGCATTTTTCCACTTTGATTGAAAATAATAATGAATCTTTGGATGTGAATTTTGTTGGTAGGAATAATTTTGGTAACAATGCTTATAGAGGAAACTTTAATCCTAGGCCTTTCCTTAGTAATTCCTCTAATAATTATGGTAATTCCTAGAACAACTCTTATGGAAAGATGTCTTCTGAATTTGAAACTAGTGTTAAGGAGTTTACGAATTTGCAAAAGAATTTCAATGCTTTGCTTGAAGAAAAATTGCTTAAGATTGATGAATTGGCTAGAAGTGTGGATAGAATTACTCTTGATGTTGATTCTTTGAAACTTAGATATATCCCACCTAAGCATGATATCAATGAGTATCTCAAAGCCATGAGAATTTCCATTGATGAATGCAAAGAAAGAACCGCTAGGATGCGTGCTAAAAGAGAGAATTATATAAAAGCGTGTTCTTCTAGTTATCATGAAAATAAAGATGAAGATGTGAAAGTTATTCATGTGTCTCCTATTATATCCTTGTTTTCTAGTATGAATATTGATAAAGATAGGATTGGAGATGAGTCTACTTTAAGGTGTCCCAATGATTCGGAGTTTCTAGATCTTGATGCTAAAATTGTTAAAGGTGGGAGTGAAGAGATTAAAACTTTGCATATTGATTAACCCACTACCTTGGATTTCAAGGGATTCAATTATGATAATTGCTCTTTGATTGATTGTATTTCCTTGTTGCAATCCGTACTAAACTCTCCGCATGCTTATAGTCAAAATAAAGCTTTTACCAAACACATAGTTGATGCTTTGATGCATTCTTATGAAGAAAAACTTGAATTAGAAGTTTCTATCCATATAAAGTTTTATGTTGAGTGGAACCTACTATTAAAATAAAAATTAAAGATCATGAATGCTTTGCTTTGTGTGAATTGGGTGCAAGTGTTTCCACTATCCCAAAAACATTGTGTGATTTTCTAGGGTTCCATGAGCTTGATGATTGTTCTTTAAATTTGCATCTTGCGGACTCCACTATGAAGAAACCTATGGGAAGAATTAATGTTGTTCTTATTGTTGCCAATAGGAATTATGTGCCCGTAGATTTCATTGTTCTTGATATAGATTGCAATCGTTCATGTCCTATTATTCTTGGTAGACCTTTCCTTAGAACGGTTGGTGCAATTATTGATATGAAGGAAGGAAATATTAGATTCCAATTTCCGTTAAGGAAAGGCATGGAACACTTTCCTAGGAAGAAAATTAAATTACCATATGAATCTATTATGAGAGCCACTTATGGATTGCTGATACGTCCAAAACGTATCTATAATTTCTGCTTGCTCCATGCCTCTTTTGGGTGATATTGCTATGATATTTATACACTTCCATACACTTTTGATCAAATTTGGACTAACCTATTAACTCAGTGCACCCCAGTGCCAGTTTCTGTTTTCTGCTGTTTTTGTATTTCAGGTTTTCCCATTACGAAAACTGCCAGAAAAATCCCGGAAAAATTATATAAAAAATCAGCGTTCCAGAAGCTTCCCGGTAGCCAACAACCGGAGGGGGGCCACGAGGGCTCCGGGCGCCCTGGTGGCGCGGCCCCCCTAGCCGCGCCGGGGGGGCGCCTGGGCCCCCCAGGCCTCCGCTGATGCCCCCCTTTGGCATATATTTATATCGTGTCCCGAAACCCTCGAGACGGGAACCCTTTTTCGCGATCTCATCTCTGTTCCGCCGCCGCCGCGCTTCCAAGATCGGGAGCAGCAGGAGAACTCTTCCCGGCACCCTGCCGGAGGGGTGGATCACCACCGGGAGCCTCTCCACCACCATGGACGCCTCCCGGATGAGTTGTGAGTAGTCTCCCTTGGACCATGGGTCCATGACCAGTAGCTATGTGATGTTCTCCTCCCCTTCTTGTGCTTCACTAATTAGACCTCGTGAGCTGCCCTACATGATCGAGGCACATATGTAATCCTTATGATGTTGCTATGTTGAGTTTGCTGGGATCCGATGGATTGTGAGATTATGTTCAGATTGTGTTTGAGTAATATATTTGATCTACCTCTTATATTTATGTTCGTAAGTAATTCTTGCATGTTCTCCGTTGTTATTTATTGCTTTGGCCAAGTAGTAGGTAGTGACTCCAAGAGGGAACGTTATGCTTGATTGTGGGTTCATGCCCCTCGATGACTAGCTTGAGTGATAGAAACATGAGTCTAGGGGATGTGCTGTTGCCACAAGGGGGAAAACAACGGTGCTTGTGCCCGCGGGTGCAAGGATTGTTTACTTTACGCAAAGTTCTTTTAATGCAGTTGTCTGTTGCTTTGAGTTTACACTATGGGTGGGACTCGCAACTTAATACCAGCGAGATGTTCTGGATAGATATCTCAAGGTGGATGATTAGTAGTAGATGCAGATGGATTTCGGTCTACTTGCCTTGGCGTACCGCCCATGCTATGAACCTCTACCTTTCTTGCAACATAGTTAGCATTGGTTTGCGCACATAATTCTGTCAATTGCCCAGCTGTAATTCGTTTACCTCACATAGCTGTTTTATCTTCTTTTGGGAGAGATACATCACTAGTTAACATCATGGGACCCCGGTCCATATTACCATCACTGATCACATCCGCTATTTACTTTTCGCTTTTACTTACTATTTGCAGCAATACCTATCACTATTATCACTTGCGTTTGATCCTTTGTAAACGACAAGGCCGGAGGGATTGACAACCTCTCTGTACTCATTGGCAGCAAAGTTATTTGTATCTGTGTGCAGGTCCACGTTGATTGCTAATATCTGGCGCCGTTAGCAGTTGACACCTTCTTGTTGAAACTGGGAATCTCAGGGGAAATCGATCCTTGGTATCTTTGCCAAGGGAAAACTTCCGCTACACTGCATCTCAAACCTTCCACTTGGGGTAACCAACGAGGGGCGAGAAGCCATCAAGCATAGTTTTCTGGCGCCGTTGCCGGGGACTCCACTCTTCAAGATAGGGGAGTTGCACGCTATCTTTTACCTTGGCTTTTTAGTCTTGTTAGTTTACCTTTCAGTTTTTTTGCTTTAGTATCTTTTATCGAAAATCACAAAAATAGTTATCTTGCTTGCTTGCTACTATGGGTTCCACCGAGAACACCAAGTTGTGTGACTTCACTAGTCACAACAACGATGACTTTATTTGCACGCCTATCACTACACCTGCCACTTCAGCACCTTCGTATGAAATTAAACCTGCTTTACTGAACCTAGTTATGAAAGATCAATTCTCCGGTGCTGGAGATGATGCTGCTTTACACTTAAACAATTTTGTTGAACTTTGTGATATGCAAAAGTACCAAGAAATAGATGGTAATATTGTTAAGCTTAAGCTTTTTCCTTTCTCCTTGAGAGGAGGAGCTAAAATTTGGTTTCAGTCTTTGCCTAGAAATAGCATAGATTCATGGGACAAGTGCAAAGATGCTTTTATTGGAAAATACTATCCACCTGCTAAAATAATCCAACTAAGAAGTAACATAATGAATTTTAAACAATTGGATAATGAACACGTTGCCCAAGCTTGGGAACGTATGAAATCTCTTGTTAAGAACTGCCCTACTCACGGTTTGACTACTTGGATGGTTATCCAAACTTTTTATGCAGGCTTGAACTTTACCTCGCGGAACTTGTTAGATTCGGCCGCGGGAGGAACCTTTATGTCAACTACACTTGGTGCTGCCACAAAGCTTCTCGATGAGATGATGACCAACTATTACCAATGGCACACCGAACGCGCTCCAACAGGTAGGAAGGTAAACTCTGTCGAGGAGATTTCCTCCCTAAATGAAAAAGTTGACTTGATCATGTCTCTACTTTCGAAGCAATCTTCTGTTGATCCTCGTGATGTTCCTTTAAATTCTTTGATTGCTCAAGAACAAGTAGATGTGAACTTTATCTCTAGAAACAATTTTAACAACAATGCTTATAGGAGTAATTTTGGTAGCAATCCTAGACCGTTCCCCTCTAATTCTTATGGGAACAACAATGCTTATCCTAGCACCAAGAACTCCACTACTGAACTAGAGATTATGCTTAAAGATTTCATCACTACCCAAAAAGCCTTTAATAAGAGTGTAGAAGAAAAACTAAACAAACTAGATGATCTCTCTTCGAAGGTAGACAATTTAGCCAATGAGGTAGAATTGCTTAAAATTAGAACTTCTCCTCTTGAGGAGAGGAAGGTCACTCCTATGAATGCTATTCAAGTGCAAATTAATGAAAACATTAGGATGTTGGCTAAACTTAAAGAGAGATGGGCTAGAGAAAGGGAGGAAGAAGATAGATTTAAGAACCTTCCTACCCACCACACTGTTGCTACTACCCAAGTTGTTGAGGATATCCAAACTCTTAGCACCCAATGCACTCCTGGTCCCATTGGACCTACTAATGGTGATGCTATGACTGTAGAAACTACAAAACAAGTGAACCTAAAGGACACCACTACCACCTTACTTGATAGTAGTGACCTTGATTTTGATAATTGCACTCTTACCAAAGTTATTGATTTCCTTCACAAGATGTCTAGAGATCCCCGCACTAGCATGCTTAACCTTGCCTTCACAGAGCATATCACTAATGCTCTCATCAAAGCTAGGGAGGAGAAACTTAGAGTAGAAGCCTCCATACCTAGAAAGCTAGAAGATGGTTGGGATCCTATGATTAAAATTAAGTTGAATAACTTCTCTTGCTATGCTTTATGTGATGTTGGAGCTAGTACCTCCGTTATGCCCAAAAGAATATATGATATGCTTAAATTGAAACCTTTTGATTCTTGTTCTTTTGGTGTTCGTCTCGTTGATTCTTCCATAAAGAAACGTTTGGGGAGGATCGACGATGTTCTTATCATTGTCAACGACAATTACGTTCCCGTTGATTTTACTATTATGGATATTGAATGTGAACCTTCGTGTCCAATTATTTTGGGACGTCCTTTCCTACGCACCGTTGGTGCTATCATTGACATGAAAGAGGGGAATATAAAATTCCAATATCCTCTCAAGAAAGGGATGGAACACTTCCCTCAAAAGAAGATTAAGTTACCTTTTGATTCCGTTATACGGGCTAGCTATTCTTTTACTCTTGATAAAACTTGATCTTTTTGCATTATGCCTAGCTTAAAGGCATAAAAGAAAGCGCTTTTGGGAGGCAGCCCACATGAATAAAATTTTATTTTGCTTTTGTTGTGTCTTGATGTTGTTACTACAGTAGCATCATCATTGTATCTTTACTTTTCAATTTTGTGCCAAGTGTAGCCTCTGATTGCAAAAAAGTTCAAAAGTTGTGACGTGCTGTCCACGAAACAGATTCTGTCCTTGGATAGAAAATTCGTATAAAATCACCAGATCATCTTTTTGGTCTGAATTTTTTCGACAGCGTGCTCTATACAATTGTCTTTCGTGTGTCTGTTCTGAGTTTTTCTGATTAGAGTTGCAGAAGTGCCCCGAAAAAATCATTTACTACCTGCTGGTCTGTTTTTCATAGATTCTGTCATGTTTTACCTTTCCTTCATTTTGCAAACCTTGAGCTTGCTTTTTCTTTGCAAAAACCTTTTGGCAATCTCGAGAAACAGTAGACCTTCAAGAATATCTTTATTTCCTGCAAGGAGCAATTATTTTATTAAGGGTACTAACCTCGCTAATCAGATTATGATGAGTTATGTATGAAGGGAGTTTTCAAGTGTGCGAGGGAAGATGATAAAAAGATTCAGGAGTGTCAAACGCTCAAGCTTGGGGATGCCCCCATGCACCCCCAAGAAATATTCAAGGAGACTCAAGCGTCTAAGCTTGGGGATGCCCCCGTGCATCCCCTTCTCCATCAACATTATCAGTTCGTCTTTCGTTCCACTATATTTTTATCACTTCATGTGTTATGTGCTATGCTTGGAGCGTCTTGCTTTTAGTTTCCTTTTTAGTTTTCTTTAGCTTTTCATAACGAATCGGAACTCAGCTTTCTTTGTGTGGGAGAGAAACACGCTCCACTTCTACCTAGAACACAACATAGAATTTTCATGTCTATCTTTGTTGTGTGTGTTCTTTGTCTTTCAATAGCTACTATCACGCTCAGCTCTTAGTTTTCATGCTTATCTTTTTAAAGAGCTTTTGTTTAGTTGGTTGCTTGAACTCTCTTTAGTTATCATGCTTATCTTATTAAGAGAGTTTGCTTCTGTTGCATTGGTTGATATGTCTATGATAAAGATGCTACGTGCATAATGGTGCTTAGTAGTTCATGTTTTCTTATGGTTAGTCTCAAATAGCTGGGGGGTTCCCAATGTGTTATTGGAGTACCAACATGATTTGTTTGCCTATGATGTGGTATGGTTTAGTAATATCTTCCTTCAAGAATTTATTTCGATTGACTTGGCGTATGCTCACGCATATTTAAGACTGTAAAGAAAGTCTGTCAAGCCTTGATGATCTTTTGTTTCTGAGTAGCGATATAACTTCCATGCCTGATTCAATGTTGCTTTGTCGCTCTGCATGATTATGACCGTCATTGCTCTCTTAGTTGGTCGCTCCCAGTCTTTTGCTAACCTCCACCTGTACTAAGCGGACTGACTGCTTGTGCATCCAAATTCTTTTAAACCAGTTATGCCATATGAGTCCACCATACCTTCCTACATGGTACTTACCTGCCATTCCTAACGGAGACTTGCATGTACCATCTCGAAATTATTCAAAAAAAAGCATTCCTATTTTGTGCCTCTATTTTAAGTTCATGAGGAAGTAGTAGTTAATTCATGATCTTTTTAAGTTGGACAAACTTCACCCCGGGATTGCATGTCTAATGTGCAAACCCATAACACGAGAAGGAACTCGCATTGAGTGCGCCCGGCTCAAAATTAATATAACAAACAAACCCTCCTTCACGCTTTGTTCATGAGAAATCAGAAAACTTTGGCAGTGATAAACAAAGGAGATTAAGAGGATGTGATCGTCCTCATTCGGGAGCCGTTCCTTGAAACTTGTCCATCTCAAGAAGTGATTGAGTTGTCTGCTAGCATTCGTTGACGAAACATGCATGATCTAAGAAAAAAATAATTATTACTTCTGTTTTTAAAACCAAGAGCTCTGGTACATGTTTTGTCTTTGTTTCCGACTACGGGTTTTCAACCTTGCCAACAAAAGCCACGGTTCGAGAGTCTCCACCTTCTTTTAAAGCACCAACTACTGAGAGCATGATTGTCATTCTGAGTGTAATGTGCATTGTCCCAAAGTAGCATTGTCTTTTGCATGATTATGATATCGTTTATTCTGAAATCATTGTATCTAGTCATCACTTAAACCTTGAAGGTGCCCCTGCATTTATGTTTTGCTTCACTAAAGGGGGCAAGCGAGATATCACTTTATCATATTTGCACACCATGCTCATTACAAATCTATTTGATGTTTCAGTATCATATTGTAAAACTTTCAGTTCTTTGTGATTTTCTCACGAGGCAACTTAATTACTACAGATTCATTGTCTCAGTAAGCTTTTGTCATATGACTATGAAAAAGTCCTATATGGTTAATAGCATGTCACCACAGAAATAATTCTTGTTATCATTTACATACTCGAGGACGAGCAGGAATTAAGCTTGGGGATGTTGATACGTCCAAAACGTATCTATAATTTCTGCTTGCTCCATGCCTCTTTTGGGTGATATTGCTATGATATTTATACACTTCCATACACTTTTGATCATATTTGGACTAACCTATTAACTCAGTGCACCCCAGTGCCAGTTTCTGTTTTCTGCTGTTTTTGTATTTCAGGTTTTCCCATTACGAAAACTGCCAGAAAAATCCCGGAAAAATTATATAAAAAATCAGCGTTCCAGAAGCTTCCCGGAAGCCAAAGTACAGCCGGAGGGGGGCCACCAGGGCTCCAAGCGCCCTGGTGGCGCGGCCCCCTCCTGGCCGTGCCGGGGGGGGGGGCACCTGGGCCCCCCAGGCCTCCGCTGATGCCCCCCTTTGGCATATATTTATATCGTGTCCCGAAACCCTCGAGATGGGAACCCTTTTTCTCGATCTCATCTCTGTTCCGCCGCCGCCGCACTTCCAAGATCGGGAGCACCAGGAGAACTCTTCCCGGCACCCTGCCGGAGGGGAGGATCACCACCGGGAGCGTCCCCACCACCATGGATGCCTCCCGGATGAGTTGTGAGTAGTCTCCCTTGGACCATGGGTCCATGACCAGTAGCTATGTGATGTTCTCCTCCCCTTCTTGTGCTTCACTAATTAGACCTCGTGAGCTGCCCTACATGATCGAGGCACATATGTAATCCTTATGCTGTTGCTATGTTGAGTTTGCTGGGATCCGATGGATTGTGAGATTATGTTCAGATTGTGTTTGAGTAATATATTTGATCTACCTCTTTTATATTTATGTTCGTAAGTAATTCTTGCATGTTCTCCGTTGTTATTTATTGCTTTGGCCAAGTAGTAGGTAGTGACTCCAAGAGGGAACGTTATGCTTGATTGTGGGTTCATGCCCCTCGATGACTAGCTTGAGTGACAGAAACATGAGTCTAGGGGATGTGCTGTTGCCACAAGGGGGGAAACAACGGTGCTTGTGCCCGCGGGTGCAAGGATTGTTTACTTCAAGCAAAGTTCTTTTAATGCAGTTGTTTATTGCTTTGAGTTTACACTATGGGTGGGACTCGCAACTTAATACCAGCGAGATGTTCTGGATAGATATCTCAAGGTGGATGATTAGTAGTAGATGCAGATGGATTTCGGTCTACTTGCCTTGGCGTACCGCCCATGCTTTGAACCTCTACCTTTCTTGCAACATAGTTAGCATTGGTTTGCGCACATAATTCTGTCAATTGCCCAGTTGTAATTCGTTTACCTCACATAGCTGTTTTATCGTCTTTTGGGAGAGAGACATCACTAGTGAACATCATGGGACCCCGGTGTATATTACCATCACTGATCACATCCGCTATTTACTTTCCGCTTTTACTTACTATTTGCAGCAATACCTATCACTATTATCACTTGCGTTTGATCCTTTGTAAACGACAAGGCCGGAGGGATTGACAACCTCTCTGTACTCGTTGGGAGCAAAGTTATTTGTATCTGTGTGCAGGTCCACGTTGATTGCTAATATCTGGCGCCGTTAGCAGTTGACACCTTCTTGTTGAAACTGGGAGTCTCAGGGGAAATCGATCCTTGGTATCTTTGCCAAGGGAAAACTTCCGCTACACTGCATCTCAAACCTTCCACTTGGGGTAACCAACGAGGGGCGAGAAGCCATCAATTGCCTTCCAAAGATGGCAATACCTAGATCTATACATGTATCGTGCCTAGCTAGGGGCGTAAAACGATAGCACTTGTTGGGAGGCAACCCAATTTTATATTTGTTTTTGTTTTTGCTTCTGTTTAGGAATAAATATTGCATCTAGCTTATGTTTAGATGTGGTTTTGTGTTTCAATTAGTGTTTGTGCCAAGTAGAACCTTTGGGAAGACTTGTGTGAAGTTTATATGATCTTGCTGTGAAAACCAGAATCGTTAGCGCTTGCTAGAATGGTCACCAGATTTTACTGGAGTGTGCTATTTAGTTGATTATTTTTGCAGATGATTAATAGACTAATTCTTCACGTTTACCAATTATTTCAATTTTTTTGGAGTTACAGTAGTATGCAGAAGTTACATATTACTACAGACTGTTCTGTTTTTGATAGATTCTGTTTTTCGTGTGTTGTTTGCTTATTTTAATGCATCTATGAGTAGTATTAGGAAGTATGAATCATAGAGAAGTTGGAATATACTAGTTTTAACACCAATATAAACAAAGAATGAATTCATTGCAGTACCTTTGAGTAGTGGTTTGTCTTCTTATACTAACAGAGCTCACGAGATTTTTGTCTAAGTTTTGTGTTGTGAAGTTTTCAAGTTTTGAGTATTGCTTTTATGGACTATGGAACAAAGAGTGGCAAGAGCCTAAGCTTGGGGATGCCCAAGGCACCCCAAGGTAAAATTCAAGGACAACCATAAGCCTAAGCTTGGGGATGCCCCGGGAAGGCATCCCCTCTTTCGTCTTCCTCTATTGGTAACTATACTCGGAGCTATATTTTTATTCACCACATGATATGTGTTTTACTTGGAACGTCATGTATAATTTGAGTCTTTGCTTGTTAGTTTGACACAATTATCCTTGCTGGACACAACTTTTTGAGAGAGTTAAATATGTCCTAGGAATTGATAGAACACTCTATGTGCTTCAGTTATATCTTTTTAGTTGAATAGTTTTTGCTCTAGTGCTTCACTTATATCATTTAGAGCACGGTCGTGATTATATTTTGTAGAAATTGTTGATCTCTCATGCTTCACTTATATCCTTTTGAGAGTCTATTAAAACAGCATGGTAATGTTCTATGGCTATAAAACTAGCCTTAACATGATAGGCATCCAATATCAATGTAGTAAAAACTTTCACACTAAGTGCATTGAATATGATGAGAAGTTGGATGCTTGATAATTGTTTTGACATATGAGTATAGTAATATTAGAGTCATGATAGTGGAGTTATCATGAAATTGAGAAATGCTTGTGTTAAAGTTAGTGATTCCCGTAGCATGCACGTATGGTGAACCGCTATGTGACGAAGTTAGAGCATGAGGTATTTGTAGAGTGTCATCTTTTGTGTGGAGGTCGGGGCGCGTGATGGTTAACTCCTACCAACCTCCCCCCTAGGAGCATGCATTGATTGCTTTGTTTTGATGACTCCTAAATATTTTCAATAAGTATACGAGTTCTTATGACTAATGTTGCTATATATCTTCCTTAAAACAGGCACCATATCTACCTATCATGGCATTTCCATAGCCATTCCGAGATATATTGCCATGCAACTTTCCACTGTTCCATTCATATGACATGCTTCATATTGTCATATTGCCATGCATGATCATGTAGTTAAAATTGTATTTGTGGCTAGGCCACCATGCATAATTTTTCATACATATCACTCTTGATTCATTGCACATCACGGTACACCGCCGGAGGTATTCATATAGGTCATACTTTGTTCTAGTATCGAGTTGTAATATCGAGTTGTAATTCAATGAAAGTGTGATGATCATCATTATTAGAGCATTGTCCCATGTGAGGAAAGGCTAAATAAAGAAAGCCCCTCCCAAAAAAAGGAAAAAAAGAAAAAAAAGAAAGGCCAAAGAAAAAAAAGGCCCAAAAAAGGAAAAAAAGAAAAGAAAAGAAAAAGGGATAATTGCTACTATCTTTTTCCACACTTGTGCCTCAAAGTAGCACCATGTCCTTAATGATAGAGAGTCTCATGTTTAGTCACTTTCTTATACTAGTGGGGATTTTCATTATAGAACTTGGCTTGTATATTCCAACGATGGGCTTCCTCAAATGCCCTAGGTCTTCATGAGCAAGCAAGTTGGATGCACACCCACTTAGTTTCTTTTGTTGAGGTTTCATACATTTATAGCTCTAGTGCATCTGTTGCATGTCAATCCCTACTCACTCACATTGATATCTATTGATGGGCATCTCCATAGCCCGTTGATACGCCTAGTCGATGTGAGACTATCTCCCTCCTTTTTGTCTTCTCCACAACCACCTCTCTATTCCACCCATAGTGCTATATCCATGGCTCATGCTCATGTATTGCGTGAAAGTTGAAAGGTTTGAAAGAATAGAGTATGAAAACAAGTGCTTGGATGAAACCGGGGTTGTGCATGATATGAATATTTTGTGTGATGAAGAGGGAGCATAGCCAGACTATATGATTTTGTAGGGATAACTTTGTTTAGCCATAGTATTTTGAGAAGACATGATTGCTTTGTTAGTTTGCTTGAAGTATTATTATTTCTTATGTCAATATAGACTTCTGTCTTGAATCTTTCAGATCTGAACATTCATGCCACAATTAAGAGAATTACATTGAAAAACTAGGTTGGTTAGCATTCCACATCAAAAATTATGTTCTTATCATTTACCTACTCGAGGACGAGCCAGAATTATGCTTGGGGATGCTTGATACGTCTCCAACGTATCTATAATTTTTTTATTGTTCCATGCTATTATTTATGATGTTTTGGATGTTTAATGGGCTTTGTTATACACTTTTATATTATTTTTGGGACTAAACTATTAACCCAAAGGCCGAGTCTAGATTGCTGTTTTTTTTCCCTATTTCAGGGTTTTACAGAAAAGGAATATCAAACGGAGTCCAAACGGATGAAACTTCGGGAGAGATATTTTTGGAGCAAAATACGCATGGGAGACTTGAGAACCATGGAATAGGGCACACGTGGCGTCCACGAGGGTGGGGGCGCGCCCCCCCTATAGGGTGTGCCCCCTGCCTCATGGGCCCCATGTTTGCCCCCCGGTGCCCTCCTTCTTCCTATATATATATCTACGTACCCCGAAACCATCAAAACAATAGAGAAAACCCTAGTTCTATCGCCGCAACCTTCTATTCCCGAGAGATCCCATCTTGAGGCCTGTTCCGGAGCTCTGCCTGAGGGGCGATCTACCATGGAGTGCTTCTACATCATCATCATCGCCTCACCATGAGTTGTGAGTAGTTTACCACAGACCTTCGGGTCCATAGCTAGTATCTAGATGGCTTCTTCTCTCTCTTTGGATCTCAATACCAAGTTCTCCTCGATCTTTGAGGAGATCTATTCGATGTAATCTCTTTTTGCGGTGTGTTTGTCGAGATCCAATAAATTGTGGGTTTATGATGAAGATTATCTATGAGAAATATTTGGTTCTTCTTTGAACTGTTTACATATGATTATAATATCCTTGCAAGTCTCTTCAAATTATTGGTTTGGTTTGGCCTACTAGATCTATAGTTCTTGCAACGGGAGAAGTGCTTGGCTTTGGGTTCAATCTTGCAGTGTCCTTTCCTAGGGACAGTAGGGGCAGCAAGGCACGTATTGTATTGTTCCCATCGAGGATAAAAAGATGGGGTTTATATCACTACGTTTGAGTTTATCCCTCTACATCATGTCATCTTGCTTAAGGCGTTACTCTCTTCTTATGAACTTAATACTCTAGATACATGCTGGATAGCGGTCGATGTGTGGAGTAATAGTAGTAGATGCAGAATCGTTTTTGTCTACTTGTCTCGGACGTGATGCCTGTATATAATGATCATGCCTAGATAGTCTCATGATTATTTGCTTTTCTATCAATTGCTCGACAGTAATTTGTTTACCCGCCATAGAATATCATTATCATGAGAGAAGCCACTAGAGAAAACAATGGCCGCCAGGTCTATTCTCAACATATCAATCTACAACCTACTTTACTTTTCCACTTTTACTTTCTGTTCTTATATCTAAAAATACCAAAAATATCAGACTATCATCTCTATCAGATCTCACTTTCGTAAGTGACCGTAAAGGGATTGACAACCCCTTATTGCGTTGGCTGCGAAGTTCTTATTTGTTTGTGCAGGTGCAAGGGACTCGCGCGTGGTCTCATACTGGGTTGATACCTTGGTTCTCAAAAACTAAGGGAAATACTTACGCTACTATGCTGCATCACCCTTCCTCTTCGAGGGAATACACCGCAAGCTCGAGAAGTAGCATCCCCTTCCTAGGCCTCGCCGTCGTCCACTGCCCTGGTGCTCTCGGCGCGGCGTGGTCAACGTGGTCAAGGAACGACTTCCATCGGACGTGGACTATACATGGAGAGGCTGACAGCTGGGTCCACGGCCGCAGCAAGGATGTGCCTCCTTATTACGCGCAAAATAATTATTCCTCCACCTGACAGCGGGGACCCACTGGACGGGCCACCGTATTTCGCGAAAAAATGTTTCCCCCTAACTGCTGGGACCCACTAGCTACATCTTCGCACGCAAGGAAGTGCGTCTGGGCAAAAAAAAAGGATTCGCCCCCCTGACTGCTGGGACCCACCAACTACATCTTCACAGGCAAGGAAGTGCCTGACAGTCGGGACCCACCTGGTCGAAGCGTACGTAGCGTTGTCATTCTGGTCGCAAACGTGTGCGTACATACTGGTCGATGTAGAGGCGCGCACGTAGCATGTACATGTACGTACATCGGCAAGTGTGCAAGAAAGAAAATACGGTCATGTACGTACATACGTGCAGGGTCTCGAACGCCTAATCGCGTAGACGTACGGCCAGGGCTCGTGTACATGGCTGGGTGAAAATGGAAAGACAACGTCGTCGTCATGTTCATGGGGAGCCAACCGGCTGGGTCGGAACGGAATGTGTCGTCGTGTTCATCGGGAGGGCTTGGACGGAACAGCCGACGGAAACGAGGCCTGGCGTACCGTAGAATTGAGGAAACGGCCTTGTGTTCGACCGGCCATGGTCTAAACGGGATCATGTTGATCGGGAGGGGTCTGGCGTGCCGCAAAACGGAGGAAACGAACCTCCTACGGTCGAAACGGGGGTCCTGTTGATCGGGAGGGGTGTGGCGTACCGCAAAATAAAGGAAACATACTTGTGTTGGAGAACTACGGTCGAAATGGGGGTCCTGTTCATCGGGAGGGGTGTGGCGTAACGCAAAACGGGACTCCACGGGATAATGTTCATCTCCACCGTCGATCCCCTCCAGCCTCCACGGGCTACTATTCGTCCACCGTCGACCTCCTCCTGCCTCCACATGCTACTGTTCATCCACGGGCTCATGTTCATCCAGCCTCCACCATGCGCTACTCCACTGGCTACTGTTCAACCAGCCCTCTCCACGGGCTCCTGTTCAACCACCCCTCCACGGGCTACTGTTCATCCAGCACTCCACCGTCTACTGTTCATCCTGCCCTCCACGGGGTGGTCCTGTTCATCCAGCCCTCCACTGGGTCCTGTTCATCCAGCCCCAACTGGCTCGATCAATCGGGTTCCTGTTCATCCAGAGGCAACACCATGGGGTCCTGTTCATCCACCCCCATCGGGACCTGTTCATCCTCCCCCCCCCCAGTAACGCTCACTGTTCATCTAGAGGCAGCATCGATCGGCTTCAGTTAGCAGCAGTAGCGAAGGAATCGCTCGATCGGGTTCAGTTAACAGCCATCAATCGATCGCTCGGGTTCAGTAACGCATAGCCTGCAGTGCAATCGCTCGGGTTCAGTTAGAGCCCAACGCCTCGCTCGGGTTCAGTTAGAGCCTAACGCCTCGCACGCACGTGCGTGCGTGTATGAGAGAAACGTGCATCGCTCGGCCCCGACCACCCACCGTAACCGGGAACACCCCAATATTTTCCTCGCCCTCGCATCTACCATGGTTTTCCCATCATGGACGGCTCAAAGAATGTCATGCAGCTGCGTCTTCGGCCCGCCCAGGACGAAAAGCCCATTTTCTGTCATGATTTTTTGTCATAGAAGTAGGACCCCACCACATCTATGATGATACCAGGTTTTGTCACAATTGTCGTCATAGAAGTGTCATAAGTATGACAAAAAAAAAATTTGTTTGGCCCAAAATGTCACGGATGTGTCTTTTTTTTTGTAGTGAAGAGTGCCGTGGACTAAGCTGGAATATGCAAAACATTTTATTCAACAGGAGAAGACAAGGTAAATGTGCTCTTTATTAGTTCAACAATTATTCATACAAGATCCACTCAACATTTTCATTGTGGTCTTCTCCTCGGCACAACTCGAATAAAAGGAAAAGAAATTCGGAGAAACAAACTGAAATATTTTTGGAGTTTTTGGTTTTCTTGAACATGCAAATACAAGGAAAAAGCAAAAACTAGAAAAAGTATTTACACGGGAAAGCTCCCAACAAGCAAAAGAAGAACAAGGAAATCTTTTTGGATTTTCTTTTTAGTGCTAATACTAAGCATGCATAGAAAGTAAATTACTACAACTATTTTTTTGGTTTTCCTAAAGTTTTTTAAACACATAAGTAGAAAGCAAGAAAATAATCTAGACATGGATGATACAATGAAAAAGTGTGAGCACCGGCAAATAGAATGATGTGTAAACATAAATGTAATGTCGGTGAGAAACACGTACTCCCTCAAGCTTAGGCTTTTGGACTAGCTTGGTAGTCGATCAGTAGCCTGGAGGGTAGTAGTCAGCGTGGTAGCTCATGGAGGCTGTTGGTGTGGACGCCTCGGCCTGCTGTGCTGCCAGCACTGCTGCGTTATGATCTCGGGCCTTGCTCTCAAGAACAAAATATCTTCCCTTGCTATTATAGTCAAAAAGAGCAGGCGCGGGCAAATATGTGTCCACAACGTGTGATTGGTTAAACAATAGATTATAAGTGAAGTTATAAACCTTTCCCTTGAGAATCTTATGCCCTTTCAAGGTTTCAAAATCTAAATAATGCGTGGGTAGGATGGGATCAAAGGGTAAAGGTGAAACACCCATCCCTCGTGCTAAACGCGTGGCGTAAATTCCACCATAGAATCAGCCACTATTAGCGTTATGCTGAAGTCTACGTGCAACAATTGCTCCAAGGTTATAATTCCTTTTACCAGTGAGAGCGGTGTGAATGAGGCTCAAGTCTGGCGCAAAAAGTATCCTACAGTCTTGCTTGCATACTATGCATTTCCCATTAAATAACGCAAAATATTGAATTACGGGAAAGTGAATGCTTTTTATTCTTCCTTGTCTCACTCTCCTATTTTCACCGTAACAAAGGCTAGTCAAGAAAGACTCAAACTCAACCGTTGGTGGTTCATTAAGTGAACCCCAAAAAGGGAGTTTGCAATGATAAGCAAAATTCTCTAGTGGAATAGTGAATGGATTATCATAAAGCATAAACGACACCCTAAACTCTCTTGGAAAATATTTAAATTCTTTAACAAATGATTCAGTGAGAAGTTGGCGTTGTTCACACTTATCTAAAAGGTAGGGACGGAGGTCGGCATTGTGAACATATTTCACAAATTCCTATTTAAAGCCCACTCGCATCATATACTCATCGCAATGCCATAAGCATGTTTAGGTAGTGGCACTTCGTGTGGAACTTTTACTTGGTTCAACATAAGACCGGCAGGCAGAATTGTTGCTAGAAGATGCCCCCGACGATCTTCTCCTCGAAGAACACCTTCCAAATAAGCCCATAATGCCCGTGTACAATTTTCAAGCAACAATCCCCCGAAACAGTTTCGGAAACCGACCTTCAAGCAATGAGATCTAAATCCGCGGTTTTGAGCTTAAGAACACGAGAGAGATGGCAATGGAGATTTTTTTTCTGGAGGTAAGTGATGATGTGGGCTAAAGAGGTAAGCGAGAGGGCCCATGTGGGGACCTCAACCCACCAGGGCGCGCTTGGGGGTCCTAGCACGCCTAGGTGGGTTGTGCCCACCTGGTGCACCCCCTCTAGTATTATTTGCATCAAATATTCTTAAATATTCAGGAAAAAAATCGTATTAAATTTTCAGGGCATTCTGAGAACTATTATTTTTTGGTCATTTTTTATTGCACGAGAAAAAATATATCAGAAAATAGGCAAAGCATGGCATTTTATTTTATTTAACTAATAGAAACAAAAAACAAAAGGTAGGGACAGAATGTAGTACTTACTAAATTCATCGACTTCATACTGCTCAAAAATGATTCATTAATAAGGTTGATCAAGTCTTATTAACAACCACTTTCGATTAGTATGAAACCGAGGAACTCTCGTAAATCACTAAGTTACCTCAACGGGGATATGAAAGTCCCCAACAATAAGAATTTCATATTTCTTTTTGATAGTAGGTAGAGGTATTTGAAAACTTCCAATAGTGATTGTCGAGATTTTTCAATAACATTAATACCATTCACTTGGAATTGTTTCTTTGGAAAGTGCATCGTATGCTCATTACCATTGATATGGAAAATGACCTTGCTTTTATTGCAATCAATAAAAGCCCATGCAGTATTTAAGAAGGGTCTACCGAGGATATTCGACATGTTGTCATCCTCGGGCATCTCAAGTATAACAAAGTAAGTTAAAATAGTAACATTAGCAACAACAAAGGGCACATCCTCACAGATACCCATAGGTATGGCAGTTGACTTGTCAGCCATTTGCAAAGACATTTTAGTTGGTGTGAGTTTATTCAAGTCAAGTCCCTTATACAAAGAGAAAGCCATAATAGTAACACCAGCTCCTAAATCACACAAAGCAGTTTTCACATAATTCTTTTCTATAGAGCAAGGTATAGTTGGTATACTCGGATCTCCAAGTTTTTTAGGTACTCCATCTTTGAAAGTATAATTAGCAAGCATAGTGGAGATTTCAGCTTCTAGTATTTTTCTCCTTTTAGTAATGTTGTCTTTCATGTACTTTGCATAAGGAGGCATTTTCAAGATATCGGTCAAGCGAGTACGCAAAAAGACGGGCCTTAGCATTTCAGCAAAGCGTTCAAATTCTTCATCATCATTCTTTTTAGTCGATGATGAGGACATGGCTACCACAGTTACACCCACAACCCCTGCTACTATACCAATTGAACTAGTTACTAGAGCGCATGCACGCCAGTTAAATTACCAGGTATTTTCGTTTCTTCGCAATGTTTCTAATGTTCATGAGAATATGATGCTGCCTAATTTAGATACATTTGTGTTGCTTACAATTGAAGTGCCTAGCATGGACAAGAAGGATGAACATTGGAGCATGACCTAGCATGGAGATGAAGGCGCGTGCGAAGAGAACAAGATATTATCGGCTAGGCCGATGTAATTTCGAAATACTACTTCATAGGATATTTTTAGAGTCCATATTATAGGGGAAACAACTCAGGAGGTGTTTTAGTCCCACCTTGCCAAGGGTGGACAAAATCCCCTCTCTTTTCCCCTATAAATATAGCCCTTAAGGCATCCTTTAGACTTGGGTTTTGTTTAGATTAAAGTTCGTCGTAGCTGCAACTTCACGTACTTCGTTTGTGTTCAACGACCAGACAAAGACGTCATAGAACCCCACTTGATCAGTAAAGCTTTCCTCTTGAATTCGCAATATCTAGATTGCAATCTCAGTTTCTTGCTTGTTCTTTGTTTGCCTGCAGGAAACAGACCTTCGTGGTTAGGTTGATGGTGCTCAGGCGTGGTCAATAACCTCTCGGAGTTGGTTTAGCGATCGCTAAGGTGCGACGTCCTCGCACGTTCGTAGTCGGATCATCAAAGTTGACTTCCTCCAAAACGATAGCCACCATCTCATCGAAAGACGGGACACCTTTGCCTCTATCAGTCGACTTGGGTGGAAAAGGCATAGGTTTATGAACCCACGGTTCTCTTTCTTTACCATGTTTTCTAGCAACAAAGTCTCTTTTATCATACGTTTTATTCTTAGGTTGTGGGTTATCAAGATCAACAGGTGGTTCTATCTCAACATCATTGTCTGGTTCGTTATCATTGCTTGGTTGGGAGTCTTCATGAACCTCATCATTATCTTTTTCATTGTCATTAGGTGAATGTTCATTACCAGATTGAGTTTCAGCATTAGAGATAGAAACATCATTATCATTACCAGGAGGTTTTTATATTTCAGGTTCACTAGAAGTGTGCAAAGTCCTATCATTTTTCTTTTTCTTTTTCTTTCTAGAAGGACTAGCTATGCTAGTTTTTTTTCTTTGTGAATCTTGTTCAATTATTTTTGGGTGCCCTTCAGGATAAAGTGGTTCCTGAGTCATTTTACCTCCTCTAGTTGCAACTCTAACAACAAAGTCATGCATATTATGATTCATTTCATCAAGCAATGCTCTTTGAGATTTAGCAACTTGTTATAATTGTATTTGAAACATAGAAGCATGTTTTCCAACACCTCTAACATCATTTGAAATTATAAATAGCAAGTCACTCAAGCGAGTAATCATATCAGAATTGTATTTCAATTGTTTCATAACATTTGCATTGAAGTGATCTTCTTTTCTAATATAGTTTTAGAACTCATAAAGGAATTGGCTAGGATGCATATTGTGAGGTTTATCATTATCATTGAACTACATAATAGAATTTACCTCTACCACCCCAGGCAGTGGTGGTGCATTAATCCCATGTATTTCTTCAATAGTAAATTTTTTAACATCCTCAGCTGTAATACCTTTTTCTTCATAGATTTCTTTGCCTCTTGCATATGTTCAAGACTGAGATATAATATACCCCTCTTCTTCGGAGTGGGTTTAGGTGGTGGTTCAGGAAGAGTGCAATCATCATAATTCATATTATTCAATAATTTTTCAGCTTGTCCAATAGTTTGTTCCTTGAAAACACAACCAACACAACTATCTAGGAAGTCCCTAGAAGCATCGATTAGTCCATTATAGAAGATATCAAGTATTTCATTTCTCTTAAGAGGATGATCAGGTAAAGCATTAAGTAACTTGCAAAGCCTCTCCCAAGCTTGTGGTAGACTCTCTTCTTCAATTTGCACAAAGTTAAATATTTCCTACAAGGCAACTTGTTTCTTATGAGCAGGAAAATATTTTTCACAGAAGTAGTAAATCATATCTTGGGGACTACGCACACAACCAGGAGCAAGAGTATTGTACCAAGATTTAGCATCACCCTTTAATGAGAAAGGAAATAAATGGAAAATAGAGTAGTAACGAGTTTTCTCATCGTGAGTGAAAAGGGTGGCTATATCATTCAACTTAGTAAGATGTGCCACAATAGTTTCAGTTTCATAACCATGGAAAGGATCAGCTTCAACCAAAGTAATTAACTCTCGGTTGACAGAGAATTCATAATCCTTATCATCAATAAAGATAGGTGAAGTAATAAACTTAGGATCACATTTCATTCTAGCATTCAGAGATTTTTCTTTATACTTGTGTAGTAATTTCTCTAGATCATCTCTGTCATTACAAGCAAGAATATCTCTAGTTGCCTCTTCACTCATAACATAACCTTCTAGTACCTTAGGCAATTCATATCTAGCAAGGCTAGTTCTAGCAGGTGTTTCAGGAGTTTCAGTTTCAAGCTCATTATCAGATTCAACAACATCATGTTGTATTACTCTAGCAATTTATTCATCAAGAAATTCACCAAGTGGCACATCGTCATTATCAAGCAAGGTACTAGCATCATCATAAGCATCATTCGGAGTAGAAGTAGTATCATCAATAACTTGCGACATATTAGAATTAATAGCATGTGGTGGTGTTGCAAGTTTACTCATAACAGAAGGTGAATCTAAAGAAGAATTGGATGGTAGTTCCTTACCTCCCCTCGTCTTTGAGGGAAATATCTTAGTCTTTGGATCCTTCGGATTCTTCATTGCGATAATATGGTAATAATCCCAAGTGACTAAACAAATATAGTTAGGCTCCACAGCAATGGCGCCAGAAAAAGGCCTTGATAACCCACAAGTATAGGGGATCGCAATAGTTTTCGGGGGTAGAGTATTGAACCCTAATTTATAGATTCGACACAAGGGGAGCCAAAGAATATTTGAAGGTATTAGCAGCTGAGTCATCAATTCAACCACACCTAGAGATTAATTATCTGCAGCAAAGTGATTAGTAGCAAAGTAGTTTGATAATTTTGATAGTAGTGATAGCAGCAACGATAACAGTAACAGTGACAACAGTAATTTTGTATCAAGTGTAACAGTAGCAGCAGTAGTAGTAACTTAACAAGATCAATATTAGGACAAATTCATAGGCATTGGATCGGTGATTTGTTGGATGATAATCATCATGTGACATTTATAACCTAGGGCGATACGGCACTAGCTCCAGTTCATCGATATAATGTAGGCATGTATTCCGTCAATAGTTGTATGTGCTTTATTAAAAGAACTTGCATGACATCTTTTGTCCCACCCTCCCATGGCAGCGGGGTCCATATTGGAAACTAAGGGATATTAAGGCCTCCTATTAATAGAGAACTGGAACAAAGCCTTAACACATAGTGAATACATGAACTCCTCAAACTACGGTCATCTCCGGGAGTGGTTCCGGTTGTTGTCACTCCGGGGTTGCCGGGTCATAACACGTAGTAGGTAACTATAACTTGCAAGATCGGATCTAAAATATGGATATAATGATGAATTCATAAACGGTTCAAATCTGAGTTCATGGCACCCGGGCCCAAAGTGATGAGCATTAAGCATAGCAAAGTCATAGCAGCATCAATCTAAGAACATAGTGGATACTAGGGATCGGGTGAGGGAGTCCTGGATCGAGGGGTCCTCGGGGGGGGGGGGGG
>LR738710.1:476212544-476224461 GCA_902687465.1 Secale cereale | reverse complement strand
GGGGGGCACATAACTCTTGGTGGGCCGGACTGGTTGGCCGTGAAGATCATACTCGAAGATCATCTCTCTTATCCGGATAAGACTCCTATATACGTATAGCGGCAAGTTTTAGGTTCAGGTGTAAGCTTTCCTTCCTCAACAAGATGGTTATGTACAAGGGATAACTAGTTTTATAACCTTAGTTGTGTCCCCCTCGTCGGGATTGCCCCTAGTTTTTGAAAACATGTGGTGTTGCCGAACCCACTTTGGCATCTTGTGCTTTTGCCCTTTGACTTTTTCATCGTTACTTTGAAAACTTCATAACTAATTCATACTAAATCAGAAAAATGCAAATAAGATACCAAAATGTTCGGAAAAACATAACTTGTATGTCAATGTCACTTGCATTCATGACAAAAGTGTTGGTAAGTGCGCATCCAAGTTTTAGCTCTTATGATACCACGATGAATAATAAAATTAAAAAAAATCAAAATTTTCAAAAAATAAGTTGGTGGCAAACAATGACAAATGTTCTAAATGCTTGCCTTGTTTCAACAGAGAATGTCATTCGTGGAAGTCGTGGCAAGTCAAACAATCAACACTCGAAAAAAAGATTGTTTTTTGCCACGACTTCCACGAAGGTCATTCCCTGGTGAAACTTCGCAAGCACTTAAAACATTTTTCATTCTTTGTCACCAACTTTTTTTGTATTTTCTGAAAAAATAGATTTTATTATTCATGGTGGTCTCATAAGAGCTAAAACTCGGATGGGCACTTACCAACTCTTTTGTCATGAATGCAAGTGACATTGACATACATATGATGTTTTTCTGAATATTTTGCTATATTATTTGCATTTTTTTATTTAGTATGAATTATTTATGAAGTTTTTAAAGTGACAGTCAAACGGTCAAAGGGCAAAAGCACAAGACGCCAAAGTGGTTTGGGCAAGATCACGTGTTTTCGGAAATTAGGGGTAATCCTGACGAGGAGGACACAACTAAGGGTATAAAATCAGTTATCCCTATGTACAAACCCTAGGCCACTCTGGTGCATATATAAACTGGAGGGTTTAGTCCATAGAGGCTAATAGAGAAACACAAATCCTCATAGGCTAGACTTTAGGGTTTAGCCAATACGATCTCCAGGTAGATCAACTCTTGTATTCATATTCATCCAACTTAATATAGCAGGAAGTAGGGTATTACCTTGATCGAGAGGGCCTGAACCTGGGTAAACATCGTGTCCCCAGCCTCCTGTTACCATCAATCCTCGGACGCATAGTTCGGGACCCCCTACCTGAGATCCACCAGTTTTGACACCGACATTGGTGCTTTCATTGAGAGTTCCACTATGTCGTCGACCGAAGGACTAATGGATCATGTCATCAACCACGACGGCAACACCGAGGGAATTTTTCCTCCCGGACAGCTCTTCGTGTTCGGCGGCTTTGCGCTCCGTGCCAACACAGAAGGCCACCTCGAGCAGATTGAGAGCCACGCCCCAGGCCATCAAGCCAGATTCGGAAGCTTAAACTACGTTGCTCATATCCATGGAGACTTGTCATTCGATGGATTCGAGCCCGCAACGACTTCTCCCTGCCATCACAATGAACACGACCTAACTCTGTCATCGGATCAGGAAATAGCACCTGTAATTGTTCTGGCCCTAGATCTGGAACAGGTCCCGTCGCCCGAGGACGGGAAGCTCAACCCCGCCCCGGAAGCCACAGATTCAACGATGTTGGAGCCACACACGGACCCGACCTCGAACGGGATCTGTGTTATCGGAACTACCGACTCGACTCCGGCCTCAGATTCCTTATCCGTGCCCTTCAAGCTTGATCAGGCATCTATCGTCGAAATCAGTGATGCAAATATATTCTAGCACTCACGCTTTGGTGACATGTTAAAATCGTTAAAATCCCTCACTTTAGATGGGGACACACAGCCGCATTATATCCGGTTCGAACTGGAGGCTGATGTAGAATTTTTCACCCCACCCACCACCAACTTGGTAGCCACGGTCGAAGATCTAACCGATCTACTTGACTATGATTCCGAAGACTTCAAAGGGATGGACCTTGAAGCCGAAGAAGATCTGGATCAAAGCCGGACTGCAACCGGGCGGTGGACAACCACGTCTTCATGACGTGTATATGGTGGATACACCTAAGGAGAAGGAAGGTGATGGCGAAAACGATCCCTTAGAGGACAAGCCTGTCAAGAACCTCCCAAACATCGGCGTCCAAAGCGCCCACCAAATCCCAAAAAGGAAAGGATAACAACACTGTGACTAACGAAGGTGATATTCCGGAACAAGCCGAAGACCCCACAGACCCAACGATGGAGCAGGAGGAGTGAGAGGACGACGAACATAGTTCGAAGCCGTTGTCCGATGACAGCGATGTCGAAGACAATAATTACGAACCTGTCTCCGAAGAAGAGGTTAGCCTGGGCGATGACAAATACATCGTCCCAAAAGAACCCTCAGAACAAAAGCACTTCCATCGAAGGCTTATTGCCACTGCAAGGAGCCTGAAAAAGCAGCAGAGACGCCTTCAAGCTGCTAAGGACACGCTCAATGATAGATGGAATGAGGTGCTAGATGCTGAGCAAAAATATGGCTACAACGGCCAAACCAAAGACTATCCTAAACGTAAACTGCTGCCCGAATTCGACGATGAGGTCACTGCGCTCGTATCGCCGAAGAATAACACCGCTGATAAGCCGGACCGACCACCTCGCGGACGGGACAGAGTTGCTAGCAACGGTGTACACAAGCCCGCACCCCCACCTTGTAAAGGAAAGGAGGATGCGGTTCAAGTCCGAAAACACGATCTGCGTGAGGACGTGAGCAAAAAAGCTCCCGCATCATTGTCCCTCCCCTGGACGCTGACCATCTAAGTCACATCATCCAACAAGTCGGAGAGTCAGCCCGTAAGCTTTGCAACCAGTTTCTCACTAAGAAGAACCAAATCGTCGACTGTCCGGACGCCGAAGCCTTAGCAGCCTTCAAACACAGTGTCCGGGATGAATGGCTAGCCAGACACCTCAGACAGGAAAAGTCGAGGACAATGGCAGCCCTAACTACACTCATGACCCGCTTTTGCACGGGCGTGGACTGCTGGTTAGCTTGTAGCAGCACCAGCGACCCTGGAACATCTGAAAATAGGGAGTGCAGTGGCAATCCACGGCATAACAAACAAACGTCGAAATAATGCTGGAAGCCCACAAGATATAGTGGTAAACGCCGGATTCAACGGCTCCAGACCCGGTCAACGGAAGAAGCCATTTAAAGGCAACAAAGATGGTCCATCTAACCTGGACAAAATATTTGATAGGCCTGCCAAATCCATGGCACCCTAGAAAAGCCTGCAAAACATACCAACCTTAATTGGTGGGTTTTCAAGCAGGCCGGCAAGCTCAACGCCGAACACAAGGGGAAGGGACCTCAGAGTGAAGACGAGGATGAACCTCGCCAGCCGAATACAGGGGGACAGAAGAAATTTCCACCGGAGATCAGAACAGTAAAAACATGATATATGCCACTCATATCCCAAAGAGGGAGCGCAAGCGCGCACTCCGGGATGTCTACACCGTCGAGCCTGTCGCCCCCAAATTCGACCCGTGGTCAGCCTGTCTGATCACTTTCGATCACAGGGATCACCCGACTAGTATCCGTCACGGGGGTTCGGTTGCCCTAGTGCTAGATCCAATAATCGATGGATACCATCTCACTCAAGTCCTTATGGACGGCAGAAACAGTCTTAATCTGATATATCAAGACACTGTACACAAGATGGGGATCGACCCATCAAGAATCAAGCCAAGCAGCACGACCTTTAAAGGAGTGATACCGGGTGTAGAAGCCCACTGTATGGGCTCTTTAACATTGGAGGTCGTATTCGGCTCTCCTGATAACTTTTGAAGCGAAGAGTTAATCTTCGACATAGCTCCATTCGGAAGTGGCTATCACGCTCTACTAGGAAAAACAACCTTCGCCCGCTTTAATGCAGTCCCGCATTATGCTTATCTAAAGCTTAAAATGCGTGGACCACATGGTGTCATCACGGTCAATAGAAATATGGAGCGCTCTCTCCGCACGGACTCTCTGAGGACACTGCGGCCTTAGCAGCCGAAGTCCGAACCGTTCTATTCAAGCCAGATAACCTATCGGTCGCGGACATAGCTAAACATGTCCATCACAGGCCTCAGTGCGGTAGGTTAGATGAATCTGAGCTAGATTAGCAGCTATGCCCCCATCGACTGCCCCATAAGGTGATAGCACATGTACCTCGAGTGCACAATTATGCCTTAAAAATCCCTTGGGCGACGCTAGGGGCATACTGCTTATAGTCCATAGTTCGGACTCTAAAAATTATCCTTTTAGGTTCATAAAATGAACTAGTCTTGTTATGGCCACACTGGATTTCTTTTTTTCCCAGGTTTCTTTTCGTTTTTACTGATGGCCATCATACTCCCCCCTTCAAGAACACATTACAGAGGAGGAAACAACGCAGACGTGCAGCAGGGACCCGTGCTAAGGTTTCTTTTTAGATTAAGACCCTGTGTAAACCTTTTTTATATTTCCTGTTATATACCTTCCTGGCGTGTAAAATGTCCAAGAAAGTAATCGGCATTACCTGTAAGCTTACGACTCGCCGTACTATAAAGGGATATTAATAGAGCAGCTTGATTCACATTATGTTCAGAGTTTTTTTTCCACTCACCATAAATGTTCTCTCCCCAAGTCAGATTGCCACATGTGCCTTGTCAACAGGGTCTATTACCAGGGGCTATATTCAACGTGGTATATGTCAAAAAGACCAAACACCTATAGGGACTGTCCGGCGTCCTGGATGTTTGCCTTAGATGCATTAGTTCTGAATCATGTCTTGGGTCAATAGTTGGGTTGCCCGGCTCCTTTGCTTACCCCTACGTTCTCGATTGTTCGGTTAGGGTGCAAAGGGAGAACTACTAGGATTGTACTTCCGGCTTGTCTGGTCAAATACCTCAGTAGAGAAAGCCGAAAACTGACCGTCATGATAGGTGAGAACCTGGTCCGCAATCCGGTGACTTAGTTTTATACTACGATCGGTAGAGATCTACCCCGTGTTATACGAAGGGTTGGTTTTTTTCCCAGCCAGGTGCAATTTGATACCTTAATTAGGGAATATGATATCCGCACCAGGGGCTGGTACCTAGCCTCACTTGTCAAATTCCTATGGCTAAGTGAAAGCGATAACTCCGCATAGTCCGATTGCCTGCTTCGCTCCGCATACACCTCCTACACGGACCAAGACGTTGGATAAAGAGTGTATTTGCATATGACCGAACACCCCAGTACTATGTACTTGGGGGCTGAAGCCGACGACTGGAAACTTTTAGTGTTATATAAACAGCCACACAGCAGATAAAAGTCGCTCATATTATAATAGCACAAAAGTTATATACATCGATTCATAAGCTTAAGTCTTTACAGCCGGATACAATTATTCAAAGATAACATCCTTTGAGCACTGGCCTGCTACAAGGCGGGCGCCTTCTATGACGTCCTCGAAGTGCTTATTCGTCTTGCGGTGCTCCTTGCGCTCGGGCGGTCCAGCAGTAGCTATATGCTCCGCCCTCATCTTTGCCCAGTGCACTTTCACCCGAGCGAAGGCCATTCGAGCACCTTCTATGCAGGTTGAACGCGTCAATGCATCAACCGACTCGCCTCGATGAGCCGCTTCACAAATCCGAAGTAACTACTTGGGATTGGATCAGCGGGCCATAGCCAGACTATCAAGTCCGTCATGGCTGGACCCGCCATATTATGTAGCTCGACTAGCTGCTTCATCTGGTCGTTGAGGGGCACTGGATGTTTTCGCGCATAGAATTGCGACCAAAACAACTCCTCCGTGTTGTTCCCCTCCCGGGCTCGGAAGTACTGAGCAGCATCAGCACCGCACCTCGAAAGATCAGCAAACACGCCTGGAGAACTCCATAATCGTGTCAGCCCAAGATACTTCTGGCCTCCAAAGATTCTCTGTAAGAGAAAGGTCTTACCAGATGCTATCTATCGTGCCTGCTTGATTTCTTCACAGGCGATGCGTGATTCGCTCCGCGCATCCTGGGCAGCCTTGATTGCCTCCGCAAGCTTGGAAGCATGTTCCGAAGCCTCCTTCTCCAATGCCTTGCATTTGCGAATGGCATCGTTGAGCTCAACTTCGACTTCAGACACCCGAGACTGGTGCTTCTCGCACGCGGCCTTTTTGGCCTCCAGTTCGGCAACCGCTTTGTCAGCAGGCCTTGCTTGCTTCGACTTCCTTCTTGGCCTTCGCGAGCTTGCCCTTGAGGGCCTCGATCTTAGTGGCGTCAACTATTTAATACAAAATATAATAAAATAGTTTATATCAATACTCAATTCACATTATTAGTCTTCTTGACATTTAAATCCGCATATCTTGTATTTCATCTAAACGCTGGTTGACGGGGTCGAGGTCCGCGTTGGCCAGCAAAAGCTTCCTGTTTAGTTCGGCAACCTCTGCATCTCGTGCAGTTGCCGCAACCAGTAAAGCTTGTTCAAATACAACAAAACATACAATTCAGCTCTAGAATATGCTATACTATGGATACTTCGTCCGACTCTGTTTAGAATCATAAAGCATCAGGGGCTACTGGTTATATATGTGTATTTAAAACAAATAAAATTCCATAAAGAGCATTACATTGCTTACCTCAAAGCCCGTTAACAGGCTGTTGAAGGCTTCATTCAGTCCGCCCTTGACAGACTGAATCTTCTTCATCACCGCCCCCATCATGGTATGGTGCTCCTCCATGATGGAAGCACTTTGCAGTGCTCCCTCCAAAGGGTCCGACGCCTCCGGATTGACTCCGGGCGCCGTCGTATCCAGCCCCGCCTGGGGGGTCTTGTCGTCCGACCCTGGAGCAACACTAGGCTCCGGGTCAATGTTTGGTAGGGCCCTGGATTGTTTGGGCCCCCCGTCTTCGGTCTCCCTGGGGGTTGTTTCCCCATGGTCAGCGGCGGCTGAGGTATTACCCTCGGTCACCCCGTCACCTGCCCCGCCCACATCTCCTCGGGCGGAGGTCACCCGCGAGGAGGACACTTTGGTGTCCCCGCCGATCATGGGCGATGGAGCTCGGACCTGCGGGTCACTCTCCGTCTCTCAGGGCGTTAGAGAGTTCCCCTTCGACAAGGAGGCGCCGGGGTGTCCTCCGGGAGGGCTGTAGGTCAACATGTGAGAAATATTAAGTAGGCATAAAAAATGCTATACAAACAAAGGTGCAGCTATTAATCCGGACAAACTTACTTTTCGGGCAGGGGTTTCTCCCTGGGCTTCATCACGAAGCTATGACCGGATGATGAATCCAAATTAGCAGCGAGGTTCAGCTTCCTCCGGCGTGTGGCCGTACCCACGTCAGCGGCGGCCCCCCTCTTCATCCCCCTGCCTTGTGCAGGGGGCTCCTCCTCTTGTTCCTCTTCCTCGTCATCCTCCTCCTCTTCGGAGGAGAGGATGTTGATCTTCGCAGACTTCTCGTCCGTAGGGTGGGTGTTGTCTCCGGCCCCCTTGCCATTCTTCTTAGGCTTCTTGACTGGCGCCTTGTACGGAGCCGGGACCAGCATCGCCGTCAGTCGAGGCGATTCAGGGTCTTCGGGCAAAGGTGCCGGACACTTGATCTGGATCGCCTTCTTCATCCAGCCATGTATTTCTCGCAAAAAACTCCAATTCCTATTATCATTAAATAAGAGAAGATATATGTGCTTGGCAAAAGTTTCTATTACCTCTGCGGCAGAGAGCGCGGTACTATGGCCCGCGTCCTCGGTTTCTTCCGGCCACTCCTTCTGGCTCTTGAAGAGATGCTTCCATATCTCTTTGTGCGTAAAGCCGAAAAGATGCTTCAGAGGCTTATCTCCTGCCGGATCGAACTCCCATAGGGAGGAGTACCGCCTTTGGCAAGGGAGAACAAGACGGACCAGCATTACCTGGACCACGGACGAGAGCTGGTGCCCCTTGGAAATCATGCTGGATTCACGGCTCTGAAGTGTCGTCACCTCAACTTGAGACCCCCAGTCCAGACCTTTTTTGATCCAGGAGGTCAACCTCTCTGGGGGTCCGGATCTAAAAACAGGTTACGCCGCCCATTTGGCGTCGCGGGGTTCGGTGATATAAAACCACTCCTGCTGCCAGACCTTGTTCCTCTCTACGCATGACCCTTCTGGCCGAATTGCATTCGAGAGCTTACTAATCATAGCGCCCTCGCACTCCGCATGCTACCCATCCACCACCTTCGGCTTCACGCTGAAGGTTTTAAGCCGTAGGCCAAAGTGTGGAGGGATGCGGAGGAAAGCTTAACACACCACTATGAAAGCGGAGATGTGAAGGATTGAGTTCGAGGCTAGATCGTGGAAATCTAGCATGTAGAAGAATAGCAAACCCCGAACAAAGGGGTGGAGCGGAAACCCTAGCCCCCTAACGAAGTGTTAAGTGAACTCTACCCTCTCATCCGCTTCGGGGACGGGAATCGCCTGGCCCTTGGTGGGGACTCATTGTGCGATATCGGCAGCGAGGTAGCCCGCACTCCGAAGATCCTCCACGGTCTTCTCAGAGACCGTGGAGGCCTCCCACTTGCCCTGGCACCGGATCCATCCATTGCCGGGGAAGGGAGTAGTGGTTGAGGAACGAAGAGCGGCTGGCGCAGGAGATGAGGATGCTAGGGCTAGGGAGATTGGAGAGCTCGAGCTTGAGGAAAGCGAGGGGCTGATGAAAGGGCTTGGTATCCTCTTATAATGCTGCGAATACGGAATGTCCACCCACTTTAGCCATAAAAGTCGCCGGTTCCCAAAGCGGACGTACGTAATGCGCGGTGTGGATGCTCACGTCACATTGACAAGGATCCCACAATAAGCGGGCACGATCTCTATTCTGATAAGACGTGTCAATGAGGATATACCTCGAAACGCAAAACTAGGACCAAATAAAACGGTTCGATATGATAGTGGGATGGACGTGATGCTTCACCAAAAAGTTCTCAGTAAAGACACACTATTCATTTTCTTTTAAGAGCCTTGCCTTCGAGACTAAGGGTTGTTCTAACCTTGTAGAGCCAAACACAATACACCTTTCTGCAGAAGATATATTCGGAAGAAGGAACCCGCCTTGCAATGCCGAAGACAATACGAACGCAGAACTCATCGTCCTCGAAGACGGGTTCAGGGGCTACTGAGGGAGTCTTGGATCGAGGGGTCCTCGGGTGGCCATATAACTCTTGGTGGGCCGGACTGGTGGGCCGTGAAGATCATAGTCAAAGATCATCTCTCGTATCTGGATAGGACTCTTGTATTCGTATAATGGCAAGTTTAAGGTTCGGGTGTAAGATTTCCTTCGTCTGCAAGATGGTTATGTAGAAACCCTAGGCCCCTCCGGTGCATATATAAACTGGAGGGTTTGGTCCGTAGAGGATAATAAAGAAACACAAATCCTCATAGGCTAGACTTTAGGGTTTAGTCAATACCATCTTGAGGTAGATCAACTCTTGCATTCATATTCATCCATATTAATATAGCAGGAAGTAGGGTATTACCTCGATCGAGAGGGCCTGAACCTGGGTAAACATCATGTCCCCAGCCTCCTGTTACCATCAATCCTTAGACACGTAGTTCGGGACCCCCTACCCGAGATCCGCCGGTTTTGACACCGACATCGGGCCCTAAGAAAACTAACTTGATTACATGATGAATCTCATCCATCTCCTCACTGACGAACGAGCCTACAAAGGAATTACTCACTCCCGGTGGGGAGCATCATGGAATTGGCGCTGGAGAAGGGTTGGTGATGACGAAGAACGAAGATCCCCCTCTTCGGAGCCCCAAACGGACTCCAGATCTGGCCTCCCGAGGAAGAACAGGAGGTGGTGGTGGCTCCGTCTTGTAGAACACGGTAATTCTTTCTCCCTGATTTTTTTCTCTGAAAATAGGAATTCATAAGATAAGGGTTGTCGTCTGCGGGGCCACCAGGTGGGTACAACCCACCTGGGCGCGCCAGGAGAGGGGGCGCGCCCTGGTGGGTTGTGCCAACCCAGGGGGGCCTCTCTGGTGGGTCTTGGCTCCAGTAATTCTATTTTATTCCATAAAAATTCCTCGCAAAGTTTTGTTTCATTCCGAGAACTTTTATTTCTGCACAAAAACAACACCATGGTAGTTCTGCTGAAAGCAACATCAGTCCAGGGTTAGTTTCATTCAAATCATGCAAATTAGAGTCCAAAACAAGAGGAAAAGCATGAGAAAAAGTAGATACGTTGGAGACGTATCAATTACGTGTGTGCAGAAAAAAATCCATGCAACATTTCCCATCAGGTTGCCCATGATCTATCTTATGAGTGTTGGGTGTGGGATGCGGTTCGCCAGAAAAATGGATCATGCCCGGGGGTTAAACAGATGGTGGGGTGGGGGAGCATGGAGGTGGGAGGCGGTTGAGGGGAGCGTGGGCGGCGGCGGCAGGCGGTTAGGCCTGTGGCGGGCTGCTGGCTCGATGCCTGATAGAGAAGATGGACAATGCATCATTTTCGGAGGTTGAAGAAGCAATTATGGCCGTCCATGTTACATCTAACGTCTCACAAGAGTTGACTGACCCAAATTGTTCCTTCAGATTGCAGGACCCACGTGGCATTCAAGGTCTCGAAGGTAGATTACACGTCCGCACCCAGTTTGCGCGGTCGGCGCGGGCGCAACCAGCTTCCGCCGTGATAGCCACCATGTGGGCCTCCTCCGCACGGGCGGAGACGACAATGACACGCTAGCTCCTCCTTGGCGGCATGCTAGAGCACACGCTCATCCTCCTCTTCGTATGCTGCGGGCATATACGTGGCTCCACCTGCTCGCGTGCTTGGTAGCGCGGCGGCATCGCGAGGAGGGACTGCAGACGACGTGAGCGGGATAGCCTTCGGCTTCATGGCACATGGATGGCGAGGACTCGGCTGCGATGGGCGAGAAATGGTCGGCCGGAGCCGGCGGCCGCCGTCATGCGCAACGGCGGCATCGGCATATTGATGAGTGTGCGTATGGGAGCTTAGTTTAGTAGTTTTATATAGGGTTGGTCAAACTTAAAAGAACACCGTACTACTACAACTAAGCATTAGACTGAGGCAACCCTTATACTACCACATTAGTTAGCACATCATCGGGACAGAATCATGTGCGAGCACGTGCACCGCAGCCGCAAGGTCGATCGAACGGTACGTCACCGTGTTGCGCTCGAAGGACATCCACCGAACCTTTTTGTGTGTGTGAAAACAATCCCTGAATATTACTCTACTTTTCTTCCTAGAAATATTGTAGCATGAAGAACTTTTCTTCCTAGAAAAGTTCTTCATGCTACAATATTACTAATAGCAATGTGGAGACTAATAGCAATGAGGTATTACCCTCGGTCACCCCGTCACCTGCCCCGCCCACATCTCCTCGGGCGGAGGTCACCCGCGAGGAGGACACTTTGGTGTCCCCGCCGATCATGGGCGATGGAGCTCGGACCTGCGGGTCACTCTCCGTCTCTCAGGGCGTTAGAGAGTTCCCCTTCGACAAGGAGGCGCCGGGGTGTCCTCCGGGAGGGCTGTAGGTCAACATGTGAGAAATATTAAGTAGGCATAAAAAATGCTATACAAACAAAGGTGCAGCTATTAATCCGGACAAACTTACTTTTCGGGCAGGGGTTTCTCCCTGGGCTTCATCACGAAGCTATGACCGGATGATGAATCCAAATTAGCAGCGAGGTTCAGCTTCCTCCGGCGTGTGGCCGTACCCACGTCAGCGGCGGCCCCCCTCTTCATCCCCCTGCCTTGTGCAGGGGGCTCCTCCTCTTGTTCCTCTTCCTCGTCATCCTCCTCCTCTTCGGAGGAGAGGATGTTGATCTTCGCAGACTTCTCGTCCGTAGGGTGGG
>LR738710.1:476094625-476211651 GCA_902687465.1 Secale cereale | reverse complement strand
TGAGGTATTACCCTCGGTCACCCCGTCACCTGCCCCGCCCACATCTCCTCGGGCGGAGGTCACCCGCGAGGAGGACACTTTGGTGTCCCCGCCGATCATGGGCGATGGAGCTCGGACCTGCGGGTCACTCTCCGTCTCTCAGGGCGTTAGAGAGTTCCCCTTCGACAAGGAGGCGCCGGGGTGTCCTCCGGGAGGGCTGTAGGTCAACATGTGAGAAATATTAAGTAGGCATAAAAAATGCTATACAAACAAAGGTGCAGCTATTAATCCGGACAAACTTACTTTTCGGGCAGGGGTTTCTCCCTGGGCTTCATCACGAAGCTATGACCGGATGATGAATCCAAATTAGCAGCGAGGTTCAGCTTCCTCCGGCGTGTGGCCGTACCCACGTCAGCGGCGGCCCCCCTCTTCATCCCCCTGCCTTGTGCAGGGGGCTCCTCCTCTTGTTCCTCTTCCTCGTCATCCTCCTCCTCTTCGGAGGAGAGGATGTTGATCTTCGCAGACTTCTCGTCCGTAGGGTGGGGGTTGTCTCCGGCCCCCTTGCCATTCTTCTTGGGCTTCTTGACTGGCGCCTTGTACGTAGCCGGGACCAGCATCGCCGTCAGTCGAGGCGATTCAGGGTCTTCGGGCAAAGGTGCCGGACACTTGATCTGGATCGCCTTCTTCATCCAGCCATGTATTTCTCGCAAAAAACTCCAATTCCTATTATCATTAAATAAGAGAAGATATATGTGCTTGGCAAAAGTTTCTATTACCTCTGCGGCAGAGAGCGCGGTACTATGGCCCGCGTCCTCGGTTTCTTCCGGCCACTCCTTCTGGCTCTTGAAGAGATGCTTCCATATCTCTTTGTGCGTAAAGCCGAAAAGATGCTTCAGAGGCTTATCTCCTGCCGGATCGAACTCCCATAGGGAGGAGTACCGCCTTTGGCAAGGGAGAACAAGACGGACCAGCATTACCTGGACCACGGACGAGAGCTGGTGCCCCTTGGAAATCATGCTGGATTCACGGCTCTGAAGTGTCGTCACCTCAACTTGAGACCCCCAGTCCAGACCTTTTTTGATCCAGGAGGTCAACCTCTCTGGGGGTCCGGATCTAAAAACAGGTTACGCCGCCCATTTGGCGTCGCGGGGTTCGGTGATATAAAACCACTCCTGCTGCCAGACCTTGTTCCTCTCTACGCATGACCCTTCTGGCCGAATTGCATTCGAGAGCTTACTAATCATAGCGCCCTCGCACTCCGCATGCTACCCATCCACCACCTTCGGCTTCACGCTGAAGGTTTTAAGCCGTAGGCCAAAGTGTGGAGGGATACGGAGGAAAGCTTAACACACCACTATGAAAGCGGAGATGTGAAGGATTGAGTTCGAGGCTAGATCGTGGAAATCTAGCATGTAGAAGAATAGCAAACCCCGAACAAAGGGGTGGAGCGGAAACCCTAGCCCCCTAACGAAGTGTTAAGTGAACTCTACCCTCTCATCCGCTTCGGGGACGGGAATCGCCTGGCCCTTGGTGGGGACTCATTGTGCGATATCGGCAGCGAGGTAGCCCGCACTCCGAAGATCCTCCACGGTCTTCTCAGAGACCGTGGAGGCCTCCCACTTGCCCTGGCACAGGATCCATCCATTGCCGGGGAAGGGAGTAGTGGTTGAGGAACGAAGAGCGGCTGGCGCAGGAGATGAGGATGCTAGGGCTAGGGAGATTGGAGAGCTCGAGCTTGAGGAAAGCGAGGGGCTGATGAAAGGGCTTGGTATCCTCTTATAATGCTGCGAATACGGAATGTCCACCCACTTTAGCCATAAAAGTCGCCGGTTCCCAAAGCGGACGTACGTAATGCGCGGTGTGGATGCTCACGTCACATTGACAAGGATCCCACAATAAGCGGGCACGATCTCTATTCTGATAAGACGTGTCAATGAGGATATACCTCGAAACGCAAAACTAGGACCAAATAAAACGGTTCGATATGATAGTGGGATGGACGTGATGCTTCACCAAAAAGTTCTCAGTAAAGACACACTATTCATTTTCTTTTAAGAGCCTTGCCTTCGAGACTAAGGGTTGTTCTAACCTTGTAGAGCCAAACACAATACACCTTTCTGCAGAAGATATATTCGGAAGAAGGAACCCGCCTTGCAATGCCGAAGACAATACGAACGCAGAACTCATCGTCCTCGAAGACGGGTTCAGGGGCTACTGAGGGAGTCTTGGATCGAGGGGTCCTCGGGTGGCCATATAACTCTTGGTGGGCCGGACTGGTGGGCCGTGAAGATCATAGTCAAAGATCATCTCTCGTATCTGGATAGGACTCTTGTATTCGTATAATGGCAAGTTTAAGGTTCGGGTGTAAGATTTCCTTCGTCTGCAAGATGGTTATGTAGAAACCCTAGGCCCCTCCGGTGCATATATAAACTGGAGGGTTTGGTCCGTAGAGGATAATAAAGAAACACAAATCCTCATAGGCTAGACTTTAGGGTTTAGTCAATACAATCTTGAGGTAGATCAACTCTTGCATTCATATTCATCCATATTAATATAGCAGGAAGTAGGGTATTACCTCGATCGAGAGGGCCTGAACCTGGGTAAACATCATGTCCCCAGCCTCCTGTTACCATCAATCCTTAGACACGTAGTTCGGGACCCCCTACCCGAGATCCGCCGGTTTTGACACCGACATCGGGCCCTAAGAAAACTAACTTGATTACATGATGAATCTCATCCATCTCCTCACTGACGAACGAGCCTACAAAGGAATTACTCACTCTCGGTGGGGAGCATCATGGAATTGGCGCTGGAGAAGGGTTGGTGATGACGAAGAACGAAGATCCCCCTCTTCGGAGCCCCAAACGGACTCCAGATCTGGCCTCCCGAGGAAGAACAGGAGGTGGCGGTGGCTCCGTCTTGTAGAACACGGTAATTCTTTCTCCCTGATTTTTTTCTCTGAAAATAGGAATTTATAAGATAAGGGTTGTCGTCTGCGGGGCCACCAGGTGGGTACAACCCACCTGGGCGCGCCAGGAGAGGGGGCGCGCCCTGGTGGGTTGTGCCAACCCAGGGGGGCCTCTCTGGTGGGTCTTGGCTCCAGTAATTCTCTTTTATTCCATAAAAATTCCTCGCAAAGTTTTGTTTCATTCCGAGAACTTTTATTTCTGCACAAAAACAACACCATGGTAGTTCTGCTGAAAGCAACATCAGTCCAGGGTTAGTTTCATTCAAATCATGCAAATTAGAGTCCAAAACAAGAGGAAAAGCATGAGAAAAAGTAGATACGTTGGAGACGTATCAATTACGTGTGTGCAGAAAAAAATCCATGCAACATTTCCCATCAGGTTGCCCATGATCTATCTTATGAGTGTTGGGTGTGGGATGCGGTTCGCCAGAAAAATGGATCATGCCCGGGGGTTAAACAGATGGTGGGGTGGGGGAGCATGGAGGTGGGAGGCGGTTGAGGGGAGCGTGGGCGGCGGCGGCAGGCGGTTAGGCCTGTGGCGGGCTGCTGGCTCGATGCCTGATAGAGAAGATGAACAATGCATCATTTTCGGAGGTTGAAGAAGCAATTATGGCCGTCCATGTTACATCTAACGTCTCACAAGAGTTGACTGACCCAAATTGTTCCTTCAGATTGCAGGACCCACGTGGCATTCAAGGTCTCGAAGGTAGATTACACGTCCGCACCCAGTTTGCGCGGTCGGCACGGGCGCAACCAGCTTCCGCCGTGATAGCCACCATGTGGGCCTCCTCCGCACGGGCGGAGACGACAATGACACGCTAGCTCCTCCTTGGCGGCATGCTAGAGCACACGCTCATCCTCCTCTTCGTACGCTGCGGGCATATACGTGGCTCCACCTGCTCGCGTGCTTGGTAGCGCGGCGGCATCGCGAGGAGGGACTGCAGACGACGTGAGCGGGATAGCCTTCGGCTTCATGGCACATGGATGGCGAGGACTCGGCTGCGATGGGCGAGAAATGGTCGGCCGGAGCCGGCGGCCGCCGTCATGCGCAACGGCGGCATCGGCATATTGATGAGTGTGCGTATGGGAGCTTAGTTTAGTAGTTTTATATAGGGTTGGTCAAACTTAAAAGAACACCGTACTACTACAACTAAGCATTAGACTGAGGCAACCCTTATACTACCACATTAGTTAGCACATCATCGGGACAGAATCATGTGCGAGCACGTGCACCGCAGCCGCGAGGTCGATCGAACGGTACGTCACCGTGTTGCGCTCGAAGGACATCCACCGAACCTTTTTGTGTGTGTGAAAACAATCCCTGAATATTACTCTACTTTTGAATTTAGCTTCAGTTCGTGCTTATTTGGATTTGGACGTTTTAGGTGCGCCCTAGAAATATTTTTAATACTCATAGCAATGTGGAGACGGTGTTCGTGTGATAGAGACATAGAGAGGTGTGAACGTGCAAATGATCATGCATGAGTGAGACATAGACATAGAGAGATGCCAAGATATTGTGTATATGCGAGATAACGGTCTTCTATTTTTACTTGTGTGTGCGAGAGAGAGAGAGAGAGGAGCATCTATAACACAACAACCATCTCTCTCCATTCGCCTGTCCCTCGCACGATCGCACGTAACACATGCATAAACGCACACATTTTGACACCCTCACCCGGCCGTTGCCCGCCTCAAGGCCCACACATCGAACTCTATCTCGCACACACAATCTCTTTGTGAAAACCCTATTTAGCATGTAGCTTTCCGTCACATACACACACATTCTCTCTATAGGTTTCATTTTTCTCAATATTTGACACACACACACACTCCCCCTCCCCAGAGCACACAATGCATCCTCTTCCAAGGTTATATCACTACAAAAAAAGACACATCCATGAAATTTTGGCCCGAACGAATTTTTTTCTATCATGCTTATGACATTTCTATGACGATAATTGTGACAAAAAACCTATATCACATAGATGTGGTGGGCTCCTACTTCTATGACAAAAAATCATGACAGAAAATGGGCTTTTCGTCCTGGGCGGGCCGGACACGCATCTACATGACATTCTTTGGGCCATCCATGACGGAAAAAATCATGGTGGAAGCGAGGGCGAGTAAAATTTTGGGGAGTTCCTGTTACAGTGGGTGGTCGGGGCGAAGCAATGCACAAAGGTTTGCGTGTTTCTCTCGTACACGTCGCATGTATGTGCAAGGCGTTTGTCATATTCAGGGCTCCGCAAAACCCTTGTAAGTTTGAACACTGCGGTGCGTGCGAAGAACTCAACTCCCCCTATCACTCTACTTGCCGTTTCTACAAACTAGCTCAAGGAACATGAAAGAACATGACACAGGGCAGTTTACCCTGGTTCAGGCCACCTAGCAGTGTGTGGCCCTACTCCTGCAATATGGTCGATTGCCTCAAGGTGGGCTGAGGAAGAACGAGTAACCTCGCGAGTTGTTTTCTTGATGGTGTGTGCCTAGAGGGAGGTCTCTATGATATGTTCGATTCGGATCCAGTCCCTCATCTATGGTGGTGGCTAAGCTATATTTATCGTGGCATTGGTCCTTGATGTCTGCTAGAGCTACGTCGGTACTTCCCTAAAGAGGAAGGTATGATGTAGTATAGTAGCGGTAGGTATTTCCCTTAGTGATGAAACCAAGGTTATCGTGCAAGTAGGAGAACCAAGCAACACAACGTAAACAGCACCTGCACACAAATAACAACACCTCGCAACCCGACGTGTTAAAGGGGTTATCAATCCCATTCGGGTAACGAATGTGAGAGAGATATAAATATTGGTGGATTGGTTGATAAATAAGATAAATTGCAGCAAGGTATTTTTGGGTTATTGGATTAATAGATTTGAAAATAAAAGCAAACGAAAATAGATCGCAAAGGCAAACATATGAGAAAGAAGACCCGGGGCCGTAGGTTTCACTAGTGGTTTCTCTCGAGAAAAAGAGCAATGGTGGGTAAACAAATTACTGTTGGGCAATTGATAGAACTTCAAATAATCATGACAATATCCAGGCAATGATCATTACATAGGCATCACGTCCAAGATTAGTAGACCGACTCCGGCCTACATCTACTACTATTACTCCACACATCAACCACTATTCAGCATGGATCTAGTGTATTACGTTCATGGAAAAATGGAGTAATGCATTAAGAACGACGACATGATGTAGAAAGATCCGTTTATCTATGGCGTTAGATATGGATCTCGTCGTTTTATCCTTAGTGGCAACGATACATACGTGTCGGTTCCCCTTCTGTCAATGGGATCAAGAACCGTAAGATTGAACCCACTACTGGGCACCTCTTGCCATTGCAATATAAAGAGATCAAGTTGGCCAAACAAAACCCAATATCGGAGAAGAAATACGAGGCTATAAGAAATGATGCTATAAGAGATCAAAGAAACTCAAATAACTTTCATGGATATCAAAAGATAGATGTGATCTTAGACTCAATGTTCATCGGATCCCAACAAACACACCGCAAAGAGTTACATCATATGGATCTCCAAGAGACCATTGTATTGAGAATCAAAAGAGAGAGAGGAAGCCTTCTAGCTACTAACTACGGACCCGAAGGTCTACAAAGAACTACTCATGCATCATCGGAGAGGCACCAATGGAAGTGGTGAACCCCTCCGTGATGGTGTCCAGATTGGATCTGGTGTTTATGGACTCTGCAGTGGCTGGATGAATATTTCATTGACTCCCCTAGGGTTCCTGGAATATTGGGGTATTTATAGAGCAAAGAGATTATCTGGGGGGACCCGAGGTGGGCATGACCCACCAGGGCGCGCCTAGGCCTCCTGGCACGCCCTGGTGGGTTTTCCCCTCCTCGGGACTCCCCCGGGTGCCGCCAGGGCCCATAGTGTTCCTTCTGGCCCAGAAAAAATCTCCAAAAAGTTATGTGGTGTTTGGGCTCCGTTTGATATTGATTTCCTGCGATGTAAAAAACACGCAGAAAACAACAACTGGCACTTGGCACTATGTCAATAGGTTTGTACCAAAAATGATATAAAATGACTATAAAATGAATATAAAACATCCAAGATTGATAATAAAATGGCATGGAACAATAAAAAATTATAGATACATTGGAGACGTATCTGTCCTCTTCCCCCAAAATATAGGAACGACCAAATTTGAAGGGAGACAACTAGTACATCTTATCTTGACTAAAGGAGGTATTCGCCTGCAAAGCTTCTGGTCTTGACGCCAAGGTGGGATCAATGATGACCTCTTTCCCGCCGTCTTGCCGATCCTGGTCTTGTTGCATAGAAATGGAAACCTTTGGTTGGTTCTTCGGGACTCCGCACCTACGCTTGCCTCTTTAGCACCAAAGAGGAAACAGGTCGTCCAGCGCCCGCTGGCGCCCACGTGGCCTTGGTCGTCATGTCTTACGTCATCCGAACCTCACGAGGTGAGGGAATGCATAGAGTTCTCCACCCCTCTGGAGCCAGTCTAGCAAGACTGCTCCCACCGGAGGTTTTGGTGTCGTCCACCTTGCGAGGCTTGGCCCCCCGCGAGGGTCTTGAGTATCGATGGTGTAGATGGGCCGTACCAGGCCTGTGAAGGAGCCACGTCGTGCGGCGCAAGCAGGCAAGTCTGGGTAACCTGGTTCCCAGAACACCGACAATAGCCCCCGGGCCCAAGGTGTGCTCGGACTTGGCTCCGAGGCGAAGCCAAAGGGCAAGGGTGAAGCGTTGTGGGCCCCAATCGCTTGTGGCCCAATCGACGCGTGGCGTAGGGCGAGTGGTGGATGCCCCCACTTCCCCATGCAGACTTGGCAACCTCTTGACTTACCAGCCGCCTGCTGCTAACACGATCTTGCCCAGCTCGCCCGCCGCACTCTGTCTTGGCTCCTCCTTCGACTTGCTATCTTGCGATCTTGCGGTTCACCTTCCAGCTCCTGCGCCTCACCCGTTTCTCTTTGTTTCCATGCCCCCCCCCAAGTCAAGGAAGAAGAAGGGGAAGCCTAGCGCTCCTGCTGAATCTTGGTCTGGTTTGGAGACTGCGCCCTAAGGTTGCCATCCCCGAGAAAGCACGGCCCGACGCCCCTGAGCAGAGCGCGCCTCAGGCTCAGGTGCGCACTCCCGAGATGCCACGAGCTTGCCAGCTTATGAAGATTGTGCCCCATTCTCTGGCCCACTCCACCTGAACCTTAGGGCGCTTCGTAAGAGGAAGGGGCCATGGGGTTGCAACATGGACGGTCTTCGGCCCCTTAAACAGAGGAAATATATATAAGTGAACGAGTAAGTGCCTTATCTTTGCTTTTCTTCAGGAGCGAGGTTCCTTCGCGACCCTACCTCCCTAGGGCTACTCCGTTGACGAAGGTGGAAGATCCTGGAGGCCACCCCTCGGGGGTTCTTGGCTCGGTGCTAGCTTCATGGTCCCCGCGCCAAGCATTTGCATGAGGGATGGGGACAGCTCCCGAGGTGAGCGCTTCATCGGGGGCCGGATGGCCTGGGCCTCCAGCATCCTTGTCCTGCGGGCTAGCTCCCATGGAATCAGCCCCGTCCTCGAGCGTCTTGGTCCTCCTTATGAAGGTGAAGAGATGGCCAGGGGAGCGCCGGCTATCAGCCCCTTGCCAGGGACTAGTGGGATGCCTCATGTTTCTTCAACAGCCCCCTGCGCCGGGGGGCCTGGCCACGCGCTGGAGCTTACGCTTGGGCTTAGCGCTGTCCACCACGACCTCTTCCAGGAAGCCGTCAGCACACTGGGCTGGCTAGGTGAAGAGCTTACTGATGTCGACATACTCCTTGAGTCAGAAAATCTCCGCCTGGCGTAGGAGTGGCACAAGCTGAAGGCTGCCGTCAATCTTGGGCACCGACAGCAAGAGCGAGCCAGCACGGATGCTGAGAACACCCTTGCAGCTTCTCGCAAGGCTGGCGCTTCTGCCTTGGAAGAATCCATGGCCGCTCATCGCCGCCGCAAGGCAGCCGAGGAGCGAGAGAAGGAGCTTCAGGCATCGAACGCCGCCCTTGAGTAGCAAATCTGGGTGCGACGAGCCGTGCTGATAACACCGCTGAGGTGAGCCCCCTCTAATGGGTAGGAGTTCTAGGAGCGCGAAAAGGCGCTGCTTCTTGAGGCCTTGGAGCACAATTTGGAACTCGAGAGGCTGGAAGTGAGGGAGCGCCAAGTTGCGGTAGCTGAGGATGCCGTTGCTGCCCGAGAAGCTAAGATCCAGCAGGAAGTCGATCAGCAGGTGAAAAAGATTTGCGAAGCCCTTGCAGAAGAATACCACCCAGAACTGAGGCATCAGGAGACCAAATGTCAGCTGCAGCTGGTTGAGATCGAGGGCAGGACCGTCGGCCCTAGGAAGAATATGGATGCCATGGCGCTGAGCAAAGCGGCCGCTCGGGAGGCACATGCCTCCACCCAGGCCGAACTTTCCTTGCCTTAAAGGCAAGTCACAGACGCTGACTCCCTCGGGGTTCGGGCTTTGGACCAGGCGAGCCGCCTCCGAACGATGCAGCGCGAGTGTTCTTCAATGCTCGAAGGTCTTAGGGAGAGGGCCAATCGGGCCCTAGACATGATCTGTGAAGAGAGCGTCCCCCGGCCTCATGAGGATGACGGTGCCGGCTACCTCCACTTCTTCACCCAAGTCGTGACCCGTCTGGAGGATTGGGCAGGGAAAGCTCGCCAGCTTGTCGAGGAAAGATGCCGTGACCTCCTTGGCCACGCATTCTCGCACTTCTTCAACCACCTTGTGAGCCTTGATCCTGACTTTGACTTCGTCGCTACGGCAGCCCCCGTGCCTGGGGCCACCCTGGGCATCTTGGCAAAGAGGCTGGATGACCAGGTGGACGATCTGATCAAGGAGCTCGCCACCGAGGCAGACGTGGGTGTGCCTACAACCGGAGATGGCGATGGCGATGAAGATGATGCAGATGGTGACACGCCTAGCTAGGCTCTTATTCGCTATTTTTTCCTATACGTAACAAATATTTCGGACACCACCCCGAGGGGATGTGAGAGCATTTTGGGGAGGAGAGTTCCTCTATTATGTATGGCATTAGGGATGCTTAGATTATTTGGTGCGAGGTCCTCTCTCAAGCCATAAGGCCCTTGATGGAAGCCAACACCGCAACCTGTCTGGGAGTGGAGGGTCTTGAATGAGTCCTCATGGCGCGAGGGCGCCTTTTCTGCGAGACGGCATCCCGAGGCTGATGGATGCCTAAGCCTCCAGAGGATCCTGCGGACCCTCCTGAGAGCGCCTGGTGAAGATCTTAGCACCAGCCTTGGTGAGGCGCGTGCACCGTGACCCCATAACGGTCGTTCGAGTACTGCTTGAGGTAGCTCAAGTGTGCGTGGTGCGCAAAAGCGTGCCCAACTCCCGCTGACAAGGCGCTCATGGGAGTGGGCAGCAAGCCTGAGCCCCGTGTCTTTAGACAGAAACCAAAGGCAAGAAAACACTGCGAATTGAGGAAAAACCCCTCCCTTTTTGCAAGAACATGAAACTCCAAGTTTTACTCCGAAAAGAAAGCAATTTAAACTACACAAAGAGGGCAACCAAAAAGAACCAATCAACTGAGTCCGACTCCTAGGCTAGTCTTCATCTTCCCACCAGCATGGTGCTAAGTGCTTCCACTAGGCGTCGGCATAGTCATTGGGGTACACTATGACGGCAAGTGAGGAGCATGGTGCTTCCACTTGGACATGGGGTGGAGCCCCCGTGAGGCCCGAGGGCGGCATTTAGGAGACTCCGGGGCGTGTACAGCCCCACTCATTATTATGGGAAAGTGTCACGGGCGGAGATCTTCATGGACATCTTTGGCGTCTGGACAGGGCCCCGCCCTGCGCCTCCCCTACCACCATTGGGGCATCCGGAAATCAGGACGAGGCCATGGGGCAAGGGGGACACTGGTTGTGCCCTGGCGACCGCAGGCCCTCCGACGGGTGAAGGGCTCGCCGGCGCCTGCCCTGGCAGGGGGCTACCTCCGTGTGGCACGCGCCAGCGCCACGGCGGTGCTTTGCCCTGGGTTGTGCGGAGGGGGCCTGGCTCCAGAACTCCCCCATACATCCCCCAGTGCGTTGCCTCTTGCTGCAACGGGGTCGCCATCCTGAAGTCCAAGGTCGTCGTCGAGGCTTGATTTTCCTGCGGTTCACGGTCAGTGCAATCATGTCCCTGAGATATCGGCTGTACCAGGTGGCTGCCCTGGATTAAAGCGTCGATGAAGCCCTAGGGTGGCCTGCAGAGAATCTTGGGCTCGCTTGGTCCCGTCACCGAGGCTAGCGGGGGAAACAGTTGAGGACTCCATGACGAATGTCGGTGTCAAAACCGGCAAATCTCGGGTAGGGGGGGGGGCAAGCTGTGTGTTTAGAGGATCGATGGTAACAGGAGGTTGGGGACACGATGTTTACCCAAGTTCAGGCCCTCTCGATCGAGGTAATACCCTACTTCCTGCTATATTAGTATGGATGAATATGAATACAAGAGTTGATCTACCTCGAGATTGTAATGGCTAAACCCTAAGTCTAGCCTATGAGGATATTGTGACGATGATGATCCCCTCTACAGACTAAACCCCCCCGGCTTATATACGCGCCAGAGGGGACCTAGGGTTACAAGGGTGACTTGGGGAGGAAGTAATTGATACATTCGGACTCTACACTTGCCTTTCTACGAACATAAGAGTCCTGACCGAGTATGGAGGAGGGTCTTCTTCTTCTTCTTTGTGCGGCCCATCAGTGTGGCCCAGCTTCAACGACCCGGATGATTGAGGACCCCTAAATACATGACTCCTTCAGTAGCCCCCGAACTTTCGTTCAAGGACGAGATTGTATCTGGCTTCATGTCTTCGGTCTTGCAAGGTGAGTCCTCCTGGATGATAGTTCGGCTTCTTTAAACATTATAGTCCGCCGATTCCTCGCCGTCACCGCCTTTGCTTCCACGTGTCCAACGAATGCAAACCGTCTAGGAGTCTTTTGCAAATACCCCCTTGACCGTTCAGAGAAGGCACCTATATAAGAGAATAGATCCCAACTACCTCTTCATCCCATTCCACACGGAAGAAACCCTAGTGCCTGCAAAAAATCTTCAAAAATGGCCAGTGCCCCGAGCTCTTCCTCGTGCCCTCATGGACCTCGTGCAGGAGATTGGAAAAGCTGCTTTGTGTCCCTTGCGCACATGCGGACACTGCAAGCACAAGGGTATCTTCCCCCAGAGGATCTAGTCCCCGTCCGGGCCGGAGTAACGTCTATCGACAACCAAGCCCTCGCAGAGATTTTTCCCAACCCCTCCGATGGAGAGCTGGTATGTTTCGTCCCCAACCTTTTAAGACGCGTGGGGTTCCCCATCCACCCCTTTCCTAGGGGACTCCAGGAGTTCTACGGCCTCCAACTGCACGGTCTTACTCCAGGTCAATCTTGCACATTGCGGGTTTTGTCGCTTTATGCGAACTGTTCTTGGGCTGCGAGCCTCGCTTCGAGTTGTGGAGAAAGTATTTCTGCCTTGTCCCTCGATCAGAAAAAGGATCCATATTTGAAGTTGGGGGCGCCGATGTCACACCCTGATTTTCGTGCCACTTTGCTTAAGCTAATTATCAAGTTAAAAATGCGGATTTACAAAAACTTTTGAGTGTTTTTGACTTTGCTTGATTTGACTTTTGTCTGCTGTTTGCTAATGCTCTAAAAATCAAATAAACCCTCCAACTCTTATACTTCATCTCCTTGATCCAAAACCTTTTCCCAATGATCATGCCATGTGTATAGACTAGTATAAAATTTTCTTATAAAAATATTTTGGCCAAATAGTATTTTCTAAAATTAGTTTTCAAAAAACCCCTGAATTAAGGTTTGCACTATAAGTACCTTATTTAGGGTGTGAAAAATCTTTCAAAAAGTATATTTGAATCCTATTAGGTATAGGACTCCCAGAAACCACAAAATTATAATTTTAAAAGTTATTTTTATATTTTATTTAAAAGCTTTCTCTTAAGGCCAGAAATGGTCTTTAATAGGGAAAAATTATTTAACATTTTCAAAAATATTTGCCAAAATTCAGGGAGACTCATAGGACATATATTGTCCATATATAAGAGTTTCAACACATGGTCATGTTCAAATTATTGGACAAATCCTTCCAAAACCCTTTCTGGATATTTCAAGCTTTTGAAATATTTACAAAGGAAATATTCTCCACAAATTCCAGGAAAATTCTATCATGTCATATATGACACATTTGATGATCTTGCAAAGCCTCATGCCTTGAAGATCAAGGAATCATCATCTAATCCCCTCAAAACCATTCTGTCCATATTTGAAGTTTGAGAAACTCTACATTGCCAAACTTGTCCAAATGCTCTCAAACTTGGTGCACATGCTAAAATGATGTAATTATGCATCTATGCCAAATGGCACAAGTTTTGGTGAAGCATAACTTGATCTAAGTGTCCCAAAACCATTTTCTGTTCAAATTCAAATTTGAACAACTTTACATTACCAACTTTTTACCTGGACCTTCAAACTTTGTGAGCTGATCATAACCCCAAATGATGATACTACACCAAGAGGTGCATCAAGGGGAGATGATTAGCTCAACTCAAACAAGGTGAAACCATTTCTGTTGATTTCTAGGGTTCACCAAAGTTACATTGGCAACTTTGCCCAAATGAGCTCAAATTTGGTGTAGGGGCCTAATTATATGTGACATTTGATCCTGTTAAGTCCCATGTCAAGTGGAGGTCATTTGCCTCCCCAAAACCTGATCAAACACTTTCTGTCCAATTACCAAAACCCTTGTTTGGACCCCTTTTACTATTTCCCTTTACCTCAAATTCTTACCACAGCTTCTCCTGATCATCTTCTACCCCCAGTAACTTCTCTATGGCCTCAGCTCAATCATTGGAGGGGGTAAAACCCCAATTCACACTGCTGGACAGCAGTAAACTCCCTCTACCTCACCTCCCTCCTCATTCCAGTGGTTCCCTAGAGCATCCAAGGCCACAGGCCATTTCTTTACTTCTCCCTCGAACCCCTAGACAACTTTGGGCATGTTGGACACGACCAGAGCGGCGAGGGCACAGCCGTGCCAGCCATTCGGGCGCTCTGGAGCGCGCTATAGTGCGCTCCCGCACTGTAGCCGCCTCCAATCGGCTGCACCCGACAGCCTGGGGCGTCGGGACCGTGTCTCCCGAGGTGCCCTCGACGTCCGCGACCTGCAGGACGGTCGGCCTTATCCTCCCTTGCCCTCCTTCGCCCTCCACGAGCACGCCCGAGCGCGTCCATGGACGTCGCTCACGGTGCACCGCGGCTGCACCTATATAAAGCCTCCCCCCGAGCACCCCTTGCCTCTTCTGGACCCTCCTCTCTCCGGTGCACCTCCCAGACATCTTCCCTCCCCCCTAGTGTCCTCTTTCCCTCTCCATGGCCACCATGGTCGCCGTCGGCCTCTGCCCGGCACTGGTGAACCAGAGCCTCTCCTCATCTTCTTTGGCCACCAGGAGAACCGCAGCAGACCGGCGGAGCTCTCCCACTCGTTTTCCCCTGCTCTGGTGCCGTGTGGCGCCGCAACCATCTCCTCCCGAAACCTTGTCCGCCGGCGTCAGGGTCACCGTCACCCTGGACCTCCCCAGCCTGTGTGGGGGCCATAGATGGGCGCGGCTCGGCCTCCCAAATCTGCCGGTACGCCGGACGTCGTCGGGGATGGCCGTAGTCGCCGGCACGGGAGTCAACCGAGTGCCGGACCCGTCGGTCTCCACGGACGCAAGGAGCACGCCGCGCCTCCCTGCAACCTCTCATACGGGTGCCGCTAGGCCCCGCGGCCCTGTCCCCACCGCAGGTTGGCGCCGGCAGGCTGAGCAGCGCCGGCGGCGAGCAAGGCCGGCGCCCTCCTCTGTCTCCCGTCGGGAGGAAGAAGAAGGAGACATGAGAGAGAGAGAGAGCCCGGTGGGCCCTGGGTGTAAGTGACTCAGTGGCCGGGCCCCACTGTTTAAGTGGAAACGCCTTCCATGAAAACCGTTTTTGGCAAACGGAGACGTACTTCCCGGAAGGCGCCATCGACATAGCACCTGTGCGCTCGCGGCCGTGCAGCTGGGCCGGCCCATCATCTATCCCTCGCCCGGCGCGCAGTAAAAGGGTATAACCCCTTTTCCCTTTTATTTTCTTTTTCCAGTCAACCTCAAAAACCCATAAATAATTCATTTGAACTCCAAATTTGGTGATTCAAGTTTCCAGTGACTCCATAAATCATGATCTACCTGTTGGTGCAACATGCACATTATTCAAGAGACTTTTCCTGCACAAATAATTATTAAATGCCATTATTTCATTTTCTGTGCTGAACTTTAGAAAATCATAGAGGGCTCAAATTTGATCCAAATGCAGTGGTTCAAATTCCTAGATGCTTGTCATATCCAAACTTAGTTTTGGAACATTTTTATTTATACTTTCTGTACCCCACCAAATATTGAGCCATTTCTTCATATTTATCAACTTTGCAAAATCCTAGGAAATTCATTTGAATTCCAAATCCAGTGAAACCAACTCCTAGATGCTTCTAAAATCATGACTTGTTGATGGATGCCTTTGCTCATCATTCAAGAATATATTTCTGTACACTTTTTTCAAATCCATAAACCCCTTGGTTCCATCATATTGAAATGTGCCAAACCATCCATTGATCATACCCCAATGAAACCACCTTGGTTATTTTTCATATGACCAGAGGTATCCTAGAAAAGTCCAACTCCTATTTTTAGAGCACTTTTATTTTTGCTTTGATTATGTTGCTTATTATGATTGCTTCCATCGTTAGTTGACGAAATAAATGGAATACTCGGAGATGGACTAGAAGGTTTGAAGACTCGGAAGAATAAGGCAAGCAGCCCTTTGACCATGTTCGAGAAACCTTTTTATGCATGTCTCATAGCACCTTATTATCAAATGCATCGGAATCATGTTGAGGTGGAAACCACTTTGGTTGCTACCTCTGTTACTTTACTATTGAAACTTGCATCAAACATGACCCTGCCTTCCTATGAGGGTTATGTGGGTGGGAGTAGTTAGGTTGCTTTAATAGTGGCTACGCAAATGGGACGGGTATATGCATGGTGACGGAGGCAGAATACTTTCAAAAGACTTTTTCGAAAACCCCGTCGGGTGCCACTTATACCCGAGGGAGATGGTGAGATGGGTAACCACTTGATGACGAAGTGGTGTACCGAGGCAAGTGTGTGTGTTGTTTTGAAAACGGATTGGTTTAAGTTGCGACCGTTATTCCAACCTTACATGCGCAACCACTCTACCCTTATATGGGAAAGGGCATTATTGATTACCTAGGCCGATACTAGCATGGTGCCCGCATTACTAGTGACGGGGGTGACATGAGGTCACTCTTGGGATGGGGTCGCGCTTGGATAGGTGACCATGGCTGTCTTTACAGGGCACCGGACATACCGTTGGTACCCCGTGCTTGTGGTATGTGATGAATACGGAGCGAGGCTCCAAAAATCTTGAGATGTGAAATGTGGGGCACGGGACTGTTACCAATCGAGTGGACTCCATATTAGTGTCGCCTAGGGAAAGATAGTGATCGGGTGCTTACCCCGGGTACTTGAGGTACCGCGGGTCGTGGATGACACGGAAGTTCCCCGGATCTTGTGGGTAAAGTGTGCAACCTCTGCAGAGTGTAAAACTATTCGAATAGCCATGTCCGCGGTCAAGGACAGTTGGGTAACCGCTCTTGGGCTACGTCCAATGTTTGCGAAACCTGGTGTGTGTGTGTGTGTGTGTGTGGGGAAACAACTCGGATCAGAGATATTGATGATGTGATTCCTGAGGAAGTTACAATGAGCTTGAGCATGAGTTGATTACAACTCTTTCTCGATAATGAAGTCTGTGACCTCTTGATACTTGTTGCAGACATATGCATGCCCATGTTATTTATTGATCATACTTGCATATGAAAAACTAGCTTTCCGCAAAACTACCAATTTAGCAGTAGAGCCTTGCATAATTATTCTGTCATCACACTTGGGTTGCTTGCGAGTACATTCAAAGTACTCATTGGCTTGCCACTGGTTATTTTATTGGCCAGGCATCAGAGAACAGGTTATGATGAAGACTCTTGGTGACGAGCATGCGAGCTAGGACGCTTCCCAGTCAGAATGCCTGTAGGGTTAAGGCAGATGGCATGGGTCCAAGTTGTCTTTGAAGACTTCCGCTGCGATGATATACTAAAGACTTGACCATTATGGTCCTATTTGTGTAATACGGTATGTATGGATGTAAGACTCTTGTTATTCAGCTTCTGTGTGTTCAGTGAGCATTGATCTCTGGGATCACTGTACACGTGCATTCGGTGATCACGAATTACGAGTCGGGGTCCCCACAGCCGAAGTATGGCGCATAGCCGGGACAGGCTATCTGCCCGGTACTCCGAAGAAGGCATCCAAATAGTGGCCTTCGGAGTGGTTTTACATTGAGGACGTGGCTTTGCCGGATCTAGTTCGGTGAGGACTCCCCAAGTATTCCAGTACTCCGCCAAAGAAGCTTTTCAACTGGCGTCCCCGCGGTCCCTCGGAAGAAGAGAGAGCGGAGGTTAGCAGACTCGCAGGCAAGATCAGATTGCTCGCCAGTTCGGGATTATCTATAATCGAAGTGATGGCCATTTCAATGAAGCGATGTGTGCAGCCGCTTCAAGCCAGAGGATTTCCGATGTGGCACTACAATGGTCAGAATGATGCCTCGCGCTGCTTACGCCTGGATCTAGATGACCCTGTTGTTCTAGGCGCTATCCTGGAAGGCCTCTATAAAGGAGAGAAGCAAGACTTGATCTGTTTAACATGCCGGGAGGGCCTTTCTATGTACAATCCTCCCAACTAGGTAAGTCTCTCTCTTTGACCTCTCAATTTCTCTTTGTTAGGATGCATTACCGAATTGTGTTCGGTTTCTCCCAACAGGAGTGGATGAAGGTGATCGAGGGGATTAACAGTCCTGCCCCACAGCCAGAGGACCAGTTTCAAAATGCAGGCCCGGATATGATGAAGATTTGGACGTAGGTATTGAGTTAGAAGATGGAGTCTTCTTCCAAGCATGTCGCGAGGGTCCCTTGGTGGCTATAGTAGCCGATTACCCAGGCCTCATTCCTTCATCCCGTGTAAGTATTTCAGGAAATATCTCATCAAAAGAGAAGATTCCTCATGTGCCTTACCCAATGTATTCTATCATCCTTGAACAGGGAAGACCCTCCTCACACCGAACTGTGCAAAAACCATCAACCCAGAGGGTGACGCCCGCATCGGGTGAGGGCTCAAAGCGAAAGAGGACCACGAATACCAGTGGACCTTCAAAGAGGTATGTTTGTTTTGGCAAGTGTCGGGTGGTGAAATCGGTATTACAACTTTCCGCTTTGTTTTTTCCTTTTAGGAGCAGTACCCACCGGAATATCTCCGGAGACAATGCAGGCGAAGCTCCAGCCAATCCGGCCTCAGGCCCATCAGGGGTTAGTGCTGATTCGGTGCCGAATTGTCCTACCCATGAGGGTTCGGATGAAGTGTCAGCCACCAATTCCGAAGTGGAGGTTGCGATGATTCACCGGCGGTGGAAAGCAGCCATGCGTGATCCCGCTTTTTCTGAGGAGGCGTTTAACGCCCTCAACTCTGCAGATGCCTATATCCGAGCCGCTCAAGACGGACTCGCCGGACTCTACACTTGCCTTTCTACGTACATAAGAGTCCTGACCGAATATGGAGGAGGGTCTTCTTCTTCCTCTTTGTGCGGCCCATCAGTGCGGCCCAACTTCAACGACCCGGATGACTGAGGACCCCTAAATATAAGACTCCCTCAGTGAATATGGTGGGTCTGCCACCTGGGGCGCAGTGATGCTCGTGGCTCTCGCCCTTGAGCCATTGCTTGGCCATCCGTCATCTTTGTCTTCTTGGCCTGGTGCGGGGCCATGGTGACCGCAGGGCAACATGTCGGCGAGGTCCCACAGGGGGGCGCCCAAGCTTGCCATACCCACAGGCACTATACGCCCAGCCAGGCGAGCGGTGCTGCAGCCTAGGCCGGCACCGCGAGGTCCTTCTGGTTCCTCGAGAAGAGGCGCCTGGGCACTATGGAGGTCGACGCACTCCCCTGGCAGCGCCCATGACGCGGGAAAGGTGCAGAAAGGCGCCGAGACCCTGCTTGCGGCGTCTAGCAGCTCTGAGACGCGCTCCAGCAAGGCGTCGTGGCCGACCTCCGTCAATCTACATCGGAGCAATTCCCGTGCCACAATGAGTGCGGCCCGCATGTTCCCTTGCTCCCGACAAGTGTGTGGTGCCGTTGCCATGGCGTAACTTGAGGATCATGTGGTGGAGCGGTTGCGGCGTGGGGTAGAAGCGAGCGACGGGAGCCCAAGCCGCCCACGGTTGGCGGCACCGGGCGGCGGGTGAGCCGCAAGGAGCACGGAGTTGAGGTCCACCTGGACGGGAGGTGCCGCCTGAGTAGGCCAAGCGACCTAGGGCTCAATGGGGGCTCGGGAAGCGTCGGCCATGGGAACGACTAGGTGACGACGATTCAGCCGGAGGAGGAGATACTCCGATGCACCCCTACCCAGCGCGCCAAATGTCAGATTCAGGGCTCCGCAAAACCCTTGCCAGTTCGAACACTGGGGTGCGTGCGAAGAACTCAACTCCCCCTATCAGTCTACTCGTCGTTTATATGAACTAGCTCAAGGAACAAGAAAGAACATGACACATGGCAGTTTACCCAGGTACAAGCCAACTAGCGGTGAGTGGCCCTACTCCTACAATGTGGTGGATTGCCTCAACGTGGGCAGAGGAAGAACTAGCACATTGCGAGGTGTGTTCCTGATGGTGTGTTTCTAGAGGGAGGTCTCTATGATCTGTTCGATTCGGATCCGGTCCCTCATCTATGGTGGTGGCTAAGCTATATTTATCGTGGCCTTGGTCCTCTTCCCCCAAAATATAGGCGGGAAGGGATTCGACAACGGCTAAATTTGAAGCGAGACAACTAGTACATCATATCCTGACTAAAGGTGGCCTTCAACTGCAAAGCTTATGATCCTGATGCCACGGTGGGCTCGACGATGACCTCCGTCCTGCCGTCCTGGCAATCCTGGGCTTGTTGCATAGAAATGGAAACCTTTGGTTGATTCCTCGGGACTCCGCACCTGCACTTGCCTCTTTAGCAGCAAAGAGGAAACTGGTCGTCCTACGCCCGCTGGCGCTCGCCTGGCCTTGGAAGTCATGGCTTGCATTATCCGAACCTCACGAGGTGAGGGACTGCATAGAGTTATCCGCCCTCGGGAGCCAGCCTAGCGAGACTACTCCCACCGAAAGTCTTGGTGTTGTCCACCTCGCGAGGCATGGCCCCCCGCGAGGGTCTTGAGTGTCGATGTTGAAGATGGGCCGTACCAGGCCGGTGAAGCAGCCACGTCGTGGGCCGCAGGCAGGAAAATCTGGGTACCCTGGTTCCCAAAACGCCGACAGTTGCCCCCGGATCGAAGACGCGCTCAGACTTGGCTCCGAGGCAATGCCAAAGGGAAAGGGCAAAGCATCGTGGACCCCAATCACCTGTGGCCCAATCGACGCGTGGCGTAGGGCGAGTGGTCGACGCCTCAATTCCCCATGCAGACTTGGCAACCTCTTGACTTATTGGCCACCTGCTGCTAACATGGCCTTGTCCAGCTCGCCTACCGCACTCTGTCTTGGCTCCCCCCTCGTCTTGCTATCTTGCGATCTTGCGGTTCTCCTTCCAGCTCCGGTGCCGCGCCCATCTCTCTTTGTTTCCATGGCCCCCAAGTCGAGGAAGAAGAAGGGGAAGCCCAGTGCTCCTGCTAAATCTTGGTCGGGTTTGGAGCCTGCACCCGATTGATCGACGATGATCAACTCGGAGGGCCTGGCCAAGGTCCAACAGGCCCTCGGCGCCAACTCCAATGAGTGGAAGGACACGATAGTCTAGCCCACTTCCCGGTCTCTGATGGACATGGGAGCCACCGAGATCCCCATTGATCTTCACGCTCTTCTGGCTGGATTGGTCCCCTCTTTCTCCATTTTGTTCAATATCATACTCTCGCGTCACCAGATCCACGCGCTGCACCTGGACCCTGCATCCATTATCCCCTTGGCCACCTTTGCCTTCCTGTGCGAAGCCATGGTGGGCATTACCCCATATGTTTCCTTGTTTCACCATTTCTTCTCGCTCTGCCTGGTCGATGATCATCAGTGCTCTGGATGTGCGGCCTTTCAGCCCGAAGTGGCGACTACTGGTTCGGGCATCGACTTCGCGCTCCGCCCGGACATGAAGGAGTTCTAGAAGCAGTGGGTGTTCATGGACGCCACCACATTTAGCCCTCTGCTCTTGCTTCCATGAAGTCCGGCACAGCCTAGCTCTGGTGGGGGCCACGAGAAGCTTGTCGATCGCCAACTCGCCTTTGTTTGGGCCAGGCTAGCCAGATTGAAGAAGGCGGGTGTGACGGCTCCGATGGTGGTGAAGGAGTTCGTCCGGCAGCGCATCGCCCCGCTTCAGTGCCTTTCCCGTCTGATGTGGACCTTCACCGGCCCTACAAATCCCATCAGGCTTCAGGAGCCTTCGCTTCCCTCCGAGATGCTGCGCGCTGTGCTTGGGCTCCTGACCGGCGACCCAACGCCTGCCGCAATTCCTGAGGATGGTTTCCTCCTGTACAACTGCTCGAACAAGGACTTCATGAAGCAGATGCCCTCCTTTGACTAATGGGGGCTGCGCTCGCGGGGCCTTGTCGAGCCCCGAGAAAACCTTGTCTTGGTGACTCTGGTACTTGACGATCATGTAACACGTGCCCCAAACAAGGGTGCACGGGGCGGACGCCGCCGGAGGCTCCCGAGGCATCGGATGAGGAGTTTTCGTCGCCTGGGCTTCCAAGGTAGTCGCTCCAGGGCCCCCCTGGAGCACTCTTGAGATTGCCGTCCCTGAGCAAGCACGACCCGCCGCCCCTTGAGGAGACCGCGCATGAGGCTCAGGCGTGCACTCCCTAGACGGCCACGAGCTTGCCAGCTTCTGAAGATCGTGCCCCAGTCTCTGGCCCGCTCTTCCTGAACCTCGGGGCGCTTCTTAAGAGGAAGGAGTCGTGGGGTTGTAACAGGGATGGTCTCCAGCCCTTGAAATAGAGGAAATATATAGCAGTGAACAGGTAAGTGCCTTATCTTTGGTTTTCTTCAGGAGCGACGTTCATTCCTGACCCTTCCTCCCCAGGGCTGCTCCGTTCGTGAAGGTGGAAGATCCTGGAGGCAGCCCCTCGGGGGTTCTTGGCTCGGTGCCTCATTCAGGCTCCCCACGCCAAGCATCTATGCAAGGGATGGGGACGGCTCGTGAGGCGAGCACTTTGTCGGGGGCCCGATGGCCTGGGCCTCCAGCGTCCTTGCCATGCGGGCGGGCTCCCTCGGAATCGGCCCCATCCTCGAGCATCGGAGCTGAACCACTTGGTCCTCCTTTTGAAGCTGAAGAGATGGCCAGGGCTAAGCAATATGATGAAAATCCCACCTTTTTATCCTCGATGGCAATAATACAATACGTGCCTTGCTACCCCTTCTGTCACTGGGTAAGGACACCGTAAGATTGAACCCAAAGCAAAGCACTTCTCCCATTGCAAGAAAAACCACTCTACTTGGCCAAACCAAACCGATAGTTCGAACATAATTACTAAGATATAAAATCATGCATATAAGAATTCAGAGAAGATTGAAATAATATTCATTCATAAGCTGATCATAAACCCAAAATTCATCGGATCTCGACAAACAAACCGCAAAAGAAAATTACATCAGATAAATCTCCAAGAACAACAAGGAGAACATGGTATTGAGAATCAAAGAGAGAGAAGAATCCATCTAGCCACTAGCTATGGACCCGTAGGTTTGTGGTAAACTACTCACGCTTCATCGGAAGGGCAATGGTTTTGATGTAGATGCCCTTCGTGGTTGAATCCCCCTCCTGCAGAGTACCGGAAAAGGCCTCCGGATGGGATCTCACGGATATAGAAGGTTACGATGATGGAAAAGTGGTTTCAATGCCTCCTCTAGGATTTCTGGAATATATGTGAATATATAGGACGAAGAAGTAGGTTGGTGGAGTCACGAGGGGGCCACAAGGGTGGAGGCGCTCCCTCCCCCCTTGTCGCCACCTCGTGGCTCTTCTGACTTGGATCTCAAGTATCCGGGGTGTCTTCTCGTCCAAGAAAGATCATCTTAAAGTTTCATTCCGTTTGGACCCCGTTTGATATTCCTTTTCTGCGAAACTCAAAAACAAGGAAAAACCAAAAACTGGCACTGGGCTCTAGGTAAATAAATTAGTCCCCCAAAATAGTATAAAATAGCATATTAATGCATATAAAACATCCAAAACAGATAATATAATAGCGTGGAACAATAAAAATTCTAGATACGTTGGAGACGTATCAACGTGCAACTTGTTTTGCATAAAGGTGGCTGGCACGTGTTTGTTTCTCCTTCTTTAGTTGAATCAAATTTGACTGTGGCTGGTCCTTGTTGAAGGTTAAAACAACAAACTTGATAAATCACCGTTGTGGTTTTGTGCGGTAGGTAAGAATGGTTCTTGCTAGAAGCCCGTAGTAGCCACGTAAAACTTGAGGACGTCTAACTTGTTTTTACGGGCATGTTGTGATGTGATATGGTCAGGACGTGATGAGTTATACGTTATTGTATGAGATGATCATGTTTTGTAAATTATCAGAAACCGGTAGGAGCGTTATGGTTGTCTCTTTATTGTAAGAAATGCAAGCGTCATGTAATTTGTTTACTTTATCGCTATGAGTTAGCAATAGTCGTATAAGCAATAGTTGGCGAGACGACCACGACACTACGATGGTGATCAAGGTGTCAAGCCGGTGACGATGGAGATCATGTCGATGCTTTGGAGATGTAGATCAAAAGCACAAGATAATGATGGACATATCATGTCACATATTTTGATTGCATGTGATGTTTATTCTTTATGCATCTTATTTTGCTTAAAATGGCGGTAGCATTATAAGATGATCCCTTCACTAAATTTGAAGATAAAAGTGTTCTCCCTGAGTATGCATTGTTGCTACAGTTCATCGTGTTGAGACACCACATGATGACCGGGTGTGATAGACTCTACGTTCACATACAACGGGTGGAAGAAAGTTTTGCACATGCAGAATATTTGGGTTAAACTTAATGAGCCTAAATGTACAGACATGCCCTCAGAACACTGGAGATCGAAACATCGAATGTGAATCATATAGTAGATATGATCAACAGAGAGATGTTCACCATTACAGACTACCCCATCTCACGTGATGATCGGACATGGGTTAGTTGATTTGGATCACATATCACTTTGATGACTTGAGGGATGTCTATTTAAGTGGGAGTTCTTAAGTAATTTGATTAATTGAACTTAATTTGACATGAGCTTAGTCCTGATAGTATTGGCATATCTATCTTGTAGATCAATGGCCCGTGCTACTGTTCCACTGAATTTTAATGCATTCCTAGAGAAAGCTAAGTTGAAAGATGATGGTAGCAACTACATGGTCTGGGTCCATAACTTGAGGATTATCCTCTTTGCTGCACAGAAGAATTATGTCCTTGATGCATGCTACGTCTCCAACGTATCTATATTTTTTTATTGTTCCATGCTATTATTTATGAAGTCTTGGATGTTTAATGGGCTTTATCATTCACTTTTATATCATTTTTGGGACTAACCTACTAACCCAAAGGCCCAGTCCAGATTGCTGTTTTTTGCCTGTTTCAGGGTTTTGCAGAAAAAGAATATCAAACGGATTCCAAACGGAATGAAACCTTCGCGAGAGATATTTTTGGAGAAAATCACGCACTCGGAGCTTGAGAACCACGTCAGGGGATCAAGAGGTGGCCCAGGTGGGGGGCGTGCCCCCCTTCCCAGGGCGCGCCCCCTGCCTCGTGGCCCCCTCGAGCGTCCCCCGGTGCCCTCCTTCTTCCTATATAAGTCTACATACCCCAGAACCTCCGTGAACAGAGAGAACACCCTAATTCCACCGCCGTACCTTCTGTTCCCGTGAAGATCCCATCTTGTAGCCTGTTCCGGAGCTCCACCGGAGGGGTATCCATCACAGAGTTCTTCTTCTTCATCATCATCATCGCCCTTACCATGAGTTGTGAGTAGTTTACCACAGACCTTCGGGTCCATAGCTAGTATCTATATGGCTTCTTCTCTCTCTTTGGATCTCAATACAAAGTTCTCCTTGGTCTTCGAGGAGATCTATTCGATGTAATCTCTTTTTGCGATGTCTTTGTCGAGATCCGATGAATTGTTAGTTTATGATCAAGGTTATCTATGAAAGATATTTGGTTCTTCTCTGAACTTTTTATGTGTGCTCATAATATCCTTGCAATTCTCTTCGAATTATTGGTTTGGTTTGGCCTACTAGGTCTATAGTTCTTGCAATGGGAGAAGTGCTTGGCTTTGGGTTCAATCTTGCGGTGTCCTTTCCCAATGACAGTAGGGGCAGCAAGGCACGTATTGTATTGTTGCCATCGAGGATAAAAAGATGGGTTTTATATCATATTGGTTGAGTTTATCTCTCTACATCATGTCATCTTGCTTAATGCGTTACTCTATTCTTATGAACTCAATACACTAGATGCATGCTGGATAGCGGTCGATGTGTGGAGTTATAGTAGTAGATGCAGGCAGGAGTCGGTCTACTTGTCTCAGACGTGATGCCTATATACAATGATCATGCCTAGATAGTCTCATAATTATTCGCTTTTCTATCAATTGCTCGACAGTAATTTGTTTACCCGCCGTAGAATCACTATCATGAGAGAAGCCACTAGAGAAAACTATGGCCCTCGGGTCTATTCTCAACATATCAATCTACATCTACTTTACTTTTATTGCTTTTATTTGCTCTTCTTATAAACTAAAAATACCAAAAATATAAACTATCATCTCTATCAGATCTCACTTTCGTAAGTGACGATAAAGGGATTGACAACCCCTTATCGCGTTGGCTGCGAAGTTCTTATTTGTTTGTGCAGGTGCGAGGGACTCACGCGTGGTCTCCTACTGGATTGATACCTTGGTTCTCAAAAACTGAGGGAAATACTTACGCTACTGTGCTGCATCTTCCTTTCCTCTTCGAGGGAATACAACGCAAGCTCAAGAAGTAGCAATGCACCGCTAGGTGACACACGTGCTACAGGAGCTGAAGAAGATGTTATGAACGTCTGGCAAGCTCGATCTGATGACTACTCTATAGTTTAGTGTGCCATGCTTTATGGCTTAGCACCGGGACTTTGAAGACGTTTTGAACGTCATGGAGCATATGAGATGTTCCAAGATTTGAAGTTAATATTTCAAGCAAATGCCCGGGTTGAGAGATATGAAGTCTCCAAGAAGTTCTATAGCTGCAAGATGGAGGAGAACGGTTCTATCAGTGAACACATAATCAAATTATCTGGGTATTATAATCACTTGACTCAGCTAGGAGTTGATCTTCTAGTTGATTTTGTCAGTGACAGAGTTCTTCAATCACTGCCACCAAGCTAAAAAGGCTTCATGATGAACTATAATATGGAAGGGATGGACAAAACAATTCTCGAGCTCTTAGCAATGCTTAAAGCCGCGGAGGTAGATATCAAGAAGGAGCATCAAGTGTTGATGGTTAACAAGACCACTAGTTTCAAGAAAAAGTGCAAGCGAAAGAAAGCGGACTTTAAGAAGAATGGGAAGCAAGTTTCCACTCCCGACAAGAAGCCCAAAGCTGGACCCAAGCTTGAAACTGAGTCCTTCTACTGCAAAGGGACTGGTCACTGGAAGCGGAACTGCGCCAAGTATTTGGCGGATAAGAAGGATGGAAAATTGAACAAAGGTATATTTTCTATACATGTTATTGATGTGTACCTTACTAATGCTCATAGTAGCGCCTGGGTATTTGATACTGGTTCGGTTGCTCATATTTGTAACTCAAAACATGAGCTACATATTAAATGAAGATTGGCTAAGGACGAGGTGACGGTGCACGTCGGGAATGGTTCCAAGGTCAATGCGATCGCCGTCGGCACGCTACCTCTACATCTACTGTCGGGATTAGTTTTATACCTGAATAACTGTTATTTGGTGCCTGCACTGCGCATGAACATTATATCTGGATTTTTCTTTAGTGCGAGACATTTATTCACTTAAATCAGAGAATAATGGTTGTTCTATTTTATATGAGTAATATCTTTTATGGTCATGAGGAATGGTCTATTCTAGTTGAATCTTGATTGTAGTGATAAACATATTCATAATATTGATGCCAAAAAGATTCAGAGTTGATAATACTAGTGCAACATACTTGTGGCACTGCCGTTTAGGTCATATTGGTGTAAGGTGCATGAAGAAACTCCATGCTGATGGACTTTTGGATTCACTTGATTATGAATCATTTGAAACTTGCGAACCATGCCTCGTGGACAAGATGACAAAAACTCCATTCTCTGGAATAATGGAGCGAACAAATGACTTATTGGAAATAATACAGAACGATGTAAGCGGTCCGATGAGTGTTGAAGCACGTGGTGGGTATCGTTGTCTTCTCACCTTCACGGGTGATTTGAGTAGATATAGGTATATCTACATGATGAAACACAAGTCTGAAACATTTGAAAAGTTCAAAGAATTTCAGAGTGAAGTAGAGAATCATCGTAACAAGAAAATAAAGTTTCTATGATCCGATCGCGAAGGTGAATATTTGAGTTACGAGTTTGATCTACATTTGAAACAATGTGGAATAGTTCACTACTCACGCCACCTGGAACACCACAGCGTAATGGTGTGTCTGAACATCGTAAACGTACTCTATTGGATATGGTGCATCCTATGATGTCTCTTACCGATTTTCTTTTATCATTTTGGGGTTATGCATTAGGGACATCTGCATTCATGTTAAATCGGGCACCATCTAAATCCGTTGAGATGACACCGTATGAACTATCGTTTTGCAAGAAACCAAAGTTGTGGTTTCTTAAAGTTTGGTGTTGTGATGCTTATGTGAGAAAGCTTCAGCCTGATAAGCTCGAACCCAAATTAGAGAAGTGTATATTCATAGGATACCCAAAAGAAACTGTTGGGTACACCTTCTACAACAGATCTGAATGCAAGATCTTTGTTGCTAAGAATGGATCCTGCCTAGAGAAGGAGTTTCTCTTGAAAGAAGTGATTGGGAGGAAAGTAGAACTTGATGAGGTAGTTTTACCTTCACTCGAATGGGAAAGTAGATCATCAGAGAAAATCATTCCCGCAATGCCTACACCAACTAGAGAAGAAACTAATGATAAGGATCATGAAACTTCAGTTGAAGTTACTACCGAACCTCGAAGGTCGACCAAAACACATACCACTCCAGAGTGGTACGGTAACCCTATCCTGGAAGTCATGTTGTTAGACAACAGCAAACCTTCGAGCTATGAAGAAGCTATGGTGAGCCCAGATTCCGATAAATGGCTCGAGGCCTTGAAATCTGAGATATGATTCATGTATGAGAACAAAGTGTAGACTTTTGTGGACTTGCCCGATGATTGGTAAGCCATTGAGAATAAATGTATCTTCAAGAGGAAGACAGACACTGATGGTAATATCACTATATACAAAGCCTGACTTGTTGCAAAAGGTTTTCTACAAGCTCATGGAGTTGACTACGATGATACTTTCTCACACGTAGCGATGCTTAAGTCTGTCCAAATCATGCTAGCAAACTGCCGCATTTTATGATTATGAAATTTGGCAAATGGACGTCAAAACTGCATTCCTTAATGGATTTCTTAAAGAAGAGTTGTATATGATGCAGTCAGAAGGTTTTGACGATCCTAAAGGTGCTAACAAAGTGTGCAAACTCGAGTGATCCATCTACGGACTGGTGCAAGCATCTCGGAGTTGGAATATACGCTTTGACAGGGTGATCAAAGCATATGGTTTTACATAGACTTTTGGTGAAGCCTATATTTACAAGAAAGTGAGTGGGAGCTCTGTAGCATTTCTGATATTATATGTAGATCACATATTATTGATTTGAAATGATATAAAATTTCTGGATAGCATAAAAGGATACTGGAATAAGAATTTTTCAAGGAAAGACGTCGTTGAAGCTGCTTATATATTGGGCATCAAGACCTATAGAGATAGATCAAGATGCTGAATAGGACTTTCACAAAGCACATACCTTGACAAAGTTTTGAAGAAGTTCAAAGTGGATCAGTCAGAGAAAGGGTTCTTGCCTGTGTTACAAGGTGTGAAGTTGAGTCAGACTCAAAGCCCGACCACTGCAGAAGATAGAGAGAAAATGAAAGTCATTCCCTATGCTTCAGCCATTGGTTCTATCATATATGTTATGCTGTGTACCAGACCTGATGTGTGCCTTGCCATAAGTCTGGCAGGGAGGTACCAAAGTAATCCAGGAGTGGATCCCTGGACAGTGGTGAAGAACATCCTGAAGTACCTGAAAAGGACCAAGGATATGTTTCTCGTTTATGGATGTGATAAAGAGCTCATCGTAAATGGTTACATTGATGCTATCTTTGACACTGATCCGGATGACACTAAGTCACAAACCGGATACGTATTCTTATTGAATGGTGGAGCTATCAGTTTGTGCAGTTCCAAGTAGAGCGCCGTGGTGGGATCTACATGTGAAGCAGAGTACATAGCTGCTTCGAAAGTAGCAACTGAAGGAGTTTGGATGAAGGAGTTCATATCAAATCTAGGTGTAATACCTAGTGCATCGGGTCCAATGAAAATCTTTTGTGACAATACTGGAGCAATTGTCTTAGCGAAGGAATTCAGATTTCACAAAAGAACCAAACACATCAAGAGACGCTTTAACTCCATCCGTGACCAAGTCTCTTCCACGATACATATGGATCTGAATGTGGCACACCCATTGACTAAGCCTCTTCCGCGAGCAAAACATGATCAACACCAAGACTCCATGGGTGTTAGATTCATTACAGTGTAATCTATATTATTGACTCTAGTGCAAGTGGGAGATTGAAGAAAATAAGCCCTAGAGGAAATAACAAAGTTGTTATTTTATATTTCCTTATTCATGATAAAAGGTTTATTATTCATGCTATAATTCTATTGATCAGAAACCTTAATACATGTCTGAATACATAAACAAACAACGTGTCCCTAGTAAGCCTGTACTAGACTAGCTCGTTGATCAAAGATGGTTAAGGTTTCCTAACCGTGGACATGAGTTGTCATTTGATAACGGGATCACATCATTAGGAGAATTATGTGATGGACAAGACCCATCCGTTAGCTTAGCATAATGATTGTTCAGTTTTATTGGTATTGCTTTCTTCATGTCAAATACATATTCCTTCGACTATGAGATTATGCAACTCCCAGTTACTGAAGGAATGCCTTGTGTGCTATCAAACGTCACAACGTAACTAGGTGATTATAAATATGCTCTATAGGTATCTCTGAAGGTGTCTTGTTGGGTTGGCGTGAATCGAGATTAGGATTTGTCACTCCGAGTATCGGAGAGGTATCTCTGGGCCCTCCTGGTAATACACATCATAATAAGCCTTGCAAGCAAATGAGTAATGAGTTAGTCACGGGATGATGTATTACGAAACGAGTAAAGAGACTTTACAGTAACGAGATTGAACTAGGTATAGGTATACCGACGATCGAATCTCGGGCAAGTAACATACCGACGGACAAAGGGAATTATGTATGTTGTCATAACAATTCGACCAATAAAGATCTTCGTAGAATATGTAGGAGCCAATATGGGCATCCAGGTTCTGCTATTGGTTATTCACCAGAGAGGTGTCTCGGTCATGTCTAGAACACGTAGGGTCCACACGCTTAACGTTCATAGATGATATAGTATTATATGAATTATGTGATTTGGTAACTGAATGTTGTTCGGAGTCCCGGATGAGATCACATACATTACGAGGTGTCTCAAAATGGTCGAGAGGTAAAGATTGATATATAGGACGATGGTTTTCGGACACTAGAAGTGTTCCGGGGTGGTATCGGGTACTTATCGGGTCACCGGAAGGAGTTCCGGGCACACCCGGCAAAAGATATGGGCCTTACGGGCCAAGTGGGGAAACACACTAGCCACAAGGGGCCGGTGTGCCCCCCATATGGGAGGCCAAGGTGGAGAAGGAAAGGGTAAGAAGGAAAGGAAAGAAAGGGAATATGATTCCCCATTCCTTTCCCCCTCCCTCTCTTTCCTTCTCCCTGCGACACATATGGTAGGGGGCGCGGCCTAGGAGGACGCCAAGTAGGATTCAGCCTACTTGGGGTGCCCCATGGCAGCCTCCCCTCTCTGTCCGACCTCTATATATGTGGGGGTTGCCCTAGCGCATCTCAGAAAATTGCTTAGCCTTGTGCGGCGCCCCCCTCCACTGTTTACACCCCCGATCATATTTTCATAGTGCTTAGGCGAAGCCCTGCGGAGACCACTTCACCATCACCGTCACCACGCCGTTGTGCTGACGGAACTTATCTACTACCTCGACATCTTGTTGGATCAAGAAGGCAAGGGACGTCACCGAGATAAACGTGTGCAGAACGGGGTGGTGTCGTGCATTCTGTACTTGATCGGTTGAAGTTGGACGAAGTTCGACTACATCAACCGCATTGTGAAACACTTCCGCTTACGGTCTACGAGGTTATGTAGACACACTCTCCCCCTCGTTGGTATGCATCTCCATGGATAGATCATTGCGTGTGCGTAGAAGAAAGTCCAAGCAACTTTCCCATCAGGGTGCCCATGATCTATCTGATGAGTGTTGGGTGTGGGATGCGGTTCGCCAGAAAAATGGATCGTGCCCGGGATTAAACGAATGGCAGGGTGGGGGAGCATGGAGGTGGGATGCGGTCAGGGGAGGGTGGGCGGAGGCGGCAAGCGGTTAGGCCTGTGGCGGGATGGTGGCTCAATGCCTGATAGAGAAGATGAACAATGTATCATTTTCAGAGATTGAAGAAGCAATTATGGCCGTCCATGTTGCATCTAACGGCTCACAAGAGTTGACTGGCCCAAATTGTTCCTTCAGATTGCAGGACCCACGTGGAATTCAAGGTCTCGAAGGTAGATTCCACGTCCGCATCCGGTTTGCGGGCTCGGCACGGGCACAACCATCTTCCGTCGCGATAGCCACCATGCGGGCCTCCTCCGCACAGGAGGAGACGACAATGACACGCTAGCTCCTCCTCGCCGGCGTGCTGGAGCACTCGCTCGTCCTCCTCTTCGTACGATGCGGGCATATACGCCGCTCCACCTGCTCGCGTGCTTCGCAGCGCGGCGGCATCGCGAGGAGGGACTGCAGACGATGTGAGTGGGCGAGCCTTCGGCTTCATGGCACAGGGATGGCGAGGACTCGGCGGTGATGGGCGAGAAATGGTTGGCCGGAGCAGGCGGGCGCCCGCATGCCCAACGGAGGTGCCGACATATTGACGAGTGTGCATATGGTAGTTTAGTTTAGTAGTTTTATATAGGGTTGGTCAAACTTAAAAGAACACCGTACTAGTACACGTAAACAATAGACTGGGGCAGTACTTATGCTACCACATTAGTTTGCACTGCATCAGTACGGAATCATGTTCAAGCGCGTGCACCGTGACCGCGAGGTCGATCGAACGGTGTGTCACCGTGTTGCGCTCGAAGGACATCCACCGAACCTTTTTGTGTGTGTGAAAACAATCCCTGAATATTAGTCTACTTTTTCTCCTGGAAAAGTTCTTCACGCTACAATATTTCTATATGTAATATATTTGAATTTAGCTCCAGTTCGTGCTTATTTGGATTTGGACGTTTTAGGTGCGCCCTAGATATTTTTTAATGCAGATAGCAATGTGGAGACGGTGTGCGTGTGATAGAGACATAGAGAGGTGTGAATGTGCAAATGATCATGAATGAGTGAGATATAGACATACAGAGATGCCAAGATATTGTGTATACACGAGAGAACGGTCTTCTATTTGTACTTGTGTGTGTGCGAGAGAGAGAGAGAGAGAGAGAGAGAGAGAGAGAGAGAGAGAGAGAGGAGCATCCGTAACACATCAACCATCTCCCTCGATTCGCCTGTCCCTCGCACGATCGCATGTAACACATGCATCAACGCACACATTTTGACACCCTCACCCGGCTGTTGCCCGCCTCAAGGCCCGCACATTGAACTCTACCTTGCACACACAATCTCTTTGTGAAAACCCTATTTAGCATGCAGCTTTCCGCCACATATACACACACATTCTCTCTATAGGTTTGATTTTTCTCAGTATTTGACACACACACACACACACACTCCCCTCTCCCCAAAGCACACAATGCATCCTCATCCAAGGTTATATCACTAAAGAAAAGACACATCCATGATAGTTTGGCCCGAACGAATTTTTTCTGTCATGCTTATGACACTTCGATGACGATAATTGTGACAGAACCCTCTTTCATCATAGATGTGGTGGGCTCCTACTTCTATGACAAAAAATGGGATTTTCGTCCTGGGCGGGCCGGAGACGCAGCTGCATGACATTCTTTGGCCCGTCCATGACAGAAAAAATCGTGGTAGAAGCGAGGGCGAGGAAAATTTTGGGGAGTTCCCGATTACGGAGGGTGGTCTGGGCGGAGCGATGCACGGAGGTTTGTGCGTTTCTCTCATACACGCCGTGTGTGTGTGCAAGGCATTTGTCGGATTCAGGGCTCCGGAAAACCCTTGTAAGTTCGAACACTGCGATGCATGCGAAGAAATCAACTCCCCCTATCTGTCTACTCGTCGTTTCTACGAACTAGCTCAAGGAATAAGAAAGAACAAGACACAGGGCAATTTACCCAGGTTCAGGCCACCTAGCGGTGAGTGGCCCTACTCCTGCAATGTGGTGGATTGCCTCAAGGTGGGCTAAGGAAGAACTAGTACAGTGGGTGAACAACCTCGCGAGGTGTGTTCTTGATGGTGTGTGTCTAGAGGGAGGTCTCTATGATCTGTTCGATTCAGATCCACTCCCTCCTCTATGGTGGTGGCTAAGCTATATTTATTGTGGAATTGGTCCTCTTCCCCCAATATATAGGCGAGAAGGGATTCCACAACGGCCAAATTTGAAGGGTGACAACTAGTACATCTTATCCTGACTAAAGGTGGTCTTCACCTGCAAAGCTTCTGATCCTGCCGCCACGGTGGGCTCGACGATGACCGCCGTCCTGTCGTCTTGGTGATCTTGGTCTTGTTGCATAGAAATGGAAACCTTTGGTTGATTCCTCGGGACTCCGCATCTGTGCTTTCCTCTTTAGCTCCAAAGAGGAAACTAGTCGTCATGCGCCCGCTGGCACCCACCTGGCCTTGGTCTTCATGGGTTGCATCATCCGAACCTCACGAGGTGAGGGACTGCATAGAGTTTCCGCCCCTCGGAAGCCAGTCTAGCGAGACTTCTCCCTTCGGAGGTCTTGGTGTCGTCCGCCTCGCGAGGCTTGGCCCCCAGCGAGGGTCTTGAGTGTCCATGTTGAAGATGGTCCATACCAGGCTAGTGAAGGATCCACGTCGTGGGGCACAGGCAGGCAAGTCCAGGTACCCTGGTTCCCAGAACGCCGACAGTAGCCGCCGGGCCCAAGGCGCGCTCGGACTTGGCTCCGAGGCGAAGCCAAATGGCAAGGGCGAAGCGCCCTGGTCCCCAATCGCATGTGGCCCAATCGACGCGTGGCGTAGGGCGAGTGGTGGACATCCCCACTTCCCCATGGAGACTTGGCAACCGTTTGACTTACCAGCCGCCTGTTGCTAACACAGGCTTGCCCAGCTCATCCGCCGCACTCTGTCTTGGCTCCCCCTTCGTCTTGCTATCTTGCGATCTTGCGGTTCGCCTTCCAGATCCGACGTCGCACTCGTCTCTCTTTGTTTCCATGGCCCCCAAGTAGAGGAAGAAGAACGGGAAGCCCAGCGCTCCTACTAAATCTTTGTCGGGTTTGGAGCCTGCACTCGGTCGATCGACGGTGGTCAACTCGGAGGGGCTGGCCAAGGTCCGATGGGCCATCCTCGCCAAATCCAATGAGTGGAAGGAGACAATAGTCTGGCCCGCTTCCCGGTCTCTGATGGACATGGGAGCCACCGAGATCCCCATTCATCTTCACGCTCTTCTGGCTGGATTGGTCCCCACTTTCTACAATTTCTTCAATGTCGTACTCTCGCGTTACCAGATCCACGTGCTGCACCTGGACCCTGCGTCAATTACCCTCTTGGCCACCTTCGCCTTCCTGTGCGAGACCATGGTGGGCATTACCCCATCTGTTTCCTTGTTTCACCATTTCTTCTCGCTCCGCCTGGTCGATGACCGTCAGTGCTCTGGGTGCGTGGCCTTTCAGCCCGAAGCGGCGACTGCTGGTTCGGGCATCAACTTCGCGCTCCGCCCGAACATGAAAGAGTTCCGGAAGCAGGTGTTCATGGACGCCACCACGTTCAGCCCTCTGCTCTTGCTTCCGCGGAGTCCGACACAGCTCAGCTCTGGTTGGGGCCACAAGAAGCTTGTCGATTGCCAGATCGCCTTTGTTTCGGCCAGGCTGGCCACATTGAAGAAGGTGGGGGTGATGGCTGGGATGGTGGTGAAGGAGTTCGTAAGGCGGCGCATCACCCCAATTCAGTGCCATTCCCATCCGATGTGGACCAACACCGACCCTAAAGATCCCATCAGACTTCAAGAGTCGTCGCTTCCCTCCGAGATGCTGTGCGCAGTGCTTGGGCTCCTGACCGGCGACCCAGCGTCGGCCGTCATTCCTGAGGATGGTTTCCTTCTGTACAACTTCTTGAACAAGGAGGACTTCGTGAAGCAGATGCCCTCCTTTGACGAATGGGGGCTGCGCCCGCAGGGCCTTGTTGAGCCCCGAGAAAATCCTATCTTGGTGACTCTGGTGCTTGATGATCATGCGACGCGCCCCCCAGACGTTGTTGTAATATGTCTCCAATGTATCTATAATTTTTGATTGCTCCATGCTATTCCATTATCTGTTTTGGATGTTTAATGGGCTTTATTATACACCTTTATATTATTTTTGGGACAGACCTATTAACCCAAGGCCCACTGCAAATTGCCGTTGTTTTGCCTATTTCGGTGTTTCGCAGAAAAGGAATATCAATCGGAGTCCAAACGGAATGAAACCTTCGGGAGAGTCATTGTTGGAAGAAATAGAACACAAAATACTTGGAGTACACGCCAGGGAAGGAACGAGGCAGCCACGAGGGCAGGGGGCGAGCCCAGGGGGTAGGTGCGCCCCCACCCTCATGGGCCCCTTGTGGCTCCCCTGACGTGCCTCTTCCTCCCATATATACCTACGTACCCTGAAAACATCTGAGAGCACCACGAAACCCTAATTCCACCGCCGCAACCTTCTATACCTGTGAGATCCCATCTTGGGGCCTGTTCTGGAGCTCCACCGGAGGGGGAATCGATCACGAAGGGCTTCTACATCAACACCATAGCCTCTCCGATGAGTTGTGAGTAGTTTACCACAGACCTTCGAGTCCATATTTATTAGCTAGATGGCTTCTTCTCTCTCTTTGGATCTCAATACAAAGTTCTCCTCGATCTTCTTGGAGATCTATTCGATGTAATTCTTTTTGCGGTGTGTTTGTCGAGATCCGATGAATCGTGGGTTTATGATCAAGATTATCTATGAACAATATTCGATTCTTCTCTGAAATCTTTTATGCATGATTTAAATATCTTTGCAAGTCTCTTCAAATTATGAGTTTGGTTTGGCCTACTAGATTGATCTTTCTTGCAATGGGAGAAATGCTTAGCTTTGGGTTCAATCCTGCGGTGTCCTTTCCCAGTGACAGTAGGGGCAGCAAGGCACGTATTGTATTGTTGTCATCAAGGATAAAAGATGGGGTTTATATCATATTGCATCTGATTATCCATCTACATCATGTCATCTTGCTTAAGGCGTTACTCTGTTCTTATGAACTTAATACTCTAGATGCATGCTGGATAGCGGTCGATGTGTGGAGTAATAGTAGTAGATGCAGAATCGCTTCGGTCTACTTGTCACGGATGTGATGCCTATATACAATGATCATGCCTAGATATTCTCATAACTATGCGCTTTTGTATCAATTGCTCGACAATAATTTTTCACCCACTATAGAATTTGCTATCTTGAGAGAAGCCACTAGTGAAACCTATGGCCCCCGGGTCTATCTTCCATCATATTAGTTTCCCGTCCACTTGCCCATTTCTGTCGCCGTTGTTTTATTTTGCAGTCTTTACTTTTCAATCTCTAAAACAAAAATACAAAAATATTATCTTATCATATCTATCATATCTCACTTTTTGCAAGTGGCTGAGAAGGGATTGGCAACCCCTTTATCGTTTTGCTTGCAAGGTTCTTATTTGTTCGTGTAGGTACGAGGGACTCGCGCGTGGTCTCCTACTGGATTGATACCTTGGTTCTCAAAAACTGAGGGAAATACTTACGCTACTGTGTTGCATCACCCTTTCCTCTTCAAGGGAAAACAACGCAAGCTCGAGAAGTAGCAAGAAGAATTTCTAGCGCCATTGCCGGGGAGATCTACGCAAAATTCATATACCAAGTACCCATCACAAACTCTTATCCCTATCATTACATTATTTGCCATTCGCCTCTCGTTTTCCTCTCCCCCAGTACACCTTTGCCATTTTATTCGCCCTTTTTTTAGTTCGCCTCTTTTCGCTTGCTTCTTGTTTGCTTGTGTGTTGGATTGCTTGTTTGCCACTATGGCTCAAGACAATACCAAATTGTGTGACTTTTCCAATGCCAACAATAATGATTTTATTAACACTCCGATTGCTCCTATTACCGATGTTAAATCTTGTGAAATCAATGCTTCTCTGTTAAACCTTGTTATGAAAGATCAATTTTCCGGCCTTCCTAGTGAAGATGCCGCTACCCATCTAAAAAACTTTGTTGATTTGTGTGATATGCAAAAGAAGAGGGATACAGATAATGATATATTTAAATTGAAGCTATTTCCGTTCTCGCTTAGAGGTCGGGCTAAAACTTGGTTCTCTTCTTTGCCAAGAAATAGTATTGATTCTTAGAATAAATGCAAAGATGCCTTTATCTCTAAGTATTCCCCCCCCCCGCTAAGATTATCTCTCTTAGGAATGATATTATGAATTTTAAGCAAATTGATCATGAGCATGTTGCACAAGCTTAGGAGAGGATGAAATTAATGATACGTAATTGCCCTACACATGGTTTCAACTTATGGATGATTATACAAAACTTTTATGCTCGCTTGAATTTTGCTAGATATCTTTAAGATTCGGCCGCGGGGGGCACTTTCATGAAAATCACCTTAGGAGAAGCTACCAAACTCCTAGATAATATTATGGTTAATTACTCTCAATGGCACACAGAAAGATCTACTAGTAAAAAAGTACATGCTATTGAAGAGATTAGTGTTTTGAATGGAAAGATGGATGAACTTATGAAATTATTTGTTACTAAGTGTGTGTATTCTGATCCAAATGATATGCCATTGTCCACGTTTATTGAGAATAATAATGAATCTATGGATGTGAATTTTGTTGGTAGGGTTAATTTTAGCAACAACGCTTATAGAGGAAACTTTAATTCTAGGCATTTCCCTAGTAATTCCTCTAATAATTATGGTAATTCCTACAACAACGCTTATGGAAATTTTAATGAGATGCCCTCTGATTTTGAGACTAGTGTTACCGAATTTATGAATTCGCAAAAGAATTTCAATGCTTTGCTTGAAGAAAAATTGCTTAAGATAGATGAGTTGGCTAGGAACGTGGATAGAATTTCTCTTGATGTTGATTCTTTGAAACTTAGATCTATCCCACCTAAGCATGATATCAATGAGTCTCTCAAAGCCATGAGAATTTCCATTGATGAGTGCAAAGAAAGAACATCTGGATGTGTGCTAAAAGAGTTTGCTTTGTGAAAGTGTGTTCTTCTAGTTTTCATGATAATAAAGATGAAGATCTAAAAGTGATTGATGTGTCTCCTATTAAATCCTTGTTTTATAATATGAATCTTGATAAAGATGGGACTGGAGATGAGTCTACTTTAGTTAAAAGGCGTCCCAATGATTCGGAGTTTTAGATCTTAATGCTAAAAGTGTTAAAAGTGGGATTGAAGAGGTCGATACTTTACATAGCAATGAACCCACTATTTTGGATTTCAAGGGATTTAATTTTGACAATTGCTCTTTGATAGATTGTATTTCCTTGTTGCAATCCGTGCTAAATTCTCCTCATGCTTATAGTCAAAATAAAGCCTTTACCAAACACATAGTTGATGCTCTAATGCAATCTTATGAAGTAAAACTTGAATTAGAAGTTTCTATCCCAAGAAAACTTTATGATGAGTGGGAACCTACAATTAAAATTAAGATTAAAGATCATGAATGCTATGCTTTGTGTGATTTGGGTGCTAGTGTTTCCACAATTCCAAAAACTTTGTGTCATATGTTAGGTTTCCATGAACTGATGATTGTTCTTTAAATTTGCATCTTGCGGATTCTACCATTAAGAAAGCTATGGGAAGGATTAATGATGTTCTTATTGTTGCAAATTAGAATTATGTGCCCATAGATTTCATCGTTCTTGATATTGATTGCAATCCTACTTGTCCTATTATTCTTGGTAGACCTTTCCTTAGAATGATTGGTGCAATTATTGATATGAAGGAAGGAAATATTAGATTCCAACTTATGTTAAGGAAAGGAATGGAACACTTACCTAAAAAGAAAATCAAATTACCTTATGAATCTATTATGAGAGCCACTTATGGATTGCCTACCAAAGATGGCAATACCTAGATCTATTCTTGTATCGTGCCTAGCTAGGGGCGTTAAACGATAGCGCTTGTTGGGAGGCAACCTATTTTTATTTTCTTTGATTTTGCTTCTGTTTAGTAATAGATAATGCATCTAGCTTCTGTTTAGATGTGGTTTCGTGTTTTAATTAGTGTTCGTGCCAAGTAGAACCTTTGGGAAGACTTGGGTGAAGTCTTTGCAATCTTGCTATAAAAAACAGAAACTTTTGCGCTCACGATATTAGCTACCATTTTTTACTGGAGAGTGATTTTAAGTTGATTCTTTTTGCAGATGATTAATAGACAAATTACTCATGTCCACCAATTTATTTCTGAAATTTTAGAGTTACAGAAGTATTCGAAAGTTACAGATTGCAACATACTCTTCTATTTTTGACAGATTCTGTTTTTCGTGTGTTGTTTGCTTATTTTGATGAATCTATGAGTAGTATCGGGGGGTATGAATCATAGGGAAGTTGTAATACAGTAGGTGTTACACCAATATAAATAGAGAATATTTCATTACAGTACCTTTGAGTGGTGGTTTGTTTTTTTATACTAACAGAGCTCATGAGATTTTCTGTTAAGTTTTGTGTTGTGAAGTTTTCAAGTTTTTGGGTAAGGATTTGATGGACTATGGAACAAGGAGTGTCAAGATCCTAAGCTTGGGGATTCCCAAGCCACCCCAAGGTAAAATTAAAGTACCACCAAAATCCTAAGCTTGGGGATGCCCCGGTAAGGCATCCCCTCTTTTGTCTTCGTCTATCGGTAACTTTACTTGAGACCATATTTTTATTCACCACATGATATGTGTTTTGCTTGGAGCGTCATGTATGATTTGAGTCTTTGCTTTTTAGTTTACCACAATCATCCTTGCTGGACACACCTTTTGAGAGAGATACACATGAATCGGAATTTATTAGAATACTCTATGTGCTTCACTTATATCTTTTGAGCTAGATAGTTTTGCTCTAGTGCTTCACTTATATCTTTTTAGAGCACAGTGGTGGTTTTATTTTATAGAAATTATTGATCTCTCATGCTTCACTTATATTATTTTGAGAGTCTCTTAGAACAGCATGGTTATTTTCTTTGGTTACAAAATTAGTCCTAATATGATAGGCATCCAAGATGAGTATAATAAAAACTTTCATATAAAGTGGATTGAATATTATGAGAAGTTTGATACTTGATAATTGTTTTGAGATATGAGGATGGTGATATTAGAGTCATGCTAGTAGAGTAGTTGTGAATTTGAGAAATACTTGTGTTGACGTTTGCAAGTCCGGTAGCATGAACGTATGGTAACTGTTGTGTGACAAATTTGAAGCATGAGGTATTTCATTGAGTGTCATCCTTTGTGTGGAGGTCGGGATCGCGCGATGGTTAAATCCTACCAACCCTTCCCCTAGGAGCATGCATGTAGTACGTTTTTTTCATGACTTGTAGATTTTTGCAATAAGTATGAGAGTTCTTTATGACTAATGTTGAGTCCATGGATTATACGCACTCTCACCCTTCTAACATTGCTAGCCTCTCTTGTACCGCGCAACTTTCGCCAGTACCATACATCCACCATATACCTTCCTCAAAATAGCCACCATACCTACCTATCATGGAATTTCCATAGACATTCCGAGATATATTGCCATGCAACTTTCCACCGTTCCGTTCATATGACACGCTTCATCATTGTCATATTGGCATGCATGATCATGTAGATGACATCGTATTTGTGGCTAGTCCACCATGCATAATTTTTCATACATGTCACACTTGATTCATTGCACATCCTTATACACCACCACACGCATTCATATAGAGTCATACTTTGTTCTAGTATCGAGTTGTAATATCGAGTTGTAAGTAAATAAAAGTGTGATGATCATCATTATTAGAGCATTGTCCCAAAGAAAAAAAAAGAAGAAAGGCCAAAGAAAAAAGAAAGCCCCAAAAAAAGAAAAAAAAGAAAAGAAAAAAAGGGATAATGCTACTATCTTTTTCCACACTTGTGCTTCAAAGTAGCACCATGATCTTCATGATAGAGAGTCTCTTGTTTAGTCACTTTCATATACTAGTGGGAATTTTCATTATAGAACTTCGCTTGTATATTCCAACGATGGGCTTCCTCAAATGCCCTAGGTCTTCGTGAGCAAGCAAGTTGGATGCACACCCACTTAGATTCTTTTGTTGAGCTTTCATACATTTATAGGTCTAGTGCATCCGTTGCATGGCAATCCCTACTCAGTCACATTGATATCTATTGATGGGCATCTCCATAGCCCATTGATACGCCTAGTTGATGTGAGACCATCTTCTTCTTTTGTCTTCTCCACAACCACCACTCTATTCCACCTATAGTGCTATATCCATGGCTCACGCTCATGTATTGCATGAAAGTTGAAAAAAAATTAAAAATGTAAGTATGAAACAATTGCTTGGCTGAAATTGGGGTTGTGCATGATTTGAGTATTTCGTGTGACGAAGATGGAGCATAGACAAACTATATGACTTTGTAGGGATGAACTTTATTTGGCCATGTTATTTTGAGAAGACATAATTGCTTTGTTAGTATGCTTGAAGTATTATTATTCTTTTGCCAATATAGACTTTTGTCTTGAATCTTTCGGATCTGAACATTCATGCCACAATAAAGGAAATTACATTGAGAATTATGTTGGGCAGCATTCCACATCAAAAATTCTATTTTTTATCATTTACCTTCTCGAGGACGAGCGGGAATTAATCTTGGGGATGCTTGATACGTCTCTGACGTATCTATACTTTTTATTGCTCCATGCTATTATATTATCCGTTTTGGATGTTTAATGGTCTTTATTATACACTTTTATATTATTTTTGGGACTAACCTATTAACCCAAGGCCCAGTGCAAATTGCTATTTTTTTCCTATTTCAATGTTTCGCAGAAAAGGAATATCAAACGGAGTCCAAACGAAATGAAACCTTTGGGAGAGTCCTTTTTGGAACAAATACAACACAAAAGACTTGGAGTACACGCCAGGGAAGGAACGAGGCTGCCACAAGGGCAGGGGGCGCGCCCAGGGTGGTAGGCGCGCCCCCACCCTCGTGGTCCCCTCGTGGCTCCCCTGACGTCCTTCTTCCTCCTATATATACCTACGTACCCTGAAAACATCAGAGAGCAACACGAAACCCTAATTCCACCGCTGTAACCTTCTGTACCCGTGTGACCCCATCTTGGGGCCTGTTCTGGAGCTCCAGCGGAGGGGGAATAATTCACGGAGGGCTTCTACATCAACACCATAGCCTCTTTGATGAGTTGTGAGTAGTTTACGACAGATCTTCGGGTCCATAGTTATTAGTTAGAGGGCTTGTTCTCTCTCTTTGGATCTCAATACAAAGTTCTCCTCGATTTTGTTGGAGATCTATTCGATGTAATTCTTTTTGTGGTGTGTTTGTCGAGATCCGATGAATTGTGTGTTTATGATCAAGATTATCTATGAACAATATTTGATTCTTCTATGAAATCTTTTATACATGATTTAAATATCTTCGCAAGTCTCTTCGAATTATCAGTTTGGTTTGGCCTACTAGATTGATTTTTCTTCAATGGGAGAGGTGCTTAGCTTTGGGTTCAATCTTGTGGTGTCCTTTCCCAATGACAGTAGGGGCAGCAAGGCATGTACTGTATTGTTGCCATCGAGGATAAAAAGATGGGGTTTATATGATAAGGCATGAGTTTATCCCTCTACAGCATGTCATCTTGCTTAAGGCGTTACTTTGTTCTTATGAAATTAATACTCTAGATGCATGCTAGATAGCGGTCGATGTGTGGAGTAATAGTAGTACGCAGAATCATTTTGGTCGACTTAACACGGACGTGATGCATATATACAATGATCATGCCTGTATATTCTCATAACTATGCGCTTTTCTATCAATTGCTCGACAGTAATTTGTTCACCCACCGTAGAGTTTGCCAACTTGAGAGAAGCCACTAGTGAAACCTATGGCCCCCGGTTCTATCTTCCATCATATTAGTTTCCCGTCAACTTGCCAATTTCTGTCGCCGTTGTTTTATTTTGTAGTCTTTACTTTTAAATCTCTAAAACAAAAATACCAAAAATATTATCTTATCATATCTATCAGATCTCACTTTTTGGAAGTGGCCGAGAAGGGATTGACAACCCCTTTATTGTGTTGGTTGCAAGGTTCTTATTTGTTTGTTTAGGTACGAGGGACTCGCACGTGGTCTCCTACTGGATTGATACCTTGATTCTCAAAAATTGAGGGAAATACTTATGCTACTGTACTGCATCACCCTTTCCTCTTCGAGGTAAAACAATGCAAGCTCGAGAAGTAGCAGGCTGCAGGGGGAAGGATGTCGTCGGAGGCTCCCGAGGCATCGGATGAGGAGTTGTCTTCATATGGGCTCCCGAGGTAGTCACTCCATGGGCCCCCTGAAGCGCTCCTGAGGTTGCCGTCGCCGAGCAAGCGCGGCCCGCCGCCCTTAAGGAGATCGGGCCAGAGGCTCCAGCGCACACCCCCTAGACGGCCACGAGCTTGCTAGCCTCATAAGATCGTGCCTCATTTTTGGCTCACTCTGCCTAAACCTCAGGGCGCTTTGTAAGAGGAAGGGGCCATGGGGTTGCAAGAGGGATGGTCTCCGGCCCCTAAAAGAGAAGAAATATATAGAAGTGAACGGGTAAGTGCCTTATCTTTGCTTTTCTTCAGGAGTGGCGTTCCTTCCTGACCCTGCCTCCTCAGGGCTGCTCTGTTCGTGAAGGTGGAAGATCCTGGAGGCCGTCCCTCGGGGGTTCTTGGCTCGGTGCCGACTTCATGCTCTATGCGCCAAGCATTTGCGCGAGGGATGAGGACGACTCTTGGGTGAGCGCTTTGTCGGGGGCCCGATGGCCTGGGCCTCCAGCGTCCTTACCCTACGGGCGAGCTCCCTCCGAATCGGGCCCATCCTCGAGCGTCAGAGCAGCGCCAGTTGGTCCTCCTTCTAAAGGTGAAGAGATGGCCAGGGGAGCGCCGGCTACCAGCCCCTTGCCAGGGACTGGTGGGACGCCTCATGTTTCTTCAACATCCCCTGTACCGGGGGGACCTGGCCGCGTGCTGGAGCTTGCGCGTGGCCGCATCACTGTCCGCTGCGACCTCTTCCGAGAATCCGTCAGCACACTGGGCCGGCTCGAAGAAGAGCTTACTGTTGTCTACATACGCCTTGAGTCGGAGAACCTTCGCCTGGCGTAGGAGTGGCACAAGCTGCAGGTTGCCGTCAATCTTTGGCGCCGGCAGCACGAGCGAGCCGGCGCGGATGCTGAGAAGTCCCTTGCAGCTTCACATGATGCTTGTGCTCGTGCCTTGGAAGAAGCCATGGCCGCTCATCGCCGCCTCAAGGCGGCCGAGGAGTAGGAGAAGGAGCTTCAGGCATTGAACGCCGCCCTTGAGCAGCAAATCCGGGAGCGGCGAGCCGTGCTCACGACACCACCGAGGGGAGCCCCCTCTAATGGGAAGGAGCTCCAGGAGCGCGAGGAGGCACTGCTGCTTGAGGCCTTGGAGCACAATTTGGAGCTCGAGAGGTTGTAAGTGAGGGAGCACCAAGTTACGGCAGCCGAGGACGCCGTTGCTGCCCGAGAAGCTAAGATCCAGCAGGAAGTCGATCTGCAGGTGAAAAAGATTTGTGAAGCCCTTGTAGAAGAATACCACCAGGAACTGAGGCTTCAAGAGACCAAATCCCAGCTGCATCAGGTTGAGATCGGGCTGCGAAAGCTCGCCAGCTTGTCGAGGAAATAAGCAATGACCTCCTTGGCCGCTCATTCTCGCACGTCTTCAGCCACCTTGTCAGCCTCGATCCTGACTTTGACTTTCATGCCACGATAGCCCCCGTGCCCGGGGCCACCTTGGGCGTCTTGGCAAAGTGGGTGGACGACCATGTGGACAATCTAATCAAGGAGCTCGCCACCGAGGGAGACGTGGGTGCGCCTGCAACCAGAGAGGGCGATGGCGATGACGACGATGCAGATGGTGAAGCGCCTCGCTAGAGTCTTATTCGCTATTTTGCCCTATACGTAACAAAGCTTTTGGACACTACCCCGAGGGGATGTGAGTGCATTTTGGGGAGGAGAGTTCCTCTATTATGTATGGAATTAGGGATGCTTTTAAGGTAGGTGGTGAGAGGTCCCGTCTCAGGCCCAAAGGCCCTTGACGAAAGCCAACACCATAAACCCATCTGGGAGTGGAGGGTCTTGAATGAGTCCTCGTGGCGCGAGGGAGCCTTTTCTGCGAGACGGCATCCCGAGGCTGATGAACGCCTAAGGCTCGTGAGGATCCCGCGGACCCTCCTGAGAGCGCCTGGTGAAGAGCTTAGCACCAGCCATAGCGAGGCCCGTGCACTGTGACCCCGTGACGGTCGTTCGAGTACTGCTTGAGACAACTCCAGTGCGCGCGGTGCGCAAAAGCGTGCCCAGGCCCCGCTCACGAGGCGTTCACGGGGGTGGGCAGCAGGCCCGAGCCCCGTGTCTTTAGACAGAAACCAAAGGCAAGAAAACAAAGCAAATTGAGGCAAAAACCCCTCCCTTTTTGCAAGAACACGAAACTCCAAGTTTTACTCCGAAAAGAAAGCAATTTAAACTACAGAAAGAAGGCAACCAAAAAGAACTAATCACCTGCGTCCGGCACCTAGGCTAATCTTCGTCTTCCCACCAGCGCGGAGCTAAGTGCCTCCACTGGGTGTGGGCATAGTCATTGGGGGATAGTGTCGACCGCCAGCGCAGAGCATGGTGCTTCCACTTGGACGTGGGGTGGAGCCCCCGTGAGGCCCGAGGGTGGCATTCAGGAGACTCCGGGGCGTGTACATCCCCACTCATTATTACGTGAAAGTGTCACGGGCGGAGATCTGCATGGACGTCTTTTGCACGTGGACAGGGCCCCACTCTGCGCCTCCCCCTACCATCGTTGGGGCGTCCGGAAACCAGGACGAGGCCAAGGGGCAAGGGGGACACTCGCGTATCCTAGCGACCGCAGACCGGCAATGGCCTACCTCCGTGTGGCACGCGCCGCCGCCATGGCGGTGCTTTGCCCTAGGTTGTGCGGATGGGGGCCTGGCTTTGGGCCTCTCCCATGCAGCCCCCAATGCGTTGCCTCGTATTGTAGCGGGGACACTGTATTGAGGTCCAAGGTCGTCGTCGAGGCTTGATTTTCCCGCGGTACACGGTCAGTGTAATCATGTCCCCGAGATATCACCTGTACCAGGTGGTTGCCATGGATGAAAGCGTAGATGAAGCCCCATGGCGGCCTGCGGGGAGTCTCGGGCTCGCTTGGTCCCATCACCGAGGCCGACAGGGGAAACAGTTGAGGACTCCTTGGCGAATACAGCGGGTCTGCCGCCTGGGGCGCAGTGATGCCCGTGGCTCTCGCCCTTGAGCCATTGGCTGGCCATCCGTCATCTCCGTCTTCTTGGCCTGGTGCGCGGCCACGGTGACCGCAGGGCAGCATCTCGACAAGGTCCTTGCCGTACCCGGAGGCACTGCACCCCCAGCCAGGCGAGTGGTGCTGCGGCCTAGGCTGGCGCCGCGAGGTCCTTCGGGTTCCTCGAGAAGAGGCGCCCGGACGCTGTGGCGGCCGATGCACGCCCCTGGCAGCGCCCGTGACGCGGGCAAGGTGCAGAAAGGCGCCGAGCCCCTGCATGCGGCGTCCAGCAGCTTTGAGACGCGCTCCAGCAAGGCATCATGGCCGACCTCCGTCAATCCGCATCAGAGCAATTCTCGTGCCACAACGAGCGCGGCCCGCATATTCGCTTTCTCTTGACGAGTGTGAGGCGCCGTCGCCATGGCGTAGCTTGAGGATCATGCGGTGGAGCATTTGCGGCGTGGGGTGGAAGCAAGCAACGGCGGCCCACGCCGCCCGTGGTTGGCAGCACCGGGCGGCGGGCGAGCCGCCAGGAGTGCGGAGTTGAGGTCCACCTGGACGGGATGTGCTGCCTGAGCAGGCCAAGCGGCTCAGGGCTCAGTGGGGGCTCGGGGAGTGTCGGCCATGGGAACGGCGAGGTGATGATGATTCAACCAGAGGAGGAGAGACTCCGACGCACACCTACCTGGCACGCCAAAATTTCGGATTTAGGGCTCCGCAAAACCCTTGCAAGTTCAAACACTAGGGTGCGTGCGAAGAACTCAACTCCCCCTATCAGTCTACTCGTCGTTTCTATGAACTAGCTCAAGGAACAAGAAAGTACATGACACGTGGCAGTTTACCCACGTTCACGCCACCTAGCGGTGAGTGGCCCTACACTTGCAATGTGGTGGATTGCCTCAAGGTGGGCTGAGGAAGAACTAGTACATTGGGTGAACAACCTCGAGAGGTGTGTTCTTGATGGTGTGTGTCTAGAGGGAGGTCTCTATGATTTGTTCAATTCGGATCTGGTCCCTGATCGATGGTGGTGGCTAAGCTATATTTATCGTGGCATTGGTCCTCCTCCCCCAAAATATAGGCGGGAAGGGATTCCACAACAACCAAATTTGAAGGGATACAACCAGTACATCTTATCCTCACTAATGCTGGTCTTCGCCTACAAAGCTTCTCATCCTGGCACCACGGTGGGCTCGACGATGACCTCCGTCCTGCCGTCCTGGCGATCCTGGTCTTGTTGCATGGAAATGGAAACCTTTGGTTGATTCCTCAGGACTCCGCACCTGCCCTTGCCTCTTTCACACCAAAGAGGAAACTGGTCGTCCTACGCCCGCTAGCGCCCGCCTGGCCTTGGTCGTAATGGCTTGCGTCATCCGAACCTCACGAGGTGAGGGACTGCATAGAGTTCTCCGCCCCTCGGGAGCCAGCCTAGCGAGGCTGCTCCCTCCAGAGGTCTTGGTGTCGTCCGCCTGGCAAGGCTTGGCCCCGCGAGGGTCTTGAGTGTTGATGTTGAAGATGGGATGTACCAGGCCGGTGAAGGAGCCATGTCGTGGGTTGCAGGCAGGCAAGTCTGGGTACCCTGGTTCCCAGAACGCAGACAACATTGGCCTCTAACTGAACCAGAGCGAGGTGTTCTCTTATTGAACCCGAGCGATTGCAATTGCTACGTTACTGAACCCGGGCGATCGATCCCTTGGCTGCTAACTGAACCCGAGCGATTCCTTCGCTACCGCTGCTAATTGAACCCGGTCGATCGCTGCTGCTACTTATTGTAGCCGATCGAACCAGCTGCTGCCTCTTAATGAACAGTGAACGTGGGGTTGGTTGGAAAACTCGAGATGTACGTGGTTGGGGTTGGATGAACAGTTCTCGGTGGGGGTTGGATGAATAGGACCCCATAATAGTAGGCCGTTGCAGTTGCCACTGGATGAACAGGATCCCAAGACGAGGCCGTCAAAGCTGAGGCGTTGGGGGTGGATGAACAAGACACTGTTGGAGGGTTGGTTGAACAATAGCCGGTGGAGGGTTGGTTGGATGAACAGGACCCCGTGGAGGGCTGGATGAACAAGACCCCGTGGAGGATTGGTTGAACAGTAGCCGGTGGAGGAAGAGGAAGACGTCGTGGATGAACGGTGTAGGTGGAGGTTGGAGGAAGTCGACGGTGTGTGAACAGTAGCCCGTGGAGTCCCATTTTGTGGTACGCCACACCCCTCCCGATGAACAGGACCCCTGTTTCGACCATAGCGCTCGAACACAAGTCTGTTTCCTCTGTTTTGCGGTACTCCAGACACCTCCTGATGAACAGGATCCCGTTTCGACCGTGGCCGGTCGAGCATAAGGCTGTTTCCTCCGTTTTGCGGTACGCCAGACCCTTCCCGATGAACAGGACCCCGTCTCAACCGTACGTTCTCCAGAGAAGGCTGTTTCCTCCGTTTTGCGGTATGCCAGACCCTTCCCGATGAATAGGACCCTGTATCAACCATATGTGTTCCAACAGAAGGTCGTTTCCCTCCTTTTTGCGGTATGCCACACTAGGTTTCGGCTGTTCCATCCAAGCCGGTTGTCTCCCGATGAACACGACGTTGTTTCTCTGTTCCGACCCTGCCGGTTGGCTGTTGATGAACACGACGCCGTTGATGCCGTCTTCATATGTACGAGACTGCATGTCCGTACGTATGCGCGAGTACGCGCTCGAGACCCCACCCATATTACGTATGTGGCCGTATTTTTTGGCATGTGGTTGTATGTACGTGTACACGGTTTTGACAGGACTGCCTGAACTGCTATGTCGGGGGCTCTACTACTGCATGTGCCGCTTCTTGCTCGGCCACGGTTCATTGTTGCAGAGAGACCGGTCGACCGCTATGTACGTACACATTCGCGACCAGACACATAACGCTATGTACACTTCCACCAGGTGGGTCCCAGCTTTTAGGGAGGACAAGGAGGGACTTCCTTGCGTGTGAAGATATAGTTGGCGGGCCCTAGTTGTCAGGTGCGAATCATTTTTCGCAAAATACAGAGGCCCTTCTGGTTGGTCCCCGTTGACAGGGAAGGAATAATTATTTTATGAGTAATAAGGAGGCACTTACTTGCTGCGGCCATGGACCCAGCTGTCAGCCTCTCCATGTACAATCCTCTTCCGATGGAAGTCATTCCTTGACAACACCGCGTAGAGATCACCAAGCCGGTGGACAACGGCGAGGCCTAGAAAGGGGACAACGCGCAGCCGGGGTAAACACGGCAGTGGATTCCCATGCGAAGGGGAGTACAAGGGTCGACTGGTTCGGCTGCGGTGTGAGGTTGCCCTCGCCACATAATAACAGGGGATATAGGTGAGTAGAGGGATGGCTTGGCCAGCGGTTGGAGTAGGAGAGGGCGGTGAGGCCTGCGTGGCACCATAGCCGGCCATGGGAGACAGGAGCAGGCAGCACGACCCACGATGGTTTGGGCGGCTAGAGCAAGAAGACCATTGGTTGAAGAAGCACTATGTTCGTTGGATGGACATCGTACGGTCGCTGGAGCTAGAATTGTTCAGTATTAACTGAGATGACAAAGCCCTCCGTCCGTGTCAACTTAGTAGGCCCACAAGTGAGCCTCCAACTATGGTGGGTCCCAGATAGCAGGGGCATTATTCATTTCTTGTGCATAATAAGGAGGCACTTCCTTGCGTGCAAAGATGTTTTCTGTTTTTTTGTTTCTTCTTTTTCGAGTTAGAAAAAAAAGAAAACAATTTATCATCTTGGGTACAATCTACATTTTCATGAAAAGGTTTATAATAAAGCTGGTGGGTCCCAGCTGTCTAGGAGAGGAAACTTTTTATTTTCGTGTAATAAAGGAAGCACTTCATTGCGCGCGAAGATGTAGATGGTGGGTCAAACCTGTCAGGGGGCGAGATCATTTCCTTTTTCATAATACGGGGCACTTGTTGTGTGCAGCCATGGGCCGTGTGGGTCCCTACTGTCAGCCACTCCATGTACATGCCTCTTCCGATGGCTGTCATTTGTTGATAAAGTGGACCACACCGCGCCGAGAGAACCAACGCAGTGAACGATGGTGAGTCCTAGGAAGGGAACGACCCTGAGCTGGCGAAGACACAACACTGGATGCCCACGTGGAGGGGAGTACGAGGGTTCACTGGTTCGGCTACGGTGTGAGGCTTCCATCGCCGGAGAAGAACATGAGGTGTTGGTGAGTAGAGGAATGTTCTGGATGACGTTTGGGAGTAGGGTCGGCCGAGGAAGCCTGTGTGGCAGGATAGCCGGCCACAGGAGGCAGTAGCAGGCGGTACTGCCGGCGGTGGTTTGGGCGGCTAAAGCAAGAATATCCGAGATTGAAGAAGCACTACAGCCATTGAATGGACATCCAATGACCACTGCTCCTAGAATTGTGTCTTGACTATAAGTTGACAAAGCCTTCCGTACGCCTTAGTAGGCCCACAAGCCTCCCGTACATGTCACTGACTATAATTCTCATAAAACATAGTAGGCCCACAAGTGAGCATCATCTGTGGCAGAGAACATATAGCCCTTTGCGATTTGTAATAACGTACATCCCATTTTTGAATTCTAATGAAATTTACTACATCCCATTTACAGTATGTTAAAATTACAGCCCATTTTCTAGCCAGAACAACAATTAATAATTTCAACCAGCCGCTCAAAACAGAATTCAATCAAAAATCCCACATTTTTATGGGAGCCGATATATTTTTATCCCGAAATTTTGAGTCAGATTTAATATCATTTCAAAATGAATTTGTATTATGTAAAAATCTAACGAAATATTGCACGCGCAATAAGTAATGAAATTTGAAAATTTAAATTCAAAAAATGGTATTTATGAAACTAATTACCTATTTGGTGCGTTTTTGTATATTTACATCCCAGTTTTTATACTTACAACTCATTTATTATTTCGTAAAACCCATTTTCTTGTTAGGACTAATGCATTCCTCCTAGGAAAGATTTACATCTCGGCGGGGTGGAGAATAACAAGTTTACCTGGGTTGGGTATTCCGCAAACAAAGTATAGCTGGGCTAGCCAATTTCACCTTGAAAAGCTAATATCTGGCCTAGATATTTGGTCGACATAAAATAATAGCATGGGCTAGACGGGCCACAACCCGCCCAGTTGATCTCGTCTAACCAACAACAAAAACATCGCTCAAGGAAAACTCCGCTTATACCTCAAAAAACAAATACTGCTCGAGCTGCCGGGTCCCAGCTGTCGGCCACTCCTTGTGTAATTCTCTCGTTTATTGACTATATAGGTTGACAATGGTGTGGGACCATGATGTCAGGAAACCAGGAGGAAGTAAAAAAAATATAGTTGTAGTATACAATAAGGAGGAACTTGCGTACGTATGGCTATGGCCATGGTGGGTCCCTACTGCCATCCTCTCCAAGTAAAGTCATCTCCTGATTCCTCATGTTCGTTTACCATGTTGACAAGTGACAACGCTCGGCACCACGGCTTGAGGTCTGTAACCAAAACCGGCGAGTTATGCGTGTAATTTGAGAGACCAGTGTATATTTTACTAGTTGAAATTGGCCAACCAAGTGCTTCGCCCAAGATCATCTTCTTGAAGGAAATATGCCCTAGAGGCAATAATAAAGATGTTATTTGTATTTCCTTATACAATGATAAATGTCTTTTATTCATGCTAGAATTGTATTAATCGGAAACTTAGTACATGTGTGAATACATAGACAAAACAGTATGTCCCTAGTATGCCTGTACTAGACTAGCTCATTGATCAAAGATGGTTATGTTTCCTAACCATAGACATGACTTGTCATTTGATCAATGAGATCACATCATTAGGAGAATTATGTGATGGACAAGACCCATCCGTTAGCTTAGCGATATGATCGTTTAGTTTTACTGCTATTGCTTTCTTCATGACTTATACATGTTCCTATGACTATGAGATTATGTAACTCCCGAATACCGGAGGAACACCTTGTGTGCTATCAAACGTCACAACATAACCGGGTGATTATAAAGATGCTCTACAGGTGTCTCCGAAAGTGTTCGTGGTGTTGGCATAGATCAAGAATATGATTTGTCACTCCGAGTGTCAGAGAGGTATCTCTAGGCCTTCTCGGTAATGCACATCATAATAAGCCATGCAAGCAAATGACTAATGAGTTAGTCACGAGATGATGTATTATGGAACGAGTGAAGAGACTTGCCGGTAACGAGATTGAACTAGGTATTGAAATACCGGGGATCGAATCTTGGGCAAGTAACATACCGATGACAAATGGAACAACGTACGTTGTCATGCGGTTTGACCGATAAAGATCTTTGTAGAATATGTGGGAGCCAATATGATCATCTAGGTTCTGCTATTGGTTTTTGACCGGAGATGAGTCTCGGGCATGTCTACATAGTTCTCGAACCCGTAGGGTCCGCACGCTTAACGTTTGATGACGATCGGTATTATGAGTTTATGAGTTTTGATGTACCGATGGTAGTTCGGAGTCCCGTATGAGATCACGGACATGACGAGGAATTTCGGAATGTCAGAGACATAAAGATTAATACATTGGACGACTATATTGGGACACTGGAAGTGTTCCGGGTGTTATCGGGTAAAACCGGAGTGCCGGAAGGGGTTACCGGACCCCCCACCCCCCCGGAGGGAGTATGGGCCATAGTGGGCCAATGAGGGAAAGAGAGGGGCAGCCCATAGGGCTGGCCTCACCCCCCTAGGGTTCCTAGTTGGACTAGGAAAAGGGGGGAGGCGCCCCATCTCCTTTCCTTCTCCTCTTCCCCTTTCCTTTCCTACTTCTAGTAGGAATAGGAAAAGGGGGTTCCTATTCCTACTAGGAGTAGGAATCCTACTCCCTTGGCGCGCCCCTTGGCCTGGCCGCACCTCCCCCTTGCTCCTTTATATACGGGGTAGGGGGCACCCAAAGACACACAAGAAACATTGTTCTAGCCGTGTGCGGTGCCCCCCTCCACAGAAACACACCTCGGTCATACTGTTGCAGTGCTTAGGCGAAGCCCTGCGCCGATAGCTTCATCATCTCTGTCACCACACCGTCGTGCCGACGAAACTCTCTCGCAAAGATCAACTAGATCAAGAGCTCGTGGGACGTCATCAGGCTAAACGTGTGCTGAACGCGGAGGTGTTGTACGTTCGGTGCTTGATCGGTTCAATCACGAAGATGTTCGACTACATCAACCGCGTCACTAGACGCTTCCGCTTTCGGTCTACGAGGGTACGTAGACACACTCTCCCCTCTCATAGATAGATCTTGCATGGTCGTAGGAAATTGTTTGAAATACTACGTTCCCCAACAGTGGCATCATGAGCTAGGTCTATGCGTAGATGATATGCACGAGTAGAACACAAGTGAGTTGTGGACGATACTAGTCATACTGCTTACCAGCATGTCATACTTTGATTCGGCGGTATTGTTGGATGAAGCGGCCCGGATCGACATTACGCATACGCTTACGCGAGACTGGTTCTACCGACGTGCTTCGCACATAGGTGGCTGGCGGTTGTCTGTTTCTCTAACTTTAGCTGAATCGAGTGTGTCTACGCCCGGTCCTTGTGAAGGTTAAAACATCACATACTTGAAGAAAAATCGTTGTGGTTTTTGTAGGCGTAGGTAAGAACGATTCTTGCTAAGCCCGTCGCAGCCACGTAAAACTTGTAAGAACAAAGTAGAGGACGTCTAACTTGTTTTGGTAGCGCATGTTGTGATGTGATATGGTCAAGACATGATGAGTTATACGTTATTGTATGAGATGATCATGTTTTGTAAAGTTATCGGCAACTGGCAGGAGCCATATGGTTGTCGCTTTATTGTATGAAATACAATCGCCATGTAATTGCTGTACTTTATCACTAAGCGGTAGCGATAGTTGTGGAAGCAATAGTTGGGGAGACGACAATGATGCTACGATGAAGATCAAGGTGTCGCGCCGGTGACGATGGTGATCATGACGGTGCCTTGGAGATGGAGATCTAAAGCACAAGATGATGATGGCCATATCATGTCACATATTTTGATTGCATGTGATGTTTATCTTATTATGCTTCTTATCTTGCTTAGTACGAGGGTAGCATTATAAGATGATCCCTTACAAAAATTTCAAGGTACAAGTGTTCTCCCTGAGTATGCACCGTTGCGAAAGTTCGTCGTGGCGAGACATCACGTGATGATCGGGTGTGATAAGCTCTACGTTCACATACAACGAGTGTAAGTCAGTTTTGCACACGCAGAATACTCGGGTTAAACTTGACGAGCCTAGCATGAACATACATGGTCTCGGAACACTGGAGACCGAAAGGTCGAGCGTGAATCGTATAGTAGATATGATCAACATAAGATGTTCACCATTGAAAACTACTCCATCTCACGTGATGATTGGACATGGTTTAGTTAATTTGGATCACGTGATCATTTATATGACTAGAGCGATGTCTATCTAAGTGGGAGTTCTTTAGTAATATGATTAATTGAACTTTAGTTTATCATGAACTTAGTCCTGATAGTTTTTGCATATCTATGTTGTTGTAGATCAACGGCCCGTGCTACCGTTCCCTTGAATTTTAATGCGTTCCTAGAGAAAGCTAAGTTGAAAGATGATGGTAGAAATTACACGACTGGGTCCACAACTTGAGGATTATCCTCATTGCTGCATAGAGGAATTATGTCCTTGAAGCACCGCTAGGTGACAAGCCCCCTCCCTCTAATGTAGACGCTTTGAACGTCTGGCAGACGCGGTCTGATGACTACACGATAGTTCAGTGTGCCATGCTTTACGGCTTAGAACCGGTACTTCAACGACGTTTTGAACGTCATGGAGTATATGAGATGTTCCAGGAGTTGAAGTTAATATTTCTAGCAAATGCCCAGATTGAGAAATGTGATATTTCCAATAAGTTCTACAGCTGCAAGATGGAGGAGAATAGTTCTATCAGTGAACACTTGCTCAGAATGTCTGGGTACTACAATCATATGACTCAACTTGGATGCAAAGTTGACGAAGATAGTGTTATTGATAGAGTTCTTCAATCACTTCCACCAAGCTATAAAGGCTTCGTGATGAACTATAACATGCAAGGGATGAAGAAGACAATTCCCGAGCTCTTCGCTATGCTCAAAGCTGCGGAGGTAGAAATCAAAAAGGAGCATCAAGTGTTGTTGGTTAACAAAACCACTAGTTTCAAGAAAAAAGGCAAGAGAAAGAAGGAGAACTTCAAGAAGAATAGCAAGACAGTTGCTACTCCCACGAAGAAACCCATGTCTGGAGCGAAGCCTGAAACTGAGTACTTCTACTGCAAAGGGACTGGACACTAGAAGTGGAACTGCCCCAAGTATTTGGCAGATAAGAAGGATGGCAAGGTGAACAAAGGTATATGTGATATACATGTTATTGTTGTGTACCTTACTAATGCTCGTAGTAGCACCTGGGTATTTGATACCAGTTCGGTTGCTAATATGTGTAACTCGAAACAGGGGCTACGGACTTAACAAAGATTGGCTAAGGACGAGGTAATGATGCACGTGGGAAATGGTTCCAAAGTCGATGTGATCGCCGTCAGCATGCTACCTCTACATCTACCTTCGGGATTAGTTTTAGACCTTAATAATTGTTATTTGGTGCCAGCTTTAAGCATGAACATTATATCTAGATCTTGTTTATTGCGAGACGGTTATTTATTTAAATATGAGAATAATGGTTGTTCTATTTATATGAATAATATCTTTTATGGTGATGCACCCTTGAAGAGTGGTCTATTCTTGTTGGATCTCGATCGTAGTGATACACATATTCATAATATTGAAGCCAAAAGATGCAAGGTTAATAATGATAGTGCAACTTGTTTGTGGCACTGTCGTTTAGGTCATATTGGTGTAAAGCGCATGAAGAAACTCCATAGTGATGGACTTTTGGAATCACTTGATTATGAATCACTTGGTGCTTGCGAACCATGCCTCATGGGCAAGATGACTAAAACTCCGTTCTTCGCAATAACGGAGCAAGCAATAGATTTGTTGGAAATCATACATACTGATATATGTGGATCGATGAGTGTTGAGGCTCGCGGTGGGTATCGTTATTTTCTGACCTTCACTGATGATTTGAGTAGCTATGGGTATATCTACTAATGAAACACAAGTCTGAAACATTTGAAAAGTTCAAAGAATTTCAGAGTGAAGTAGAGAATCATCGTAACAAGAAAATAAAGTTTCTACGATCCGATCGTGGAGGTGAATATTTGAGTTACGAGTTTGGTCTTCATTTGAAACAACGTGGTATGTTTCTCAAGTCACGCCACCCAGAACACCAGAGCGTAATGGTGTGTCCGAACATCCTAACCACACTTTATTAGATATGGTGCGGTCTATGATGTCTCTTACCGATTTACCACTATCATTTTGCGGTTATGGTTTAGAGACAGCTGCATTCACGTTAAATAGGGCACCATCTAAATCCGTTGAGACGACGCCTTATGAACTGTGGTTTGGCAAGAAACTAAAGTTGTTGTTTCTTAAAGTTTGGGGCTGTGCTGCTTATGTGAAAAAGCTTCAACCTTGTAAGCTCGTACCCAAGTCGTAGAAATGTGTCTTCATAGGATACCCAAAGGAGACTGTTGGGTACACCTTCTATCATAGATCCGAAGGCAATATATTCTTTGCTAAGATTGGATCCTTTCTAGAGAAGGAGTTTCTCTCGAAAGAAGTGAGTGGGAGGAAAGTGGAACGTCATGAGATAATTGTACCTTCTCCTGAATTGGAAACTAGTACATCATAGAAACTAGTTCTAGTGATTACTACATCAAATAGTGAGGAAGCTAATGATGATGATCATGAAACTTCGGATCAAGTTACTGCTGAACTTCATAGATCAACCAGAGTACGTTCCGCACCAGAGTGGTACGGCAACCCGGTTCTGGAAGTCATGTTACTAGACCATGATGAACCTACGAACTATAAGGAAGCGATGATGAGCCCAGATTCCGCAAAAATGGATTGAGGCCATGAAATCTGAGATGGGATCCATGTATGAGAACAAAGTGTGGACTTTGGTAGACTTTCCTGATGATCAGCAAGCCATCAAAAATAAATGGATCTTCAAGAGGAAGACTGACGCTGAGGGTAATGTTACTGTTTACAAAGCTCGACTTGTGGCGAAAGGTTTTTGACAAGTTCAAGGAATTGACTACGATGAGACTTTCTCACCCGTAGTGATGCTTAAGTATGTCCGAATCATGTTAGCAATTGCCGCATTTTATGATTATGAAATCTGGCAAATGGATGTTCAAACTACATTCCTGAATGGATACCTCAAAGAGGATTTGTATATGATGCAACCAGAAGGTTTTGTCGATCCTAAAGGTGCTAACAAAGTGTGCAAGATCTAGTGATCCATCTATGGACTAGTGCAAGCATCTCGGAGTTGGAATATACACTTTGATGAGGTGATCAAAGCATATCGTATTATACAGACTTTTGGAGAAGCCTGTATTTACAAGAAAGTGAGTGGGAGCTCTGTAGCATTTCTTATATTATATGTGGATGACATATTGTTGATTGGAAATGATATAGAATTTCTGGATGGCATAAAAGGATACTTGAATAAGAATTTTTCAATGAAAGACCTCGGTAAAGCTGCTTACATATTAGGCATCAAGATCTATAGAGACAGATCAAGACGCTTAATTGGACTTTCACAAAGCACATACCTTGATAAGGTTATGAAGAAGTTCAAAATGGATCATTCAAAGAATGGGTTCTTGCATGTGTTACAAGGTGTGAAGTTGAGTAAGACTCAATGCTCGACCACTGCAGAAGATAGAGAGAAAATAAAAGTCATTTCCTATGCCTCAGCCATATGATCTATCATGTATGCAATGCTGTGTACCACACCTGATGTGTGCCTTGCTATAAGTTTAGCAGGGAGGAGACAAAGTAATCCAGGAGTTGTTCACTGGACAGCGGTCAAGAACATCCTAAAGTACCTAAAAAGGACAAAGGATATGTTTCTCATTTATGGAGGTGACAAAGAGCTCGTCGTAAATGGTTACGTCGATTCAAGCTTTGACTTATCCGGATGACTCTAAGTCACAACTGGATATGTATTTTTATTGAACGATGGAGCTGTCAGTTGGTGCAGGTCCAAGCAGAGCGTCGTGGCGGGATCTACGTGTGAAGCGAATACATAGCTTCTTCGGAAGCAACAAATGAAGAAGTCTAGATGAAGGAGTTCATATCTGATCTAGGTGTAATACCCAGTGCATCGGGTCCAATGAAAATCTTTTGTGACAACACTGGAGCAATAGCCTTGGCGAAGGAACCCAGGTTTCACAAGAGAACAAAGCACATCAAAAGATGCTTCCATTCCATCCGCGATCAAGTCAAGGAGGGAGACATAGAAATTTGCAAGATACATACGGATCTGAGTGTCGCAGACCCGTTGACTAAGCCTCTTCCACGGGCAAAACATGATCAGCACCAAGACTCCATGGGTGTTAGAATCATTACTTTGTAATCTAGATTATTGACTCTAGTTCAAGTGGGAGACTGAAGGAAATATGCCCTAGAGGCAATAATAAAGATGTTATTTGTATTTCCTTATATCATGATAAATGTCTTTTATTCATGCTAGAGTTGTATTAACCGAAAACTTAGTACATGTGTGAATACATAGACAAAACAGTATGTCCCTAGTATGCCTCTACTAGACTAGCTCATTGATCAAAGATGGTTATGTTTCCTAACCATTGACATGAGTTTTCATTTGATCAACGAGATCACATCATTAGGAGAATGATGTGATGGACAAGAACCATCCGTTAGCTTAGCACTATGATCATTTAGTTTTACTGCTATTGCTTTCTTCATGACTTATACATGTTCCTATGACTATGAGATTATGCAACTCCCGAATACCGGAGGAACACCTTGTGTGCTATCAAACGTCACAACGTAACTGGGTGATTATAAAGATGCTCTACAGGTGTCTCCGAAAGTGTTCGTGGTGTTGGCATAGATCAAGAATAGGATTTGTCACTCCGAGTGTCGGAGAGGTATCTCTGGGCCCTTTCGGTAATGCACATCATAATAAGCCTTGCAAGAAAATGACTAATGAGTTAGTCATGAGATGATGTATTACAGAAGGAGTAAAGAGACTTGCCGGTAACGAGATTGAACTAGTTATTGAGATACAGACGATCAAATCTCGGGCAAGTAATATACCGATGACAAAGGGAACAATGTATGTTGTTATGCGGTTTGACCGATAAAGATCTTCGTAGAATACGTAGGAGACAATATGAGCATCCAGGTTCCGCTATTGGTTATTGACCGGAGATGAGTCTCGGTCATGTCTACATAGTTCTCGAACCCGTAGGGTTCGCACGCTTAACTTTTGATGATGATCGATATTATGAGTTTGAGTTTTGATGTACCGAAGGTAGTTCCGAGTCCCGAATGAGATCACGGACATGAAGAGGAGTCTCGGAATGTCCGATACATAATGATTAATATATTGGACGACTATATTCGGACACCGGAAGTGTTCCGGGTGTTATTGGGTAAAACCTCAGTGCCGGAGGGGGTTACCGGACCCCCCCCCCCGAGGGAGTATTGGCCATAGTGGGCCAATGAGGGGAAGAGAGTGGGGCTGTCCGCACCCCCTAGGATTCCTAGTTGGACTAGGAAAAAGGGGGAGGCACCCCCTCTCCTTTCCTTCTCCTCTTCCCCTTTCCTTTCCTACTCCTAGTAGGAATAGGAAAAGGGGGTTCCTATTCCTACTAGGAGTAGGAATCCTACTCCCTTGGCACGCCCCTTGGCCTGGCCGCACCTCCCCCTTGCTCCTTTATATACGGGGGCAGGGGCACCCAAAGACACACAAGAAACATTGTTCTAGCCGTGCGTGGTGCCCCCCTCCATAGAAACACACCTTGGTCATACCGTTGCAGTTCTTAGGGGAAGCCCTGCGCCGGTAGCTTCATCATCTCCCTCACCACGTCGTTATGCTGATGAAACTCTCCCGCAAAGCTCAAATGGATCAAGACCTCGTGGGACGTCTTCAAGCTGAACGTGTGCTGAACGCGGAGTTGCAGTACGTTCAGTGCTTGATCGGTTGAATCACGAAGAAGTTCGACTACATCAACCGCGTCACTAGACGCTTCTACTTTTGGTCTACGAGGGTACATATACACACTCTCCCCTCTCGTTTCTATGCATAGTAGATAGAACTTGCGTGGTCGTAGGAATTTTTTTGAAACACTACATTCCCCAACACTTCTTTCATTTACGATCCAATCATGGCCTAAGATGATGAGTTGGTCGGAAGATCATATGGTTTCACCTTTAACCTACCGAGTTGTCATATAGGCTACGAATGAAACATAATATGATGAACTTATTAAGCACAGAAAGAACAAAAGAGGATGATTGAAAGCACAAGTTCTCCCTGGGTGATTTTGGTAATTAATGTCAACATATCTCTTGTTGGACAAATACTTTAGCCTAGTATATTTCAGATGAGTTCAACAGTGGAGTGGCATGGACAAGAGGATGTGGAAACCCTTCAAGATGCTAAGGACAGAAGATTGGCAAACGCCAAAGCTCAGGACTCTACATTTTCTATTTCAGTGATCCAAGATCACATTGAGTACATAGGAAAGCCAATACTATTAAAAGGGGATGAGGTGTTGCTTAATGGCTTGCTTTCTCAAAGTGCTTAGTGATATGCTACAAATCCCTCAACCACTTTCTCATATCCACATATGTCCTAAACCTAAAGTCAAACTCGGCCCAACCGATTTGATCTATTTGGCTCCACCGTGTTCATTTGACATAGGCACTGCCAAAACCCTAATCAGTTCGGTCTCAACGAGATGGGATTGCACACTCTCTGTTTCCTATTTGAAACATTTCGGTCTAACCGAGATGTGAAAATCAGTCTCTCCGAGTCCGCAATGCAAAGTCTATGTTTCCCTTCCGTAACATTTCGGTCTCACCGAAATGAGCGAATCGGTCCCACCGAGTTTGCCTGACCAACTCTGTGTGTGCCTATTACAGAAATTGGACTCACCGAGTTGATGTGATCAGTCTTACCGAGATTACGTTATGCCCTAACCCTAATGAAATCGGTCCCAACGATTGATCATATCGGTCCCACCGAAAAGCCTAACGTTCACATTTTGAACTGAATCGGTCCGACCGAGTTTCATGATTCGGTCTGACCGAGATTGGTGAATTGTGTGTAACGGTTAGATTTTTTGTGGAGGCTATATATACCCCTCCACCCACTCTTCATTCGTGGAGAGAGCCATCAAAAGAAGCCTACATTTCCATTACTCATTTCTGAGAGAGAACCACCTACTCATGTGTTGAGACCAAGATATTCCAATCCTATCATATGAATCTTGATCTCTAGCCTTCCCCAAGTTGCTTTCCACTCAAATCATCTTTCCACCAAATCCAAATCTGTGAGAGAGAGTTTAGTGTTAGGGACTATCATTTGAAGCACAAGAGCAAGGAGTTCATCATCAACACACCATCTATTACCTTTTCGAGAGTGGTGTCTCCTAGATTGGTTAGGTGTCACTTGGGAGCCTCTGACAAAGATTATGGAGTTGAATCACAGAGTTTGTGAGGGCAAGGAGATCGCCTACTTTGTGAAGATCTACCCTAGTGAGGCAAGTCATTCATGGGCGACGGCCATGGTGGGATAGACAAGGTTGCTTCTTCGTGGACCCATTGTGGGTGGAGCCCTCTGTGGACTCGCGCAGCCGTTACCCTTCATGGGTAGAAGCCTCCATCAACGTGGATGTACGATAGCACCACCTATCGGAACCACGCCAAAAATCTCTCTGTCTCCAATTGCGTTTTCACACTCCAATCCCATCCCTTTACTTTCTTGCAAATTGCATGCTTTACTTTCCGCTGCTCTTATACTCTCACCATGCTTACTTGAAATGTATTGTGAATGTTTAAACTTGTGCTAAAACTCCACCTTAAATCAAAGGTCAGAAAATGGCTACCTTTCTTTGTTGAGGGTCTAATCACCCCCTCTAGAAACCTCTTCTTCAATCCTTTCAGTTGGTATCAGAGCTTTGGTAACCATTGCTTTGGTTTAATCACCATTGGAGGAAGATGGATGAGTCTACGATCGTGTGTATTAGATGTAGAGTACCTATGCTTGATGGAGAATTTTATAAGGAATGGAAAAATGAAATGCTTGAGATCTTCAATGAATATCATTTGTACAAGTATATTGTTAGTCCTTGTATGCCCCCATTGATGCTTTGAATCCTACTTCCAATGAGAAACTTGACATGATTCAAAATCTCAGAACTGTTGGTCTTATCACTAGAGGATTGCCTAGAAACTTGCTTGTATGTTTGCCAACTTTCGAATGTGCTTACACTATGCGGAGATTCCTTGAGGAACGATTTCCGGACTACTCCTTGAAAATCTAGAAGTGATCCTTCAAAAGTCCATTGGTTTAAATAAGATGAACTCTAGTGATCCCAAATTTGATGAATGTCTATTTGAGTTTCGTGACCTTATGTGTGCCAATGGAGATGCAGGAATCATTAGTAATAACATCTCGGAAGTCATTAGAATTCATAAAGATGAACATTGACATGATCATATAACTAATGAATTACTCTCTCTAGTTGTTGATCTATCACAAGACAATGTTGAATATGGTTATTATGATGAGGATGATGATACTGACTTTGACCTTGATGAACAAATGAGACATTTTGGTCTTATGGCTAATCTTCATGGCTACGCAGCCGGAGGAAAGGAATGGGTGCTTGATAGTGGATGCACACATCATATGGCCGGAGATAAGGACATGTTTGATGAGCTTTCTAGAAATGATGGTCCACGAAAGTATGTTACCTTTGGTGACAACTCTAAGGGTAAAGTTGTTGGTCTTGGTAAGGTGGCCATATCCAACGACATCTCTATTAAGAATGTCATGCTTGTAGAATCTCTCGGATATAATCTTCTTTCCGTGTCTAGATTAGCTGATTTTTGTTTAAATGTGCTATTCACTCATGTTGATTGCCAAGTATTTCATAGAGATAATCATAATATGGTCTTTACCAGCATTCATAGAGGTGACCTATACATTGTTGACTTCACTAAGAAAGCCCAACCTCACACTTGTTTTATTGCTAAATCTTCTAAAGGTTGGTTGTGGCATAGAAGGTTAGTTCATGTCGGTATGAGAAATCTTGATAAGCTTATTAAAGGTGATCATATCCTTGGAGTTAAAGATGTTATATTTGACAAGGATAGACTTTGTAGTGCTTGTCAAGCAGGAAACAAAGTTGGAGGAAGTCATCTCGTGAAGAACGTCATGACTACGAGAAGACCTCTTGAGCTACTTCACATGGATCTTTTTGGTCCCAATGCTTACAAGAGTCTCGGTGGAAAGTCATTTGGTTTAGTCAGTGTTGAAGATTTTTCAAGATTTACATGGGTGTTATTTCTTGATCATAAATCGCAGGTCCAAAAGATCTTCAAAAACTTTGCTAGGAAAGCCTAAAATCAATTTGAAGTGAAGATCAAGAAGGTTCGCGGAGACAACGGAATGGAGTTCAAGAACGCCAATGTGGATACCTTTCTGGACGAAGAAGGGATTTCACATGAGTTCTCACCTACATACGCACCTCAAAAAATGGATTGTTGAGAGGAAGAACTGGACACTCGTCGAAATGGCATGAACGATGCTTGATGAGTACAAGACGCCCAGACACTTTTGGGCAGAAGCGGTTGAGACAGCTTGTCATGCTACAAATCGCCTATACCTTCACAAACTTCTCGGTAAGACGGCATACGAACTTCTCATTGGTAACAAACCCCAAGTTGGATACTTTCGAGTATTTGGCTCAAAGTGTTACATTCTTGACAAGCATTGTCGATCAAAATTTGCCCCTAAATCTCATGAAGGTTTCCTACTCGGTTATGGCTCAAACTCTCACACTTACCGTGTCTACAATAGTTTCACCCGAAAGGTTGAAGAGACAGTAGCTGTGAAGTTTGATGAATCTAACGGCTCACAAGTAGAGCAACTGCCAATTGATGTAGGAGACAAAGACCCTTCGGAGGCAATACAAGACTTGTCTATTGGCAAGATCCGTCCAATGGAGGTGAAGGAGAGTACCTCGTCCGTCCAAGTGGAAGCTTCTACCTCACGACAAGGTGAACCAAGAGTTGACACGGAGGCATCCACAAGTGGGACACACCAAGATGAACCTAATCAACCTCCTTCTCCACCTCGACAAGAGAATGACAACACCAACAATGAAGAAAGCCAAGAGGAAGAACCATATGATGAAGAGGATGTTCCACCCCGAACCAAACAAAAGCTCTCACAAGTTAGGGCAAGAATTGCTAGAGATCACCCCATAGAACAAATCTACATTGACATCCAAAGCGGGAGAATCACTCGCTCTAAATCTCATTTAGCAAACTTTTGTGAACATTACTGTTTCATATCTAACCTTGAACCTATGAAGGTTGAATATGCTCTTGAAGACCCGGATTGGGTGAATGCTATGCAAAAGGAACTACATAAATTTGAGAGAAACCAAGTTTGGACATTGGTTGAGAAGCCCGACGATGATCACAATGTCATCGGAACCAAATGGGTGTTTCGCAATAAGCAAGATGAAGATGGACAAGTTGTGTGCAACAAGGCCCGTCTCATCGCCCAAGGCTATGCTCAAGTCGAAGGTATGGATTACGGTGAGACATATGCCCCCGTTGCCAGACTTGAGTCCATACGCATCTTACTTGCTTATGCCAATCACCATGATATCACTTTATACAAAATGGACATTAAAAGTGCTTTTCTCAACAATGAAATTGAGGAGGAAGTTTATGTTAAACAACCTCCCAGCTTTATTAATCCCAAGAAACCTAATCATGTTTACAAGCTGCACAAAGCTCTTTATGGTCTTAAACAAGCTCCGAGAGCGTGGTATAAATGCTTGACCAAATTTCTTATTGAAAAAGGCTTTGAAATTGGGAAAATTGACTCAACACTTTTTACTAAAAGGGTTAATGGAGAATTATTTGTGTGCCAAATTTATGTTGATGATATTATATTTGGTTCGACTAACCCCCATTTTAGTGAAAAGTTTGGAAGGCTAATATAGGAGAAGTTTGAGATGTCTATGATGAGTGAACTCAAGTTCTTTCTTGGTTTGCAAATCAACGAAACTAAGGAGGGTACCTTTGTCTCTCAAACAAAGTACACCAAGGACTTATTCAAGAAGTTCAACATGCAAGAATGCAAAGGTCTGAATACACCCATGCCTACTAGTGGACATATTGACTTGACAAAGGTTGGCGAACCGGTTTACCGAAAGGTTTACCGCTCTATGATTGGTTCATTGTTATATCTATGTGCCTCCCATCCCGACGTTATGCTAAGTGTATGCATGTGTGCACGATATCAAGCGGCCCCAAAAGAATTTCATCTTAAGGCAGTGAAAAGGATAGCGAGATACTTAATTCATACACCAAATTTTGGCATTTGGTATCCTAAGAGGTCCTCTTTTGATCTTGTTGGCTACTCCGATTCGGACTATGCCGGTGACAAGGTTGATAGAAAGTCCACTCCGGGTACTTGTCAATTTCTTGGTAGATCTCTTGTGTCTTGACCCTCTAAGAAATAAAACTCGGTATCCTTATCCACCGCAGAAGCGGAATACATTGCTGCCGGTTCATGTTGTGCTCAATTACTTTGGATGACCCAAACTCTTAAAGATTATGGGATCTACGTGAAACATGTTCCATTGCTTTGTGACAATGAAAGTGCTATTAAGAGTGCTCATAATTCCATGCAACATTCTCGAACTAAGCAATTGGCAGATATATTTACCAAACCGCTTGATGAGAAAGTGTTTTGCAGGTTGAGAGGTGAATTGAACATCATTGATGCCTCAAACTTGGAGTAGTAACTCCATTTGGATACATGCAAGGAATGAGCCTTTGACTAATCCTTGATATTTCTCTTATGATGATGATCATATGTCTTGGATACACTTGTACCCGTGCATGTTATCTAACCCTTGTAGGTATTTGGATAAGCCTAACTCAATGAGATTGCAAATCACTCATTTCTTGAGCGATCTCTACATCACCAAGTCTCTACAATATGGTGGTTCAAATCAACAAAGCATGAAACCCTTCAACATATCCTTTGACAATTTCTATATATAGAATTTCATTTGGTATCAAACTTCATGATTGTCATCTTAGATACACAAGTGCTCTTCCTTGCAAAACTAACCGATGTAGGTAGATGAACTCAAACTACAAGTGGTGTTCCCAACTCTTGATGAACTACATCAATCTTGAGCATCCCATACAAGTTCAACTATATGATCAAGACAAACACCACCACCCAAGGTATGTTATTCCATCATAGAGAAGCTTTACCCCAAGTCATGGGTTAAAGCAGCTCAACAAGATGTGAATACATCAAAATGCTTAAACGGAAAATGCCAACCCCATTTTGAGCTTAAACGATGAGTATGACCTATGATCAAGTGTCTTCACTTGACTCCTAAGTCAATATACTCTAACATAGGAGACTTTGTCGTCGACCAATTCAAGATGACATTCCCTAGTGTTTCTTTGTGCTCTTGCATTTGTTTCGTACATACTTGGTTCCCCTTTCAAAAAACACTTCATCTAGATTTCTTTTTTTCCTAGCATTCAATTCATTGCAAATCTTTTAGTTAATTCCTTGCAAATCTTTGTTAAATTTTATTTTCCTAGTGATCTGAGATGAAATTTGTTCTCTCTGTGTTGAACTCGGACACACCGATTTTCCTCTTTCGGTCAAACCAAACCACCTCGGCGCCACCGAAGAAAACAACCCGGTGTTACCAATTTCAATACCGACGAGACGCTTTGTCATTTGCATCATGCATACTTGTTACATCTCCACTCAATGATTCTTATCCTCAATCAGCATGGCATTCTACATATTGCTTTCTACTGTGACTCAAGGACCAAACCTACTTGACTCATACTCCAGAAGAGCCCTTCTTGGAAATTGATGTCAAAGGGGGAGAGAGAGATCACATCAAAGCTTACTTACACCAAATGGAGAGAGAGACCCTATGGGAGAGAGAAATTTCTTAGTCCTCCCAGATGCTTGGTATTAAAAGAGGAGAGAAGTCACATGTCTTCTAGAGGGGAAAGACATGTTAGTATCTGTTATGATTATTTGTCTTGCTCTAATTTTCCTTTCCCTATCTTCTCATATTATCAAATATAAGATTCAGGGGGAGAAAGACATCTAAGGGAAGGAAATCTTCGAAGTCATTGCATATCTTTCTGGAGACATGTCTATACTTCAATAGAGTACCTAGTACTTACTCACTACATGTCATCCCAATCTTGGTACTCTTGTGGTTTGTTGTTCTTGCTCTGTTTAGTAGATGTTTCTGTGTTATCTAACCTTGTTTACTCAGGTTCATCTCTTCCAAAGCTAGCTCAAGACCACAAGGTAAGTATATGCATCACACTCATGTGCATAATGATCTCTTGCTATTGTACAAATTGTTTGCAAGAAGTGTAAGTGCATCTAGTGCCACCCCTAGTTGGTTTTGGAGTATTGACGACAAACATGGTTGAGGGACTAATGTGTTTGCGAGAATTGTAGGATAACACAGGTAGTAGTCCCTCATTGATTCGGTTTACCTACTGGAGACGACCCCTAAAAATGTATGAAGACATTGACAACAGTGGTGGTAGATTAAGATTATAATATTGAAGACTATGACAAGAGAAGACATTGTGTGAAGACTATGGAGAGCGAAGACTTAGATGTTTCGTTGTTTCCTTTTCTTCTTTGTTGAGTCATAGGAACCACCGTACTGTTAAGTGGGGTCCAAGTGAACTAAGTCAGAGTGACTGAAGTGATGCTCAACCAAATCCTATGTCTTTGAGTGAAGACAATGAGAGCAAATCTTATCCAGAGTTGGATGAGTCAGCTTTACTTGTAGCCCAAGTAAAGTTGCCGTGTGAGTGTTTGAAATCTGACCGTTGGAACACGTGTCAGTTCCTTAGTGACCCAGGGTCACTTCGGACAAATCAGGTCGGGTTGCCCAATGGCTATAAATAGCCCACCCCCTACACCATAAATTGGTGGCTACTCAGAGTTATTACACGGCTTTTGTTGTTTGAGAGCAACCCACCTCCGAAGCGTTTGAGAGAGAAATCCTTGCGAGGACAAAGCCAAAACACCCGGAGCCAAAGAGTGTTAGGCATCACTGAAGTCTTTCTGTCTGTGTGACCTGAAGACTTATTACACTTGAGGACTGTGTTTCCTCCAGCCGGTTAGGCGTCGCATTCTGAGCATCCAAGAGTCATTGTGGATCGCCGGTGAACGAAGTCTGTGAAGGTTTGGAAGTCTACCTTGAAGACTTACCAGCGTGATTGGGCGAGGACTAGGTGTCCTTAGCTCAAGGGGAATAAGGTGAAGACGCGGTCTTCTGAGTTAAATCTCAGCCTCCCTAACTAGACGTACAGTTGTCACAGCAACTGGAACTGGTCTAACAAATCAATGTCCTCCCCGAGCTACTGGTTCTATCCTTTCCTTCCCTTTACTTACTGTCCTATGTTGTGAAGTCATTGCCTGCTTGCCTTATCTGATTGACTTCACTGAGTATCTACTTGTTGTGATTGGCTTCATTCCTTCTTCCATCTTGATCCCTACTGCCTAGCTGCTATTAGTCTTCGTGCTTTCACTTCATTGAATACATGACTATGGCTTGTCTAGTGTAGTCTACTTTCCGCTGCATACTAATAGGATTGAGTTTATCTTTTGTCTTCAAAACTACCATGTTTTGAAGCATTTCATAAAAATCGCCTATTCACCCCCCTCTAGTCGATATACTGCACTTTCAATTGGTATCAGAGCAAGGTACTCCCTTCTTCTGTGTGATTCGGTTTAACCACCTGGAGTTTTAGCTATGTCGACTGCAAGGATAATTAAAGTCTCCGCTGCGTGCCCCGTCTTCGATGGCACCGAATATCCCTACTGGAAGAACAAGATGCGCATGCACCTTGAAGCCATTGACGTGGACCTCTGGTTTGTCGTCAAGAACGGCGTTCCCAAGACTGATGAAGGTATCACCCCTGCTGATGTCAAGAGGCTCGTTCAACTAGATTCAACGACCAAGAACATCATCTATGGTCATCTGACCAAAGGACAGTATGGTCGTGTAAGTGCTCTGGACACGTCAAAGGAAGTCTAGGACTGGCTCTCAAAGGTCAGCGAAGGAGTCTCTACCCAGAGAGATCAAAGGATCTGCGTCCTTCGCAATCTCTTCAATCGCTTCAAGAGACATGACAATGAGAATGTCCAGCACACATTCGATCGTCTCACTGACATCACTGATGAGCTTCAAGCACTTGGCGCCACTGAGATCACCAAGCATGAAATCGTCAAGACTCTCCTGAGATCACTCGACAGCTCATTTGATATCCTTGCCCTGATGATTCAAGAATGCCCTGACTTCAAGACTCTTGATCCGTCTGACATACTTGAGAGGCTCAACACACATGAGTTCAAGCTATCTGAGAAACATGACATCTATGGTCCCAACTATGGCCGATCTCGCGCCTTAAAGGCAAAGGCTGTTTCTTCGTCTGAAGAAGAATCTGACTGCAGTTCTGATGATCCTGAAGACATTGGAAAGGAGCTTGCCATGCTTGTGAATAAGTTCCAGAAATTCACTAGGAAGAAATGCTTCAGAAAGTCTTCACGATCCAGCTCAAGAAATGATAAAGCTTCTACCCATGACTACAAGAAGAGAACATGCCATAAGTGCAAGAAACCTGGTCACTACATCTCTGAGTGTCCTCAGTGGGACAATGAGAAGAAGAAGAAGAGCAAGGAATATGATTCCGATGACAAGAAAAATAAGAAATACTCAAAGTCTTCTTCCAAGTCTTCATCAAAGTATTCATCACACAAGAAGAATTCATCTGGCAAGGCTCGCGCATTTGTTGGCAAGGAGATGGATTCAGAGGAGGAGTCTGCTTCTGAAGAGGCGGAGGTGGAGTCAGAGGAGGAGTCTGATTCTGGAGCTGCGAGTCTGGCTCTAGCCACTGCCTACGTGGCCAAGTCCATCTTCAACACTGAAGACAATGGTCCCGTCCCCAACATTGTTGATGAGGATGACGACTCTGCTCCCACCTACTGCTTCATGGCACGCGGTGCCAAGGTAAAATCACGTGATGCTTACTTTCAAACATCTAGTGAAGATGACTCTGATTGTAAATCAAAACCTAGCTACAAAACACTTGCTAAAATTGCCACTGAACAGCAGAAAGCCATGGAACATATTCAAAAACTATTAGACAAAAGCGATGACCTGTTGGACGCGGAAATGACCCGTTCTCAGTCCTTAATTGAATACATAAAAAATCTTCATGTTAAGTACAAGGAACTTGAAGGTCTTTATGAATCGCTCTCAAAAACTCATGAAAAGCTTTCCCACGATTACATTCAAAGGAAGCAAGAACCGTAGAAATTGAAAGCGGCTCATGAAGATCTTCAAAAATAAAATGAGTCACTCCGCGCACAACTGATCAGCTCCACTCACGAAGAGTTTGAACCACCATGTCTAAAATGCATTGAGCGTGATAACGCTACATCTGTTGCTGAATGTTCTACTGCTGCCACTGTTGCAATATCTTCAACTACTGATGTGGTAACTAACCCCTCTGCTGAGGATACCACTACTATTGCTGATGAAAATGCTAGGTTGAAGACTTTGCTTGAAACAGGGATGTACAAAAGCCTCAAAGGGCATCAGACTCTATGTGACGTCCCCAAAAAGCAGATACTGAACCGAAACCCTAGGAAAGAGGGTGTTGATTTCGACAGGAAAATGAATGTTGATGGTTCATACTGGAAGCCTGAGCAGTATCCCAAAACCACATGGGTCACTGCAAAGGAACCTTCAGTGGATCCATCTACCCTATCTGGCTTCACTTGTGCTAATCCTCTTATCATTGATGAATAATTTGATGCAAACTATAAACTGTTTAAGAATCAAAATGGTGAAGTGTTTGCTAGGTACATTGGTACTAACTGCAGGAACGGGCCACCTATGAAGAAGATCTGGGTACCCAAAGGTTGTCTCGAGAAACTTCCAGCAAACGTCATCATGACATCTCTTGGGAAGAAGACAAACCGCACACCAAAGGTTTCATATGGTCCTAAGGCTTCATACAGACAAAGGACTCACCTGAGTCACCCTAACATGGATGTTTTGCAGGGAAACCATACTCAGACCCATGAATATGAGCGTTTTTCTTCAAACCGCTATATTCATAAAACAAAGAATTTTTCTGCCTATTCTTATGAGTATTATTCTCCTCCTGCAAGATTATTTGCTAGGGCTCCAAAGCCAAAATTCTCAGATGCTACTCTTAGACTCATTGCTTCTAAGCCACGCCTGAAGATGTGGGTGGTTAAGAAGAACTAACTTTCTCTTACAGGGAAAGGTCTCCAGCCGAATATCAAAGGCGTCTGATGCTATTGCTGGGGACCTAAAACACTTGTAGGGCACAAGATTAAATGCCCAAAATGACTTACTGCTCATACTGCTCATGAATCACTTGCTAAACATCTTATCAATCCTGACTTGGGTCTAAGCTTTCATAATCCACTTATACATCAAATATTTATGCTTCATATTGGCTTTTGGTGAAGCCTATCCTCCTAACTGCATTGTAGGGAGTGACACCAAAGTCTTCAGAATGGATTATGGACAGCGGATGCACAAGTCATATGACTGGAGATCGAAATCTTCTCATGGACTCAACCTTACGTCCATCTAACAAGAGTCACATCACATTTGCTGATACTGGTAAAAGCAAAGTGTTGGGTCTAGGTAGAGTTGCAATCTCAAGAGATCAACACATGGATAAAGTCATGCTTGTTGAATCTCTAGGTTTCAACTTAATGTCTGTCTCAATGCTTTGTGACTTAAACATGATTGTGATCTTTGGTAAATTTTGTTGCCTTGTACTAATGGAATCTGAAAAGTCTTTAGTATTTGAAGGATACAAAATAGGTGATCTGTATATGGTAGATTTCTCAGGTGGACCGCAGATGGCCGTGTGTCTTCTAGCAAAAGCTTCAGAGTGCTTGCTCTTGCATCGGAGGCTAGGACATGCCGGCATGAGGAACTTGCACAGTCTCGCAAAGAAGAAGCATGTCGTAGGCATCGAGGAAGTCTAGTTCAAGAAAGATCATCTATGTGGTGCCTCTGAAGCTGGGAAGATGACTAGAGCCAAGCATCCCTCGAAGACAATCATGACTACATCCAAACCCTTCGAGCTGCTTCACATGGACTTATTTGGCCCTACTCACTACTCCACGTTCTCTACCACAGCCTGTCTCTATGGCTTTGTCATTGTTGATGATTATTCAAGATACACATGGGTGCACATAATACTCTACAAGACTGAACTGCAAGATGTCTTCAGACGCTTCGCCAACCGTGCCATGAACAACTATGGCGTCAAGATCAAGCATATCAGAAGTGACAATGGCATTGAGTTCAAGAACACTGGCCTTGATCTTTATTTGGATACAATGGGAATCACTCATGAATTCTCAGCCCCGTATACACCTCAGCGAAATGGGGTCGTTGAGCGCAAGAACAGAACTCTAATTGAGATGGCTCGAACGATGCTCGATGAATACAAGACACCAAGAACGTTCTGGCCCGAAGCTATTGATATTGCATGCCATATCATCAACTGCGTTTATATTCACAAGCTTCTGAAGAAAACGTCCTATGAACTCCTCACTGGAAAGAAGCCTAACGTACGTTACTTCAGAGTATTTGGAGCTAAGTGCTGGATCAAGGATCCACATCACAAGTCAAAGTTTGCACCGAAAGCACATGAAGGCTTCATGCTCGGGTATGGAAAGGACTCACACTCCTACAGAGTCTTCAACATCTTCCTCTATAAAATAGTTGAAATTGTGGATGTGCGTTTGGATGAGACAAATGGTTCACAAAGAGAGACCCTACCAAATGTGCTAGATGAGGCTTCCCCAAATGAATCTATCAAACTAATGGAAATCGGTGATATCATGCCTGCTGAAGCACAACCTGACGAGGAACTCATCATCTCTGCTCCAAATCAACCTGACGACAATGATCAGCCTGAAGACAACACTCCTGACGATGAAAATGTACAGCAAGAGAAAAATCTTCGTCCAGCTCATCCTCGTGTTGCAAATGAAGTACAAGTTGAGAAGATAATTGACAGCATAAATGCTCCTGGTCCACTTACTCGCTCAAGAGCAACACAGCTTACAAATTTCTGTGGGCACTTTGCTTTTGTCTCAATATCTGAACCCAAGAAAGTTGCTGAAGCTTTTATGGAGCCCGAATGGATTTAAGAAATGCAAGAAGAGCTTCAACAGTTTGAGCTGAACAATGTGTGGGAACTTGTCAAGCGTCCTGACCCTCGCAAGCACAACATAATAGGCACAAAATGGATCTATCACAACAAGCAAGATGAGCATGGTCAAGTGGTTAGAAACAAAGCCCGTCTCGTTGCTCAAGGATACACTCAAGTCGAAGGGATTGAATTCGATGAAACATTTGCTCCTGTGGCTAGACTTGAAGCTATTCGTATACTGCTAGCCTATGCAAATCATCACAACATACTTCTGTATCAAATGGATGTAAAGAGTGCCTTTCATAATGGAAGGATTGAAGAAGAGGTGTATGTTGCACAACCACCTGGCTTTGAAGATCCAAAACGTCCTGATATGGTATACAAACTCAACAAGGCACTGTATAGCCTCAAACAAGCGCCTCGTGCTTGGTATGACACACTGAAAGACTTCCTGAAGAGCAAAGGCTTCAAACCTGGATCCCTAGATCCCACACTCTTCACGAAGACATATGATGATGAACTATTTGTCTGCCAAATCTATGTGGACGACATTATCTTCGGCTGCACTGACAAAAAATACAGTGATGAGTTTGGTAACATGATGCAAGAGCAATATCAGATGTCCATGATGTGTGAGCTGAAGTTCTTCATTGGTCTTCAAATTCGTCAGCAAAGCAACGACATCTTCATATCTCAAGAGAAGTACCTTAAAGACTGCCTGAAAAAGTTTGGAATGCAAGACTGCAAAGGGTACTCGACGCCAATGCCTGCTAAACACCATCTGGGTCCGACGCCAATGGTAAAGAGTTTGATCAACAGGTATACTGCTCCATGATTGGTTCTTTGCTATATTTATGTGCATCAAGGCCAGATATTATGCTTAGTGTTTGCATGTGTGCTCGATATCAAGCGACACCAAAGGAGTCGCATCACTTAGCTGTGAAGAGAATACTTCGATATTTGGCTTACACCCCAACACTAGGATTATGGTATCCAAAGGGCTCAGAGTTTGATCTAGTTGGATTCTCTGATGCTGATTATGCTGGTGAAAAAGTTGATCGCAAGTCTACATCAGGCACATGTCACTTTCTAGGACGATCTCTTGTCTGTTGGTCTTCAAAGAAGAAGAACTGTGTATCACTCTCCACTACTGAATCTGAATATATTGTTGCTGGATCTTGCTGCACTCAGCTTCTCTGGATGAAGCAAACGCTCAAGGACTATGGCGTCCATCTGAAGCATGTGCCACTCTACTGCGAGAATGAAAGCGCTATCAAGATTGCCAACAACCCAGTTCAGCACTCGAAGAAAAAGCACATTGAAATTCGTCATCACTTTCTTAGAGATCATGTCATGAAGGAAAATATTGATATCATACACGTCAACACTGAAGAGCAACTGGCAGATATCTTCACAAAGCCCTTGGATGAGAAAAGGTTTTGCAAGTTATGTTGTGAGCTAAATATCTTAGAATCCTCAAATGTCATGTAATCAGGCACACATCCTAACACTTATGCATATTGATTACTTAGATGTGCAACACACGAAGTAAAGTATATCTTCAATCAATGAAGACTTACATTCTAAGTGTGAATACATTAACATGGAATTTGACTTCGGAGCGCCACGATAATTGTGCGCCGTGTCTGGGTCTAATACTTCCTATACGATGGGTAACGCCCCCACCAAATCCTTGTTTGAAGTGTTTCTCGTGGCGTTACATTTGCAAAGTCTTTACACTTGTTTTATCTTCATATAGGATATATATATATATATATATATATATATATATATATATATATATATATATATATATATATATATATATTTGTGTTCTGTCCTCTACAGCATTCGCTTATGGCTATTTCTTCCTATTTGAATCTTTTGAACTAAGTGAATGTGATCGGACCCTAACCTCTCTATACTTTCTCATCTCACACTCTGTATGTCCAAATCATATGCATTCTGTTGGAACTGACGAATATCTTCTCTGCGTCCTTGTCAGCAGAAGATACAGGGACAAACTTTAAATCTGATTTTAATGCTCCATCCTTTATGCTTGAAATCCGGAGAAGCCGGAACGACCACTCCGACAGTCGTGGTGTACGTGTGATCGTGGGACAACTCCCAATGTGTTACATGACCACCACGTGTCCCTCGTATGTGAACCGCCAGGGCACCTACGTAATTGCACTGTGCCATCTCCCATGCTTATAAATGCACGTCCCATCACGGTCAAAAGTTCTTCTACCACCTCTCCACCTCGACCAACCCTAGCGCCTCCGCTAGCTCTCGACTACGCCAGCGACGAAGCGCTTCACTGCCGCAACCTCGTCGACGCCGTCCTCACGCCGGCCGCGGACATCGTCTACTCTGTCGTCGCCGTAGCTGTCCTCCGTCACCAAGTTAGGGCACGGAAGATCGAATTACTAGGCATCCAACTCCTCTCCGTCTAAGCAGTTCATCGTGTGGTAAATAAAACTTTCCTTTTACCATCTTCTTGATCCATAAAGATTCATCACTTTTACCACAAGAGGTTTCTGCCTACACAAATATATATAGATCTTGTCACACCCTGATTTTCTTGTCACTTTTCTTAAGCTAATTTCCATGTTAAAAATGTGGATTTGCAAAAACTTTTGAGTGTTTTTTTGATTTGACTCTTGTCTGCTGTTTGCTAGTGCTCTAAAAATCAAATAAGTCCTCCAACTCTTATACTTCATCTCCTTGACCCAAATCCTTTTCCCAATGATCAGGCCATGTGTATAGACCAGTATAGAATTTTCTTATAAAAATATTTTGGCCAAATGGTATTTTCTAAAATTAGTTTTCCAAAAACCCCTGAATTGAGGATTTCACTGCAAGTACCTTATTTAGGGTGTGAAAAATCTTTCAAAAAGTATATTTGAATCCTATTAGGTATAGGACTCCCAGAAACCACAAAAGTATAATTTTAAAAGTTATTTTTATATTTTATTTAAAAGCTTTTTCTTAAGGCCAGAAATGGTCTTTAATAGGGAAAAAATATTTAATCATTTCAAAAATATTTGCCCAAAATTCAGGGAGACTCATAGGACATATATTGTCCATATATAAGAGTTTCAGCACATGGTCATGTTCAAAATATTGGACTAATCCTTCCAAAACCCTTTCTGGATATTTCAAGCTTTTGAAATATTTACAAAGGAATTATTCTCCAAAAATTCCAGGGAAATTCTATCATGTCATATGTGACATATTTGAAGATCAAGGAAACATCCTTTAATCCCCTCAAAACCATTCTGTCCATATTTGAAGTTTGAGCAACTCTACATTGCCAAACTTGTCCAAATGCTCTCAAATTTGGTGACCATGCTAGAATGGCCTAATAAGGCATCTAGACCAAATGGCACAAGATTTGGAATAGAGCAACTTGATCAGATCACCCCAAAACCACTTCTGTTCAAATTCAAATTTGAACAACTTTACATTGTCAACTTTTTATCTGGAGCCTCAAACTTTGTGGGCATGATCATAACCCCAAATGATGATGCTACACCAAGTGGTGCATCAAGGGGAGATGATTTGCTTGACTCAAACAAGGTGAAACCATTTCTGTTGATTTCTAGGGTTCACCAAAGTTACATTGGCCAGTTTGCCCAAATGAGCTCAAATTTGGTAGAGGAGCCTAATTATATGTGACATTCCATCCTGTTAAGTCCCATGCCAAGTGGAGGTCATTTGCCTCCCCAGAACCTGATCAAACACCTTCTGTCCATTTACCAAAACAAGTGTTTGGACCCCTTTCTCTAATTCCCTTTACCCCAAATTCTTACCACAACTTCCCCTAGTCCTATTCTACCTCCAATAACTCTCTCTGGCCTCAGCTCAATTATTGGAGGGGGGTAAAACCCCAAATTCACTATTCTGGCAGCAGTAAACTCCCTCTCCTTCACCTGTCTCCTCATTCCAGAGGCCCCCAGAGCATCCAAGACCTCCACGCCTTTGTTTACTATCCCCTAGCACTACTGGACACTACTGGACACTGGGGGACACGGCCTGGAAAGCAAAGACATGAGCATGCCAGCCAAAGGCGCGCTCTGGAGCACGCTACAGTGCACCGAGGCACTGTAGCTCGGCCCTCCCGAGGCTTCCAGGCGGCCTTGGGCAGAGAGACCGTGTCTCCCGAGGTCCCCTCGACGTCCGCAACCTGCCGGGCTGTCGGTCTTATCCTCCCCTGTCCTCCTCCTCTCTCCATGAGCTCGCCCGAGCACGTCCATGGGCGTCGCTCACGGTGCACCATGGCTGCGCTTATATAAAGCCTCCCCCCGAGCACCTTTTTACTCTTCTGGACCCTCCTCTCTCCCGTGCATCTCCTAGACATGCCCTCCCTTACCCTAGTGCTCTCCTTGCCCCTCCATGGCCGTCGAGCCGTCGTCGGTCTCCTCCCAAGTTTGCTCCCTGTGGCCTTCCTCTTCCCTGTTGGCCACCAGGAGGAGAACGTCCACTGGAGTACGAAGCTCCCCGACCCCTCGCCGCTCCTTCCCGTGCCCTGTGGTGTCCGCTCCACCAACACCCGACGAGGCCGCCGCCATGGTCAGATGCAGGAGGTGCTCTAGCCCCTCCCCTGCCGCCCCAAGGGACTTCCCCGACAAGCCGCTCCCCGAGGAACCCTCCGGTGGCCTCGGCCTGGCTAGAGGTGGCCCCTGCCGCCGGGAACGGGCGCCGGCCGGCGCGCAGCCTCGGCAACCAGCCCCTCCGTCGCGGGCGCGGGAGGTAGGGGATGACCCTGCGGGAGGGACCCGCAGGTCAGCGACCCCGGGGGCGAGGCCCACCCGTTTAAGTGGAGGCGGCTTCGCCGCAGCCCGCCTCCCCCGCGCGGAAGCGTATTCCCGAAAGACGCCTCCGGCGTGGCCCCCCTGCATGCATGCGGCCGAGCCGCTGGGCCAGCCCATCAGCTATCCCTCGCCCTGCATGCAGTATAGGGCTAAACCCTTATCCCTTTTTCCTTTTCTTTATTTTGTCAACTTCAAAAATGCCTAGATAATTCATTGAACTCCAAGTTGCATGATTCAAATTTCCTATGGCTCCATAAATCCTGCTCTATCACATGGTGCAACATGCACATTATTCCAGAGACTTTTCCTTCACACATATTTATCAAATGCCTTTATTTCATTTCTGTGATGGACTTTAGGAAATCACAGAGAGCTCAATCTTGATCCAAATGCAGTGATTCAATTTCCTAGGTGCTTGCCTCATCCAAACTTAGTTTTGGAACATTTTTATTAAAACTTTCTATACCCCATCAAATATTGAGCCATTTCTTCATATTTATCAGCTTTGCAAAATCCTAGGTAATACATTTCAAATCCAAATCAAGTGAAACCAACTCCTAAATGCTTCTAAAATCATGACTTGATGATGGGTACCTTTGCTCATCATTCAAGGAAATATTTCTGTATACTTCTTCCAAATCAATAAACCCTTTGGTTCCATCACATTGAAATGTTCCCAACTACCTATTGATCCAACACCTATGAAACCACCTTGGTCATTTCTAATATGACCAGAGGTATCCTAGAAAAGTCCAACTCCTATTTTTAGAGCACTTTTATTTTTGCTTTGATTGTGTTGCTTATTACGATTGTTTCCATCGTTAGTTGACGAAATAAATGAAGTACTCGGAGATGGACCAGAAGGTTTGAAGACTCGGAAGAATAAGGCAAGCAGCCCTTTGACCATGTTCAAGAAACCTTTTTATGCATGTCTCATAGCACCTTATTATTCAATGCATCGGAATCATGTTGAGGTGGAAACCACTTTGGTTGCTACCCCTGTTACCTTACTCTTGATACTACATCAAACATGACCCTACCTTCCTATGAGGGATATGTGGGTGGGAGTAGATAGATGTATGCTATAGTAGTTGGCTACGCAAAATGGGTCGGGGTTATGCATTGAGTGAAACAAGTGTGGTCTGACATACTTGCAAATGACCCAGTGGCTGCCACTAATGCCCCTGGGAGTTGATAAGAAACTAGGGCACTACTTGGTGGAGAAGTAGTGTGCCGAGGCTTGATGAGAGTGTTGTTTACAGAGATGGATTAGATTTATGTGTGACTACCGTCCCAACCAAACATGCGCAACCACTCTACCCTTATTTGGGAAAGGGCATTATTGATTACCTAGGTCGGTACTAGCATGGTGCCCGCATTACTAGTGACGAGGGTGACATGAGGTCACTCTCGGGACGGGGTCGCGCTTGGATAGGCGGCCATGACTGTCTTTATAGGGCACCGGACACACCGTTGGTACCCCGTGCTTGTGATATGTGATGAATACGGAGCGAGTCTCCACAAACCTTGAGATGTGAAATGTTTGGCACGGGGCTGCTACCAATCGAGTGGACTCTATGTTAGTGTCGTCTAGGGAAAGATAGTGATCGGGTGCTTACCCCGGGTACTTGAGGTACCCCGGGTACTTGAGGTAACGCGGGTCGTGGATGACACGGAAGTTCCCCGGATCTTGTTGGTAAAGTGTGCAACCTCTGCAGAGTGTCAAACTATTCGAATAGCCGTGTCCGCGGTCAAGGACAGTTGGGTGGTGCTACTTAGACTATGTCCATAAGTTTCTGGGATACAACACGATTCAGAGATATTATTGATGTGAGTGTGAGAAAGTTACAATGAGCTTGAACATGAGTTGATCACAACTCTTTCTCGATATTGATGTCTGTGACCTCCTGATACTTGTTACAGACACATGCATGCCCTGGTTATATATTGATCATAATTGCATATGAAAAACTAGCTTTCCGCAAAACTGCCAACCTAGCAGTAGAGCCTTGCATAATTATTATGTTATCACACTTGGGTTGCTTGCGAGTACATTCAATGTACTCATTGGCTTGCCACTGGTTATTTTATTGGCCAGGCAGGAGAGAACAGGTTATGATGAAGATTTCTTGGTGACGAACATGCGAGCTAGGACGCTTCCCAGTTAGAATGCCTGTAGGGTTAAAGGCAGATGGCATGGGTCCATGTTGTCGTTGAAGATTTCCGCTGCGATGATATATTCAAGACTTGACCATTATGGTCCTATTTGTGTAACACGGTATGTAAGGATGTAAGACTCTTGTTATTCAGCTTCTGTGTGTTCAGTAAGCATTGATCTCTGGGATCACTGTACACGTGCATTCGGTGATCACGACTTATGAGTCGGGGTCCCCACAGAGCTGGTATCAGAGCCATCCTGACTGTAGGAAGCCTTAGTTAGCATGGTCGTTAGTTAGGGTAAAACTATTTTTCAAAACTATTACTATTTTTCAAAACTATCTATACTTCTCTTCCCTTCTCAGTTTTCGAAAACTAGGCTATACTTGACCTCTTCCCCTTCAAAACCTCGGTCGCTAGAACCCTTATGCCCCTGACCACTGGATTTTTTCTGTAATCCTCGTGGAGTGCACCTTGCCAAACACTCACCCACCTCTTCTGAATGCAAGATTGACGACACCACGACAAGACGATACCAACGGAAGTTACATCCTCGATGGATGAGGACATGAAGACCCAGAAGATGGTGATACCCTTGGCAGTACCCCAAGAAGATGCAACGTTGGCCTAAGATGACCAGGGAATAGGTCATACAAAGTCATGATATGCATCGCTAATAGAGTGATCATGTCACTACCGTTGTTGTATCGGCAACCACCGGTGGATGAGAACCTTGCCATTTGGTCCGCCTCACTATAGTGAGCAGGAAAACGGTTCTCTTCATCCCCCGCTCTTGGTGTCGATGTTTTCAACAACGAAACCGACATGTTGGACCTCTATTATGCCTTGTTATTGTCATTGCATAAGGATTGCCTACCTGGTACCCTCGACGTCCCAGAAGGCACAAGGGATCGTCATGATTAAAGAGACAAGAGAAGACAAGTCAACGCCAGCTACAAGGAGGCACCTTCACCACGTCACCTCATCAGGCGAGAAGTTGTTGAAGATTCTTCAGGCTCAACCCGGATCCTTCGTCAAACAACTACAAGGGACGTAGCAACACCTGAGGAAGCCCAGAAGACTGCACGAGGCACAAGTCACGACACTGAGTCCGAGAACCCCTAGGGTAGGATGAGTCGTGTACCCCCTATGCGTAGTCGAGTCCATATGATGGTTCGAATAGAACCATGATTGGGTGTTGTTTGCTTTTATTCGTTTGTGTTTTGATATAAGTCGCGCTTTTGCCCCAGGCAACAAGTGCATGGCTATATCACCTCCCTTGCCTTGTTTCTTTTGTTTCGACCTTTTTGCACCTGTTTGTTGCACCTGCACTATAGCACCCCCCCCCCTTTAGGCATTTTCCCTCCTATACACTGCTTCTTCCCTCTATTCTCTCTCTCCCCAATTGAAGACCCGCAAGACGAGATGCACCAAGGATTCTACCTCGGCAACCAACTGGCACTGAAGACTTCTGCTACAACCTCCACGATCAATTGCAACCCCGTAGTGTTATGTTTAACCCTCCATACCAGTAACCCCATTCCTAGACCCTTTGAGACTTCCCGAGACACTCCAGCACGAATCCTCAACCATGTGCCTAACCCATGGTAAAGCGAGAGGACCAGTTAAGCCTTTGTAACCTTGCACAACACTGGGTTCGTAAAGGAGCTAGTGGGCACGATGAGTGAGCACATTTTCCATCCTAATATAGCACGAGGTCTGACGATGCCATAGATAGACCAGTTCGAGGATATTGGACAGATGACTTGGTGGCTTTATATCAGTGACTTCGAGGAATTATCTGAGACCCCGGTGGATTATGAGGTTTTCATATTGGTGAGATCATGACTTTGGGGAAGTATGTAGGAGTGCCCGTTGGACATGAGATTTGGATTTATGTAGGTGATTCTGGTCGGTATAATGCTGGATATGTCTGCATGGTTCAGGGTAAATTGGATTTAGGCCTATGATCCTGATTATGATATCATGCTTCTCGGTGGACAATAACCTAGGAGATTGGATTATTTGTCGGAGTTGATTTAGGGATCTATTTAGTCGTGATCTTGGAGTTTACTTGACCCGGATGACGGGAATTTGGTGGACATACTATCGTGATGCATAGTCCTTCCAAGTATTTGGGTATTATAGAGACTTGAGATCTTGTGGAGCACCATAGACACCGGATTTGTAGGATTGTTGGATTATGTGGTGATTGATGGTAATTACCGGGCTATTGGAGTTGATCTATAGGAAGGAAACAAAATCTTGGAGTGGCATATGACGTGTTTCCTTAGATTAGAGATGCATTATCTTGAGCCTTGCAAGGCTAGGTTGAGTGCTTGGATTGTGGAGTTTATTTTAAGCTCAGCACCATGTATGATCTACCTTTGGATTTTAGAGGAAGACCTACATATAGATTTGGGGATCATAGACAGTATAGTTTTGTTAGACCGTCTCTTGAGAGTCATGAGGATATGCATGGCTTGAGTGGTGATTAAAGTTGGTCTATGCGAGAGGCTGCTTTTTCGTTTGGAGTACTAGATAGAGCTATTGGCATCTCAGAAACTGTGCTTAAGGATAAGATGATATAAGTTCACTCACTCACTAGAATCCTTGAAACCCTTAAGCCCCACCAAGCCACAACCTGGTCAGATTCTGACCACGAGCCTTCGCTCTAAGTCAGGAAGGCCTCTGCAAATACTCAACCGAGACCACCACCAATACCTCAGCCTACCTTGCGTACCCCTTAGACCTCATGGAGTAATTGGACAAGTTGGGTAACATCATCATTTGATGGCCTACTTGTCTGCCCGAAGACAAAGAAGAGACGGACAGCTGGATAGAAGACAATTGAAGACCGCCCTGTCAAGAAGGAAGATCTACACCAACCACTGTCATCAAGAAGAAAACTTCCGCGCCGAAGACCGGGCGTATCTGCAAATCACTCCTCCCGGAGGAGCCGAGCTTTTCCGTGTCGAAGGAAAGCTCACACCAAGAGGTATCAAGACTTGAAGGCACGATTCTGGTGGCACGAGATGAAAAGAGAGATTGCAACCTATGTTGCAAAGTGTGATGGGTGCCAAAGGGTCAAGCTGAATATCAGCGACCCGCTGGATTGCTTCAACCACTCAAGGCTTCTGAGTGGAAGTGGGATAAAGACGGAATGAACTTCGTCACTGGCTTACCAAGGTCGGATAGAAGACATGGCTCTGTTTACGTCATAGTCGATCATTTGACCAAGGTGGTCTATTTCATTCCTGTCAAGACCACTTATGATGGCAACCGGCTGGCAGCTCTCTACATCGACCGAATCGTAAGTCTTCACGGCATTTCCCAAGGAGATTGTGTCAGATCGAGGAACCCAGTTCACTTCAAGGTTCTGGAAGAAGTTCCGAGAAGCCTTGGGAACCAAGTTATCTTTCAGCACAGCTTTCCACCCCCCAGACCGGAGGTCAGACTGAACGAGTCAATCAGATTCTCGAAGTCATGACTCCGAGCCTGTGTCTTGGCATATGGAGCCAAGTGGGAGGATTGTCTCCCTTTTTGCCGAGTTCTCCTATAACAACAGTTACCAGTCGAGCCTTCAGATGGCACCATTTGAGGTGTTGTACGGACGCTGATGTCGCACACCCCTCAACTGGTCAGAGGCTGGAGTAGGGCTAGTCTTTGGACCGGATATTCTCCGCGCAGCGGAAGAGCAAGTCCAACTAGTTAGAGAACGTTTGAAGGCAGCCAAGTCAAGGCAAAAGTGCTATGCTGACACTCACCGTCGGAACATGGGTTTCCATGTCGGGGACCGTGTGAACCTGCGGGTAACTCCTCTGAAGGGAACCAAGCGTTTCCACGTCAAGGGGAAGCTCGCACCAAGGTTCATTGGACCCTTTGAGATCACTGCAAGTCATGTGGTAGACAGCTCCCCAGCTAGATCTACCACCTGAGATACTCTCCGTGCACCAAATCTTCCACGAGCCCCCACTCTGGAAGTACTTCTTACCTCCTAGCTAGCCCGATGCCCGCAAGGACATCGATCACCGAGCCTTTGACAGCTAACCCAACCTAACCTATGCAAGAGACCCCTAAGCAACCCCCATCAAGGAAGGCATCAAGCAAGAAGCCATACCATCAAGCACTTCGGGAATCCAAGGAGCACCGCTCGGAAGCAGAACCAACAAGAAGAAGTGAAGACTACCCCGTATCCAAGACTCCGCCTTTCTTTCCACGCCTAGTCTAGGAATCTCGGGGACGAGATTCTTGTAAGGGGGGTAGGTCTGTCACACCCTGATTTTCTTGTCACTTTTCTTAAGCTAATTTCCATGTTAAAAATGTGGATTTGCAAAAACTTTTGAGTGTTTTTTTGATTTGACTCTTGTCTGCTGTTTGCTAGTGCTCTAAAAATCAAATAAGTCCTCCAACTCTTATACTTCATCTCCTTGACCCAAAACCTTTTCCCAATGATCAGGCCATGTGTATAGACCAGTATAGAATTTTCTTATAAAAATATTTTGGCCAAATGGTATTTTCTAAAATTAGTTTTCCAAAAACCCCTGAATTGAGGATTTCACTACAAGTACCTTATTTAGGGTGTGAAAAATCTTTCAAAAAGTATATTTGAATCCTATTAGGTATTGGACTCCCAGAAACCACAAAAGTATAATTTTAAAAGTTATTTTTATATTTTATTTAAAAGCTTTTCTTAAGGCCAGATATGGTCTTTAATAGGGAAAAAATATTTAATCATTTCAAAAATATTTGCCCAAAATTCAGGGAGACTCATAGGACATATATTGTCCATATATAAGAGTTTCAGCACATGGTCATGTTCAAAATATTGGACTAATCCTTCCAAAACCCTTTCTGGATATTTCAAGCTTTTGAAATATTTACAAAGGAATTATTCTCCAAAAATTCCAGGGAAATTCTATCATGTCATATGTGACATATTTGATGATCTTGCAAAGCCTCAAGCCTTGAAGATCAAGGAAACATCCTTTAATCCCCTCAAAACCATTCTGTCCATATTTGAAGTTTGAGCAACTCTACATTGCCAAACTTGTCCAAATGCTCTCAAATTTGGTGACCATGCTAGAATGGCCTAATAAGGCATCTAGACCAAATGGCACAAGATTTGGAATAGAGCAACTTGATCAGATCACCCCAAAACCACTTCTGTTCAAATTCAAATTTGAACAACTTTACATTGTCAACTTTTTATCTAGAGCCTCAAACTTTGTGGGCATGATCATAACCCCAAATGATGATGCTACACCAAGTGGTGCATCAAGGGGAGATGATTTGCTTGACTCAAACAAGGTGAAACCATTTCTGTTGATTTCTAGGGTTCACCAAAGTTACATTGGCCAGTTTGCCCAAATGAGCTCAAATTTGGTAGAGGAGCCTAATTATATGTGACATTCCATCCTGTTAAGTCCCATGCCAAGTGGAGGTCATTTGCCTCCCCAGAACCTGATCAAACACCTTCTGTCCATTTACCAAAACAAGTGTTTGGACCCCTTTCTCTAATTCCCTTTACCCCAAATTCTTACCACAGCTTCCCCTAGTCCTATTCTACCTCCAGTAACTCTCTCTGGCCTCAGCTCAATTATTGGAGGGGGGTAAAACCCCAAATTCACTATTCTGGCAGCAGTAAACTCCCTCTCCTTCACCTCTCTCCTCATTCCAGAGGCCCCCAGAGCATCCAAGACCTCCACGCCTTTGTTTACTATCCCCTAGCACTACTGGACACTACTGGACACTGGGGGACACGGCCTGGAAAGCAAAGACATGAGCATGCCGGCCAAAGGCGCGCTCTGGAGCACGCTACAGTGCACCGAGGCACTGTAGCTCGGCCCTCCCGAGGCTTCCAGGCGGCCTTGGGCAGAGAGGCCGTGTCTCCCGAGGTCCCCTCGACGTCCGCAACCTACCGGGCTGTCGGTCTTATCCTCCCCTGTCCTCCTCCTCTCTCCATGAGCTCGCCCGAGCACGTCCATGGGCGTCGCTCACGGTGCACCGTGGCTGCGCTTATATAAAGCCTCCCCCCGAGCACCTTTTTACTCTTCTGGACCCTCCTCTCTCCCGTGCATCTCCTAGACATGCCCCCCTTACCCTAGTGCTCTCCTTGCCCCTCCATGGCCGTCGAGCCGCCGTCGGTCTCCTCCCAAGTTTGCTACCTGTGGCCTTCCTCTTCCCTGTTGGCCACCAGGAGGAGAACGTCCACTGGAGTACGAAGCTCCCCGACCCCTCGCCGCTCCTTCCCGTGCCCCGTGGTGTCCGCTCCACCAACACCCGACGAGGCCGCCGCCATGGTCAGATGCAGGAGGTGCTCCAGCCCCTCCCCTGCCGCCCCAAGGGACTTCCCCGACGCGCCGCTCCCCGAGGAACCCTCCGGTGGCCTCGGCCTGGCCAGAGGTGGCCCCTGCCGCCGGGAACGGGCGCCGGCCGGCGCGCACCCTCGGCAACCAGCCCCTCCGTCGCGGGCGCGGGAGGTAGGGGATGACCCTGCGGGAGGGACCCGCAGGTCAGCGACACCGGGGGCCAGGCCCCCCTGTTTAAGTGGAGGCGGCTTCGCCGCAGCCCGCCTCCCCCGCGCGGAAGCGTATTCCCGAAAGACGCCTCCGGCGTGGCCCCCCTGCTCGCGTGCGGCCGAGCCGCTGGGCCGGCCCATCAGCTATCCCTCGCCCTGCATGCAGTATAGGGGTAAACCCTTATCCCTTTTTCCTTTTCTTTATTCTGTCAACTTCAAAAATGCCTAGATAATTCATTTGAACTCCAAGTTGCATGATTCAAATTTCCTATGGCTCCATAAATCCTGCTCTATCACATGGTGCAACATGCACATTATTCCAGAGACTTTTCCTTCACACATATTTATCAAATGCCTTTATTTCATTTCTGTGATGGACTTTAGAAAATCACAGAGAGCTCAATCTTGATCCAAATGCAGTGATTCAAGTTCCTAGGTGCTTGCCTCATCCAAACTTAGTTTTGGAACATTTTTATTAAAACTTTCTGTACCCCATCAAATATTGAGCCATTTCTTCATATTTATCAGCTTTGCAAAATCCTAGGTAATACATTTCAAATCCAAATCCAGTGAAACCAACTCCTAAATGCTTCTAAAATCATGACTTGATGATGGGTACCTTTGCTCATCATTCAAGGAAATATTTCTGTATACTTCTTCCAAATCCATAAACCCTTTGGTTCCATCACATTGAAATGTTCCCAACTACCTATTGATCCAACACCTATGTAACCACCTTGGTCATTTCTAATATGACCAGAGGTATCCTAGAAAAGTCCAACTCCTATTTTTAGAGCACTTTTATTTTTGCTTTGATTGTGTTGCTTATTACGATTGTTTCCATCGTTAGTTGACGAAATAAACGAAGTACTCGGAGATGGACCAGAAGGTTTGAAGACTCGGAAGAATAAGGCAAGCAGCCCTTTGACCATGTTCAAGAAACCTTTTTATGCATGTCTCATAGCACCTTATTATTTAATGCATCGGAATCATGTTGAGGTGGAAACCACTTTGGTTGCTCCCCCTGTTACCTTACACTTGATACTGCATCAAACATGACCCTACCTTCCTATGAGGGTTATGTGGGTGGGAGTAGATAGATGTATGCTATAGTAGTTGGCTACGCAAAATGGGTCGGGGTTATGCATTGAGTGAGACAAGTGTGGTCTGACATACTTGCAAATGACCCAGTGGGTGCCACTAATGCCCCTGGGAGTTGATAAGAAACTAGGGCACTACTTGGTGGAGAAGTAGTGTGCCGAGGCTTGATGAGAGTGTTGTTTACAGAGATGGATTAGATTTATGTGTGACTACCGTCCCAACCAAACATGCGCAACCACTCTACCCTTATATGGGAAAGGGCATTATTGATTACCTAGGTCGGTACTAGCATGGTGCCCGCATTACTAGTGACGAGGGTGACATGAGGTCACTCTCGGGACGGGGTCGCGCTTGGATAGGCGGCCATGACTGTCTTTACAGGGCACCGGACACACCGTTGGTACCCCGTGCTTGTGATATGTGATGAATACGGAGCGAGTCTCCACAAACCTTGAGATGTGAAATGTTTGGCACGGGGCTGCTACCAATCGAGTGGACTCTATGTTAGTGTCGTCTAGGGAAAGATAGTGATCGGGTGCTTACCCCGGGTACTTGAGGTACCGCGGGTCGTGGATGACGCGGAAGTTCCCCGGATCTTGTGGGTAAAGTGTGCAACCTCTGCAGAGTGTCAAACTATTCGAATAGCCGTGTCCGCGGTCAAGGACAGTTGGGTGGTGCTACTTAGACTATGTCCATAAGTTTCTGGGAAACAACACGATTCAAAGATATTATTGATGTGAGTGTGAGAAAGTTACAATGAGCTTGAACATGAGTTGATCACAACTCTTTCTCGATATTGATGTCTGTGACCTCCTGATACTTGTTACAGACACATGCATGCCCTGGTTATATATTGATCATAATTGCATATGAAAAACTAGCTTTCCGCAAAGCTGCCAACCTAGCAGTAGAGCCTTGCATAATTATTATGTTATCACACTTGGGTTGCTTGCGAGTACATTCAATGTACTCATTGGCTTGCCACTGGTTCTTTTATTGGCCAGGCAGGAGAGAACAGGTTATGATGAAGATTTCTAGGTGACGAGCATGCGAGCTAGGATGCTTCCCAGTCAGAATGCCTGTAGGGTTAAAGGCAGATGGCATGGGTCCATGTTGTCGTTGAAGATTTCCGCTGCGATGATATATTCAAGACTTGACCATTATGGTCCTATTTGTGTAACACGGTATGTAAGGATGTAAGACTCTTGTTATTCAGCTTTTGTGTGTTCAGTGAGCATTGATCTCTGGGATCACTGTACACGTGCATTCGGTGATCACGACTTATGAGTCGGGGTCCCCACAGATCTATCCTGTCTGCATCTCATATCTTGCCTAGTACATTCACATATGCTTCAAACATAGTTAGATTCCTCACTTGTACCTATTCGTGGATTCGTACAAATCTGGAACCAACTCTCATCGTATGAGTGAATGTCTTCGCGCTATGAGGTCAAAGTCTTCAAAACTGTTTTATCTTCAAAAACTTCTGAGAATGCATATGACCTCTTCCCCTTCCCTCGCATCTCTAATGCTGTCATAGGTACATGTCCGTGGGAGAATCCCTTGGTTCTCATAGTCTGCATTCATTTGCAGAATTCTTGCAGCGTCACATTCACTCCCCTGAAGACAATTCCTGTCTGACCAGCAAACCGAAGCATTTGCCAGTGTTGAAGCCATTCAGTTTGAAGCCCTTTAGATTGAAGCCAATGGAAACTGACAAGACAGTTAGAAAGGGTGGCAGACAGCGTCGTGGCAACACCTCCAAAGATTTGCCTCCTGATCTAGGTGAAATGTACAAGACTGATCCATAGGAGGATTATAATCAGAGGAAGACACGAATCCAATGGATTCGAAGATATTGGGCTGAACAGTGGTTCAAGTACAGGTTCGTGACCCAAGAGTATGCTGAAAAGAACGCCATCAAGCATCCATGGGGAGATATCACCTATAAAAATCTTCCACCCAAGACTCGTGCTGAAGCCATTGCTCAAGGCTTCTACCCTTGCATGGTCAGAGGACCTCAACCTACTGATGCTGATCCTACTTCTCTGCTCTGGTGTCGCGACGACAATTTGTTCAAGCGAAATCTTCAATATGCCAAGAACTCAGCCAAAGAGAACAAGAAGAACTGGGGATTAGACTTCAATCTTGGCCCCTCTATGCCTCGCGCTGATGGCACGCGTGAAGCTGAACCAAACCTGGTTGGGCCCTTCTACAACTTAGAAGGCCTCATCAGTCACATCAGGGTTCAAGGGGCGGATGTAGATCAACCTGCAGATGACGTTGATTCTGAAGAAGCGCCTACAACCCCGAAGCCCAAGAAGAAGAAATCCAAGGCTTCGAAGACCACTCCACCAATTGCTTCTAGAGTGAAGCCTTTGGCCACTGCTCCACCAGCACCAAGTGTGCAGTCTGAGGAGAACTCTCGCATCTCCAAGAGCAGACAGCTAAGGAAGAAGCCCTCACACAACCCCAGTCCAGCTCTCACTCCTGACGCTGTTCTGAAGACTTCCAATGAAGCCCTTGATCTCTCGAGCGATGAGGATCTTGGTGATGATGCTCTGGAGCAACTGATCAAGAGCAAGCAAGATGCTGAAATCTTCAATGATTTGCCATTGTTCGACATGGAAGTGCTCAACAATTTCATTGATGAATGGTCTGACACCCCCAACCTCAGCTTCAACGATCTTCAACTTCCAGTTGGCCTCATCGTCTCCTTCCATGGCGCCATTGCTTCTGAGCTAGCTCTGGCTCAGAGAATTGTTGAGCTGAAGAAAAAGATCGATTATGAAAAGGCTCAGTTCAAGAAGCATGTGGACAAGCTCAGCGTCCAAGAGATTCAGAACTTCAAAGTCATGATGCATGAGCTCAAGGAAGCCTTTCGCCAGAGGCGTGATGAAGCTAAAGGTTCTCGTGAGCGAATCAAGGACTTGGCTGCCAAATGCGTTCAAGCTTTCAATGAAGATGAAAAGCGCAAGGCCCTTGGGCGTCCTGGCATTGACCCAAGGATGGCTGCCAAGAAAAAGAAGAAGCAACATGTGCCTGAAGGTGAAGAATCAAGCCAGGAAATGCCTCGCATAGTCTTCCCTGCCAGCATGACTGGCACGAAGCCTAAGGTCACCCCAACTGCTTCGGAGCTCAAGAAGACAAAGGTGGCTGAAGCAGAAGCTCGCAAGCATAAGCAAACTACTGATGAAGCTCCACCCACCAAGAAGCGCAAGACAAAGAAGGATAAGGCTGCTTCCAAGAGCCTATCTTTGTCGAGCGCATATCAGTTGCTCGCCCTGCATTTGCCCACAAAGAACGTCGCATGACAGTCCATGAGCCTGCTCCCACAGAGGCTGAAGACATTCCAGCTGTTAACCCCACTGCAGCTGAAGACATTGGTCCTCATGACAATGTTGAAGATGACGAAGTCCTTCCTCAGATCGAGTACAACGTTGAATCTTCGCCTGTTCTTATGAACAACGAACGCATCAGCATTGGTCGTCCATTGACGCCAATTGCACAAGATGACTCGTGGGCTGATCACCCACATGATACACCAGCCACACCCCAACCAACTCAAGACACCAGTTCGGTGCTTGAAGATGAAGACTTTGAGGCTCAACAACCTCCATCCCCTCAGGCGTCGACAGCATTTCACAGGCTTCGCAAAGGAGCAAGGCCTCAAGTCGTCACCCCAAGTGTTCCAGAAGGAGTAGAGCAACCATCTGTACCTGACGCTTCTCCAACTGTGAACCCCTCAAAATCTGAAGCCCAAGTGGCTGAAGATATTCCGGCTGCATGAGCCGAAGAAGAACCACCCCAAGAAGAAGAACAACCCCAAGAAGAAGAAGCACGTGCTGCCACACCCCCTGTTCTCGAGGAGAACGTGTCCGACCCTCCAGCTCCTGAAGTGGAGATTACAAACTTAGAGGATGCCACCACCAACACTGAAGCCAATGACGTGGTCATGGCTGAAGCTAATGTGGCACCTCAAGTCATAGTGGTGCCTGAAGTGATGGCACCTGAAGCAAATCAGCAGCCTGAAGCCAATGCCTCTGCTCCTGTTCCGCCTCCAAGGCCCCATACAATTGAGCAAGCATACAACCAAGATGATCAGCTCATTACTGTCCGGTGGCCCATTCTGACTCCACCACCTACTACTGGACTGCATGCTGCTGGTCCTCAGTTTGATCATCATGTTGAGCACATGCCTCAAGTTCAGAAGCCTAAGCCAAGACTGCCAAGATTTCCAGGTATTTCCACCTCTCAAGGATCATTCAATTCTAATAGCTTCACTGCGCACAACACATTCTTTGACAACGCTAAGAACCCATATTCCAAGGCAAGAATATCATCAGATAGGTTCTGGAGCCATCAGCAGCGCAGTTATTACTCAAGAGTACTCTATGATCAAGGGCGCATTTTCCCTCATATGCGTCTTGACACTGAAGCTATTGCTGGTCTGCCCTGTCTGGAGGAAGCTCTTGATTGCTTCTGTGATACTGGCCTGCTAAATTTTGTAACTGACAAGGAGCATTGGAATGAAGAGCTGCTTCTGCAATTCTATGCAACCCTCCACATTCGAGGCTACATCAGGGATCCGAAGACATGGGTCCTTGAGTGGATGAAAGGCAATGTCCATCATGAAGCCAAAGCCTTTGATCTCATTGAGCTTACTGTCCTGCCCACTCCAGGAGACCTGTATGAACCTGGCTGTCAATTGCACAATGAAGCCTTGGAGAGTATCTTTCATAAGCGCAAGCCCAACATGAGCCAAATGCTAAGCATGATGAAGCCTTTGCCAAATGATGCTGAATATCCTAAGGAATTATTTGTTGAAGACCTAGAGTACCTGCCACTCACCATCTATCATATCATCTGGCGTACTCTATGGCCTGTCAAAGGACATTCTTCATCAGCCAAGCTTGAAGGAACCATGAAGACTTTGGTCTCCTATATCTTCAATGGCATCAGCTTCCATGCTCAAGATTTATTCATTAGGCAATTGGCTATGTCTGGCTCTGATCTGTTTGGTTTGAAATTCTATGCCCCATGGATTATGCGCCTCATCAAGCTGCATTCAGCTATCACCTATCAGCCCTTTGCTCGCCACCATCATATATTCTTGCCTGAGGTTGATATGTCAGCTGAAGCTATATACGAAGAGCTTGCCAAAGAGCCTGTTAGTCTTCACAACGTTGATCACCAGAGCTTCACTCAGCAAATTGAAGGAGTTCCAGCAGTCTCTCGCATTTATCCTCTGGCTGGCCGTACTCGTCTACCTCGACACGCTGAAACCGAAGCTACTGAGAGCACCATTGCCCAAAGGCCTCAGAAGCGATCTCGTGTTCTCAATAACCGAGAGCTTTTGGTTGCCCTCCATCAGAAATATGATAAGCATCACTACTGGTTAAAGCGTTAGATGCAAAGCCTCTTGGTGGACGTCAATCGCATTCGCAATCTTGCCACCAAGAATGGCTTTGTTGCTCATGAAACCTGTCGGAGGTCTTGGAAGAGTTTAACCTTGCTGAGTGCTGAAGTGGATCTTCAAGACGATGGCTTCACAGAGAGATTCAAGTTTGACCACACTCATCCAAGGAATGATGTTATGCGTCAAACTCCGTCTCTTGAAGATTCTGAATACTCCTCCTCCGCTGCAACAATTGACGCCAGGGTGATAGATGATCAAGCTGATGCTACCTCACCTCCTCCTACTTCAGCGCGCATCGACACTGCACCAACTACTTCTGCACCACCAAACACCAATGTCGACCCTGCATCCTCCCCTGCTCCAACTAGGAACGAGTAAAGGCTCTATGTCTTCAAACATTTTTGGTCCTTACTGACAAAAGGGGGAGAAGCATATGAGTTGATAGTCTTCAAGCGGGTCAATATGGGCGGGTGCTTCATATTTTGCCTAGTGATTACAACTCTCGTTTTTGCTACATTTGGTTCTTTGAGTTGTAACACTTAAACTGATGGTCGTCTGCTACGTTTTTCAGCTACTCTGTAATGCGATGATAAATTCCGCATCTGCTACCTTATATTCCGCACTTAGTCATTATTGCACACGTCCATTTTTCATTATGCATGTCATTATATTCGACACATCATTTGTGCATGATGAATTGTCTTCATAAGTTGAAGAGGATCTCCACAAGTACAACCTGCCATGTGCATTTGCATTCAAAGGCAAATCAACTATATGCACATCTTCAGGGGGAGCCTTTGCTACTTACGAAGACAATACCTTTATCTTTTACAATTTCACATACTTTTATCCCCGTTGAAAACTTCAACCATTTTTTTCATCAATCACGAAAAAGGGGGAGATTGTAAGTGCATCTAGTGCCAGCCCTAGTTGGTTTTGGAGTATTGACGACAAACCTGGTTGAGGAACTAATGTGTTTGTGAGAATTGCAGGATAACACAGGTAGTAGTCCCTCATTGATTCGGTTTACCTACCGGAGACGACACCTAAAAATGTATGAAGACATTGACAACAGTGGTGGTACATGAAGATAATCATATTGAAGACTATGACAAGAGAAAACATTGTGTGAAGACTATGGAGAGCGAAGACTTAGATGTTTCGTTGTTTCCTTTTTCTTCTTTGTTGAGTCATAGGAACCACCGTACTGTTAAGTGGGGTCCAAGTGAACTAAGTCAGAGTGACTGAAGTGATGCTCTACCAAATCCTATGTCTTCGAGCGAAGACAATGAGAGCAAATCTTATCAAGAGTTGGATGAGTCAGCTTTACTTGTAGCCCAAGTAAAGTTGCCGTGTGAGTGTTTGAAATCTGACCGTTGGAACACGTGTCAGTTCCTTAGTGACCCAGGGTCACTTCGGACAAATCAGGTCGGGTTGCCCAGTGGCTATAAATAGCCCACCCCCTACACCATAAATTGGTGGCTGCTCAGAGTTATTACACGGCTTTTGTCGTTTGAGAGCAACCCACCTCCGAAGCATTTGAGAGAGAAATCCTTGCGAGGACAAAGACAGAACACCCAGAGCCAAAGAGTGTTAGGCATCACTGAAGTCTTTCTGTCTGTGTGACCTGAAGACTTATTACACTTGAGGATTGTGTTTCCTCCAGCTGGTTAGGCGTCGCGTTCTGAGCATCCAAGAGTCATTGTGGATCGCCGGTGAACGAAGTCTGTGAAGGTTTGGAAGTCTACCTTGAAGACTTACCAGAGTGATTGGGCGAGAACTAGGTGTCCTTAGCTCAAGGGGAATAAGGTGAAGACGCGGTCTTCTGAGTTAAATCTCCGCCTCCCTAACCAGATGTATAGTTGTCACAGCAACTGGAACTGGTTTAACAAATCAATGTCCTCTCCGAGCTACTGGTTCTATCCTTTCCTTCCCTTTACTTACTGTCCTATGTTGTGAAGTCATTGCCTGCTTGCCTTATCTGATTGACTTCATTGAGTATCTACTTGTTGTGATTGGCTTCATTCCTTCTTCCATCTTGATCCCTACTGCCTAGCTGCTATTAGTCTTCGTGCTTTCACTTCATTGAATACATGGCTATGGCTTGTCTAGTGTAGTCTACTTTCCGCTGCATACTAATAGGATTGAGTTTATCTTTTGTCTTCAAAACTACCATGTTTTGAAGCATTTCATAAAAATCGCCTATTCACTCCCCTCTAGTCGATATACTGCACTTTCAAGAAGGACTCATGGACATGATGGTAAATTTCCTATATCCATTTGCTCTCATGCATACAGCCAAGATACATTTAAGTCATTGCTTGCTCTGACATGATTATGCATTCACTTGCATCTATATTCCATATTCACATGATTGCATACATGTAGGGGAGTCTATGAATGTTACATGTCTTTCCAAAGCTTTACTTGCTATTATCTATATCTTTATCTAAAGCAATGATGTATGTTGTCATCAATTACCAAAAAGGGGGAGATTGAAAGCACAAGTGCTCCCTTGGTGATTTTGTTAATTAATGTCAACATATCTCTTGTTGGACTAATACTTTTACCTAGTATATTTCAGATTAGTTCAACAATGGAGTGGCATGGACAAGAGGATGTGGAACCCCTTCAAGATACTAAGGACAGAATATTGGCAAAAGCCCAAAGTTCAGGACTCTACATTTTCTATTTCAGTGATCCAAGATCACATTGAGTCCATAGGAAAGCCAATACTATTAAAAGGGGATGAGGTGTTGCTTAAAGGCTTGCTTGCTCAAAGTGCTTAGTGATATGCTCCAAAGCCCTCAACCACTTTCTCATATCCACATATGTCCTAAACCTAAAGTCAAACTAGGCCCCACTGATTTGATCTATCCGGCGCCACCGAGTTCATTTGACATAGCCACTGCCAAAACCCTAATCAGTTTGATCTCACTGGTAGGGATCTCGGTCTTACCGAGATGGGATTGCACTAGGGATCTCGGTCTCACCAAGATGAGATTGCACATTCTCTGAAAATAGGTCTCACCGAGTCCGCAATGTGAACTCTCTGTTTCCCTTTCGTAACATCTCGGCCTCACCAAAATGAACGAATCGGTCCCACCAAGTTTGCCTGACCAACTCTGTGTGTGCCTATTACAGAAATCGGTCTCACCGAGTTGATGTGATCGGTCTCACCGAGATTACGTTATGCCCTAACCCTAATGAAATCGGTCCCACCGAGTTGATCATATCAGTCCCATCGAAAAGCCTAACGTTCACATTGTGAACTGAATTGGTCCGACCGAGTTTTATGATTTGGTCCCACCGAGATTGGTGAATTGTGTGTAACTGTTAGATTTTGTGTGGAGGCTATATATACCCCTCCACCCACTCTTCATTCATGGAGAGAGCCATCAGAACAAGCCTACACTTCCATTACTCATTTTCTGAGAGAGAACCACCTACTCATGTGTTGAGACCAAGATATTCCAATCATATCATATGAATCTTGACTCTAGCCTTCCCCAAGTTGCTTTCCACTCAAATCATCTTTCCACCAAATCCAAATCTGTGAGAAAGAGTTGAGTGTTGGGGAGACTATCATTTGAAGCACAAGAGCAAGGAGTTCATCACCAACACACCATCTATTACCTTTTGGAGAGTGGTGTCTCCTAGATTGGTTAGGTGTCACTTGGGAGCCTCCGACAAGATTCTGGAGTTGAACCAATGAGTTTGTAAGGGCAAGGAGATCGCCTACTTCATGAAGATCTACCCTAGTGAGGCAAGTCCTTCGTGGGCGACGGCCATAGTGGGATAGACAAGGTTGCTTCTTCGTGGCCCTTCGTGGGTGGAGCCCTCATGGACTCGCGCAGCCGTTACCCTTCGTGGGTTGAAGTCTCCATCAACGTGGATGTACAATAGCACCACCTATCAGAAACACGCCAAAAATCTCCGTGTCTCCAATTGCATTTGCACACTCCAATCACATCCCTTTACTTTCTTGCAAATTGCATGCTTTACTTTCCGCTGCTCTTATACTCTCGCCATGCTTGCTTGAAATGCATTGTGAATGTTTAAACTTGTGCTAAAACTCCACCTTAACTCAAAGATCATAAAAACTACTACCTTTATTTGTTGAGGGTCTAATCACCCCCCCTTCTAGACACCTCTTCTTCGATCCTTTCAATTATCTTCTTAACATGAAAATCATTGCCATTAGATCAACATGCAAAGTAGTATGCAACATTATTCTCAGGAGGGACGGTGAACAGCTCATGATGCCGCATGCCAGAGCATTCCAAGCTCAACTTTGCAATCAGACTCACAAGGCCTGGCATTTCATAGACAACACTCAGAAAAACTCTTAAAATACATTACATAAGTCAACATTCATGTGACTATGCATCTCAGCAGAGTAAATATTTACATCTGAACTGAACACAGGAATAGGAAAAAATGATTGACTATTCTCACAGAAAAGGGAGTTCCACTACAAAATATCAAATGCATGTCTTCTGGCTAACATCAATGAGCAAAATTTGACAAGGTTTTCTGATTCCAATATATCAAACTAATGTATTCTTGCTAACATCAATGATATAACTTTTACAAGCTCCTCCCTTTCAAAATATGTAATGCCTATGATTGTGGAACGGGCAGGATTTGTCAGCAGTTTGCACATTGAAATGTCACATGGAGCCGGATTAACTAGCGTATCCTTTTGTGCAGTTCCAATGAAATCAAACAATGTCTTGTGTAGCATGGTGTATTCGTATTTGTATGTTGCAAGTTGTTGAAGATGTTGGCAGCTCCATACAAGTAGATAGTCCGGTGGCCCAAGGAGACGACGAATGATTAGAGAACTATTCATATATGCGAATGATGGAATTATTATGGAGGACACGAACCATCAGAACATTTTGTGCAGTTCCACCGAAATCAAGCTGAGTATCCATGTCTACATAAATACAAAAAAAGCATGATGAATATAATAGTGGTACTAGTTGATTAAACATATGCTTACAACTATAATCATCTTCATTATCTTAACAGGAAAAGATAGCAATACAATAGCTTCAATTAAATATTTATTCAAAAAAATACAATAATATAAGTAGCACAACGTAACAAAGCACAATCATGTGGATGAAGGCCGATATTGACCTCGTTTGTTACAACTGCGTCGGCAACTGACTTGGTCAAACATTTCCCTATGGAGTGAATTTTGCACTCCACGTGTTGCTGAGTTTCACATGCTCTCTTTAGACTAGTCATGTCACCAATGTCTACTAATACTTTGTAAAGCTTCTCGATCATTCCTTGTGTAATTTGGCGCAAATAGTGACTGCTTCTTTCTGCAAAGTGGAAAGACCAACTGGGCCCAATAAAGCAACGTTTTGCCTAACACATTGGCTCCTTTTGTGCAGTTAAACTAAAATGAAAGTCAAAATAGAACTGGGCAGAAGTTTTGATATCCATGTATACAACAATAGGTATAAAGGGAACAATTACTGAGAAATAACGGTTGAGGACTTATACTCCCAGACGAAAATATATCTACCTTATCTTAATGGGAAACAAAGCTGGAGAGTAGCAATTCTCAAACAGTGCAATTCGTTCATATTAACTGAGACATTATCTTAACAATACCTTGTTTCAACATGTATAAAGAACGACAAAGCAGAAAAGTACCATTCCTAAAACAATGCAACAGATTCATATTAACAGAGATATTATCTTAACAGTACCTTGGTTAAACATGTAGAAAGAACTACAAAGCAGGATAGTACCATTAGTAAAACACTGTAGCTGACATATATTAACAGTGACATTATATCAACAATACATTTTATAAATATGTACTCCGGCCGATCCCTAACAGAAATGGTACTCCCGCCGATCCCTAACAAGTGTTTCAATTTTGAACTAAGATTCAGTAGTTAATCTTGAGAGTGGCATTGCTTAATTTTACAGGTGGCATTAGATTAACAAAAAGCATAAACAGTTCCAGGGGAGACTGGGCGCAACAACACCATGTGCTTCCATCGACTTATAAAGGGGGTGATGCAGAGTTTTGTTTCAACAAAGAAACAAGCATCATGTCTGGGTTGGAACAATTTTGCTCACTTAATGGTAAAAGACAGTAGTTCAATAGCTTCAATTCAACATTTATCCAAAAGCACACTGCACCATCATGTGGATGAAAGTCGGTACAGACCTTTCCTAACCAAGAATTGAAGCAACTCGCGAGGAGGACTTGAAAGAAATCTCAACACATATATGGAAATCCGATCTACTTTTGTGTATTTCCACCAAAATTAAGCGAAGTCGCAAGTGTGACATTCAAGTTGAACTGCACAAAACACTCTTAAAACAAAAGTGTTTCATGTAGCCAAGCAATATGTCGCAATAGCAACAAGTTGAATAGATATCCCTGTTTTAATAGAGGCAAAAAAGGAAAAAATTATTGGCCAATAAAGAGGGATGAAACATGTGGCCACAAAAAGAAGCATCTACATTATCTTGATGGAAAACGAAGTATAGGATAGTAGCATTTCTAAAACGGTTGTATTGATTCATATTAACAGAGAAATTCTCTTAAAATAACATTCGTTAAAAATGTAGTTTACTTTTAACAGTGGCATTGCTTCAATTTTCCAACGACATTCTTAGATTTACAATAGAAAAATAGTTGTATGGAACATGGGACATGCCAGCACCATGTGCCTCCACACGTATAAATGGGTGATGCAGAGTATGTTGCCAAGCAGCATATCTGTGTTGGTCCCCGATACATCTCCAACGTATCTATAATTTTTTATTGTTCCATGCTTTTATTTATGAAGTCTTGGATGTTTAATGGGCTTTATCATTCACTTTTACATCATTTTTGGGACTAACCTACTAACCCAAAGGCCTAGTCCAGATTGCTGTTTTTGCCTGTTTCAGGGTTTTGCAGAAAAAGAATATCAAACGGAGTCCAAACGGAATGAAACCTTCGCGAGAGATATTTTTGGAGAAAATCACGCACGCGGAGCTTGAGAACCACGTCAGGGGACCAAAGGGTGTCCCACGAGGGTGGGAGGCGCGCCCCCCTTCCCAGGGCATGCCCCCTGCCTCGTGCCCCCCTCGAGCGTCCCTCGGTGCCCTCCTTCTTCCTATATAAGTCTACGTACCCCAGAACCTCCGTGAACAGAGATAAAACCCTAATTCCACCACCGTACCTTCTGTTCCCGTGAAGATCCCATCTTGGAGCCTGTTCCGGAGATCCACCGAAGGGATCCATCACGGAGTTCTTCTTCAGCATCATCATCGCTCTCACCATGAGTTGTGAGTAGTTTACCACAGACCTTCGGGTCCATAGCTAGTATCTAGATGGCTTCTTCTCTCTCTCTGGATCACAATACAAAGTTCTCCTCGGTCTTCGAGGAGATCTATTCGATGTAATCTCTTTTTGCGGTGTGTTTGTCGAGATCCGATGAATCATGAGTTTATGATCAAGGTTATCTATGAAAGATATTTGGTTCTTCTCTGAACTTTTTATGTGTTCTCATAATGTCTTGCAAGTCTCTTCGAATTATTGGTTTGGTTTGGCCTACTAGATGTGTAGTTCTTGCAATGGGAGAAGTGCTTGGCTTTGGGTTCAATCTTGCGGTGTCCTTTCCCAGTGACAGTAGGGGCAGCAAGGCACATATTGTATTGTTGTCATCGAGGATAAAAAGATGGGGTTTATATCATATTTCTTGAGTTTATCCCTCTACATCATGTCATCTTGCTTAAGGTGTTATTCTGTTCTTATGAACTCAATACACTAGATGCATGCGGCATAGCGGTTGATGTGTGGAGTAATAGTAGTAGATGAAGGCAGGAGTCGGTCTACTTGTCTCGGACGTGATGCCTATATACAATGATCATGCCTAGATAGTCTCATAATTATTCGCTTTTCTATCAATTCCTCGACAATGATTTGTTTACCCACCGTAGAATATCGCTATCATGAGAGAAGCCACTAAAGAAAACTATGGCCCCCGAGTCTATTCTCAACATATCAATCTACATCTACTTTACTTTGATCGCTTTTATTTGCTGTTCTTATAAACCAAAAATATCAAAAATATAAACTATCAGATCTCACTTTCGTAAGTGACCGTAAAGGGATTGACAACCCCTTATCACGTTGGCTGCGAAGTTCTTATTTGTTTGTGCAGGTGCGAGGGACTCGCTCGTGGTCTCCTACTGGAATGATACCTTGGTTCTAAAAAACTAAGGGAAATACTTACGCTACTGTGCTGCATCTCCATTTCCTCTTCGAGGGAATACAACGCAAGCTCAAGAAGTAGCAAGAAGAGTTTCTGGCGCCGTTGTCGGGGAGGCTTACGTAGAAGTCATATACCAAGTACCTATCACAAACTCTTATCCTTCGCATTACATTAATTTCCCTCTCGTTTTCCTCTCCCCCACTTCACCCTTGCTGTTTTATTTGCCCTTCTTCCGCCGTGTGTTTATCGTTCACTTGCTTCTTGTTTGCTTGTGTGTGTTGGATTGCTTGTTTGTCACTATGGCTCAGAACAATACCAAATTGTGTGACTTCTCCAATACCAACAACAATGATTTTATTAGCACTCCGATTGCTCATATTACCGATGCTGAATCTTGTGAGATCAATGCTGCTTCGTTGAATCTTGTCATGAAAGATCAATTCTCCGGCCTTCCTAGTGAAGATGCTGCTACCCATCTAAACAACTTTGCCGATTTGTGTGATATGCAAAAGAAAAGGGATACAGATAACGATATTGTTAAATTGAAGTTATTTCCGTTTTCACTTAGAGATCGTGCTAAAACTTGGTTTTCCTCTTTGCCTAGAAATAGGTATGATTCGTGGAATAAGTGCAAAGATGCTAAGATCATCTCTCTTAGAAACGATATTATGAATTTTAAGCAACTAGATCATGAGCATGTTGCACAAGCTTGGGAGAGAATGAAACTAATGATACGTAATTGCCCTACACATGGTTTGAATCTATGGATGATTATTCAGATTTTTTATGCTGGCTTGAATTTTGCTTCTAGAAATCTTTTAGATTCGGCCGCCGGAAGCATTTTCATGGAAACTACCTTAGGAGAAGCTACCAAACTCCTAGATAATATTATGGTTAATTATTCTCAAAGGCACACCGAAATATCTACTAGTAAAAAAGTGCATGCTATCGAAGAAGTTAGTGTTTTGAGTGGAAAGATGGATGAACTTATGAAATTATTTGCTGCTAAGAATGCTTCTTCTGATCCTAATGATATGCCTTTGTCCACTTTGATTGAGAATAACAATGAATCTTTGGATGTGAATTTTGTTGGTAGGAATAATTTTGGTAACAATGCTTATAGAGGTAATTTCAATGCTAGGCCTTTTCCTAGTAATTCCTTTAATAATTATGGTAATTCCTACAACAACTCTTATGGAAAGATGCCTTCTGAATTTGAAACTAGTGTTAAGGAGTTTATGATCTCGCAAAAGAATTTCAATGCTTTGCTTGAAGAAAAATTGCTTCAGGTTGATGAATTGGCTAGAAGTGTGGATAGAATTACTCTTGATGTTGATTCTTTGAAACTTAGATCTATCCCACCTAAGCATGATATCAATGAGTCTCTCAAAGCCATGAGAATTTCCATTGATGAATGCAAAGAAAGAACCGCTAGAATGCGTGCTAAAAGAGAGGATTATATTAAATCGTGTTCTTCTGGCTATCATGAAAATAAAAATGAAGATCTGAAAGTTATTGATGTGTCTCCTATTATATCCTTGTTTTCTAGTATAAATCTTGATGAAAACAGGATTGGAGATGATTTTGCTTTAAAGTGTCCCAATGATTCGGAGTTTTTAGATCTTGATGCTAAAATTGCTAAAAGTGGGAGTGAAGAGATTAAAACTTTGCATAGTGATGGATTCAATTATGATAATTGCTCTTTGATTGATTGTATTTCCTTGTTGCAATCCGTGCTAAATTCTCCGCATGCTTATAGTAATAAAAAACTTTCACCAAACACATAGTTGATGCTTTGATGCAATCTTATGAAGAAAAACTTGAGTTGGAAGTTTCTATCCCTAGAAAGCTTTATGATGAGTCGGAATCTACTATTAAAATAAAAATAAAAGATCATGAATTCTATGCTTTATGTGATTTGGGTGGAAGTGTCTCCACTATCCCAAAAACTTTGTGTGATTTGCTAGGGTTCCATAAGCTTGATGATTGTTCTTCAAATTTGCATCTTGCGGATTCCACTATTAAGAAACCTATGGGAAGAATTAATGATGTTCTTATTGTTGCCAATAGGAATGATGTGCCCGTAGATTTCATTGTTCTAGATATAGATTGCAATCCTTCATGTCCTATTATTCTTGGTAGACCTTTCATTAGAACGATTGGTGCAATTATTGATATGAAGGAAGGAAATATTAGATTCCAATTTCCATTAAGGAAAGGCATGGAACACTTTCCTAGAAATAAAATCAAATTACCATATGAATCTATCATGAGAGCCACTTATGGATTGCCTTCCAAAGATGGCAATACCTAGTTTTATCTTGTATCGTGCCTAGCTAGGGGCATAAAACGATAGCGCTTGTTGGGAGGCAACCCAATTTTATGTTTTTTGTTTTTGCTGCTGTTATGGAATAAATATTGCATCTAGCCTCTGATTAGATGTGGTTTCATGTCTTGTTTAGAGTCTGTTCCAAGTAGAACCTTTGGGAAGACTTGCGTGAAGTTTATGTGATCTTGCTGTGAAAAACAGAATCGTTAGCGCTGGCTAAAGTGGTCTTCATATTTTACTGGAGCGTGCTTTTTAGTTGATTCTTTTTGCAGATGATTGGTAGACAAATTAATCAAATTACCAATTTAGTTTTAATTTTTTGGAGTTCCAGAAGTAGGCGAAACCTGTAGATTACTACAGATTGTTCTGTTTTTTACAGATTCTGTTTTTCGTGTGTTGTTTGCTTATTGCGATGCATCTATGAGTAGTATTGGAGGATATGAACCATAGAGAAGTTGGAATACAGTAGTTTTAACACCAATATAAACAAAGAATGAATTCATTGCTGCACTTTTGAGTAGTGGTTTGCTTTCTTATACTAACGGAGCTAACGAGAATTTTTGTCTACGTTTTGTGTTGTGAAGTTTTCAAGTTTTGAGTATTGCTTTGATGGACTATGGAACAAGGAGTAGCAAAGTCCTAAGCTTGGGGATGCCCATGGCACCCCAAGTAAATTCAAGATAATCAAAAGCCTAAGCTTGGGGATGCCCCGGGAAGGTATCCCCTCTTTCGTCTTCATCCATCGGTAACTATACTTGGAGCTATATTTTTATTCGCAACATGATATGTGTTTTGCTTGGAGCGTCTAGTATAATTTGAGTCTTTGCTTGTTAGTTTGCCACAATCATCCTTGCTGGACACACCTATTTGAGAGAGTTAAATATGGCCTAGAAATTATTAGAACACTCTATGTGCTTCACTTATATCTTTTGAGTTGAATAGTTTTTGCTCTAGTGCTTCACTTATATCTTTTAGAGCACGGTGGTTGTAATATTTTGTAGAAATTGTTGAACTCTCATGCTTCACTTATATCCTGTTGAGAGTTTATTAAAACAGCATGGTAATGTGTTTAGGCTAAAGAAACTAGTCTTCACATGATAGACATCCAATGTCAATGTAGTAAAAATACATTCACACTAAGTGCATTGAATAGAATGAGAAGTTGGATGCTTGATAATTGTTTTGAGACATGTGGATAGTGATATTAGAGTCATGGTAGTGCAGTTATTTTTAAATTAAGAAATACTTGTGTTAAGGTTAGTGATTCCCGTATCATACATGTATGGTGAACCACTATGTGACGAAGTTAGAGCATGAGGTATTTGTAGAGTGCCAACCTTTGTGTGGAGGTCGGGGGCGCGCGATGGGTAAATCCTACCAACCTCCCCCCTAGGAGCATGCGCTGATTGCTTCGTTTTGATGACTCGTAGATTTTTGCAATGAGTATGTGAGTTCTTATGACTAATGTTGAGTCCATGGATTATACGCACTCTCACCCTTACACCATTGCTAGCCTCTCTTGTACCGTGCAACTTTCGCCGGTTACATAAACCCACTATATATCCTTCCTCAAAACAGCCACCATATTGTTCCTCAAAACAGCCACCATACCTACCTATCATGGCATTTCCATAGCCATTCCGAGATATATTTCCATGCAACTTTCCACCGTTCCATTCATATGACACACATCATATAGTCATATTGCCATTGCATGATCATGTAGTTGACATCGTATTTGTGGCAAAGCCACCATGCATTATCTTTATACATGTCACTCTTGTTTCATTGCACGTACCGGTACACCGCCATAGCCATTCCAAGATATATTGCCATGAAACTTTCCACCGTTCCGTTCATATGACATGCATCATATTGTCATATTGCCATTGCATGATCATGTAGTTGACATTGTATTTGTGGCAAAGCCACCATGCATAATTTTTATACATGTCACTCTTGTTTCATTGCACATACCGGTACACCGCCGGAGGCATTCATACAGAGTCATACTTTGTTGTTGTAGTATCGAGTTGTAATGAAAGTGTGATGATCATCATTATTAGAGAATTGTCCCATCGGAGGAAAGGCTAAATCTATAAAGCCCCGCCGCAAAAAAAGGAGAAAGGCCTAAGAAAAAAAAGGCCGCCCCCAAAAAAAGGGACAATTGCTACTATCTTTTTTCCACACTTGTGCTTCAAAGTAGCACCATGTTCTTCATTGTAGAGAGTCTCATGTTTAGTCGAATTTTCATTTTAGAACTTGGCCTGTATATTCCAACGATGGGCTTCCTCAAATGCCCTAGGTCTTCGTGAGCAAGCAAGTTGGATGCACACCCTATAGTTTCTTATGTTGAGCTTTAATTTATATTTAGCTCTAGTGCATCCGTTGCATGGCAATCTGTCGGAGATATTGACCATGGGTACCCTCGGCGACTACCCTTGGTATTTTAAGACAAATGACAGCCGCCTGGTCAGCAGCGGCCGCCTGCTCCTCAAGCCGCCTCCTAGGGTGGCCTGTCCTAGGAGCCGGCTGCCAGCAGGCGGCAGGGACCCAGCAGGCGGCAACACCAACACCACCAGCCAGCAGATGGCCCCGCACTCCTCCCTCGGGGAACACGCTGAGGGGGGTCCCAGCGTGGCGGGGGCGTGGCTACAGGAGAACATGTCCTTAGAAGATCTGTAAGGGTGTGGCTACAGTGGCCGTGTACCTTATAAATATCCCCTAGGCGGCGGGTCACTATAGCCACGAAGCTCGTGACCAAGCAACGGTCAGAGGAGGCCACGATCCCACTTCCCACAAACGGCGGGGCCAGCGGGCGGCTGGCCCCATCGGTCAGTGGGTAAGCACACGAACAAGCAGCCCCTGGCAGGCGGCCAGGGGAGACGGCCGTCTGGTAGCAGACGGCGAACCCCATCCTAGAAGCCCGAGCCTCATCAAGACGATGGGATGGGGCGAGGCAGCGGCGTACGGCGAGGGGCGATGGAACTGTAGCCATCTCCTTCCTGACAAGGCTATCGTCAGCAAAGGCACCCCCACAGTGAAAGACAATCACGAGGGGCCCGCGGGCGGCGGGCCCCAGCAGATGGGCGGCGAGGCCGGTGCCAGAAGACACTGACGGCTGGGGGCCACACTATCAAGATTACCATTGTACCCCTGGGGGTAGGCCTATATAAACCCCCCAGGGTCCTCCATGAGGAGGGGCTGGAAGGTTGGCTATTAGAAGATCACAAGATAAAACCCAAGATAGAGAGAGGAGGTGGGCGGGCCTTGTTCATCCTCTTCCTTTGAACCTCACAGCTCAAGGAGCAATCTTGTAGCTACTCTAGTGCTATCAGTCATGACGCGGAGCCCCCGCAGAGCAGGACTAGGGGTGTTATCTCCTCGGAGAGCCCCGAACCTGGGTAAGATTCGTAGGCGTCCTAAGTATCGCTTTATCTCGCTTCCCGAGCCCGGCGACGTTCTTTTGACCCCATGCATGATAAGCCATCCGTTGGCATATGTCATCCCAAAACCCCGACATTTGGCGCCCACCGTGGGGCTAGGTGCACCGTCGTCCGGAGACATGTTCTGGACGAGAAACCTTGTTCCTTTCAGGCGAGAGTAGCTAGCCCGGCACGCCCGCTGGCGTGGAGACCGGGATGCTTCGCAGCGCTGAGGCTGCATGCGCCGTGGGCGGGCTCGCCGATCTGCTCGGTGCCGCCCGCATCCACGACGAGCCCTCTACGGCGGCCGAGCCAGTGGCGCCGGAGAGCTTCCTCGTCGATCTCCTCGACAAACTTCACCTCGTCGACGAGCGGGCCTCTGACGTGGAGTCAGTGGGCTCTTCCGACCCACCAGTAGACATGATCGTCGACCCCGACGCGAGAACGGACGACTCCTTCCCCGAGCACGTGGAGATCGTCAACGACCCTCTTCCCGTTCTTCCAATCTGCGGCACCATCGGCATCGTCACGGAGGTGCTCGTCACCGACCACAGCGAACCATCATGCAGAATGGGTCCAGACCCGCACGAGGCCGCTCTGCAGCACCTCGCCGCCCCTGTCACGGCGGGGGCAAACGGCGCGGAGTTGGAGGCGCTCCGCGTTTCGCTCCTCGACAGCGCCAATAAATTGGCTGCCTCCCGACGCCTCACTGAAGCCTACCGCCGTGAAATGGACCGCGCCATTTGTGGCAAGCCGGCTGCTGGCGAGCCTAGCCGAGTCGGCGATGTCCGCGATAGCGGCGGGCTGCTAGCGGACATGCTGGGGGGCCCACGGCCTGTGTACCTCACTCCGTCTGAGAACCTAAGGGCTGCCCAGGCGGCAGTCGATGAGATGGGCCACTTGGAGGGAGACGAACTCCGTTGCATGACCCAGCGTGCCTGCCAGCTCCTCGACGCTGCTGCTCCGCAGCAGGAGGCCCGCCACCGGGTATCAGAGGCGGGCACGCACGCCGGCAACCGCCCTCTTTGGCGGGATCAAGGAGCCACGTCCCGCTCTCCAACAGTCGGCGCCACCAACCGGCGAGACTCAGAGCCCGCTGCCAGCCACAGCCGGCAGACGCGCTTCACCATCGAGCGCAACGAAGACGGCCGCCCAAGGGCCGTAGAACAACGAGGGGAGCAGTCGCCTCCTCCCAGGCGGGAGAGGCACGTGTCTCCTCCGCCTGTTGACCACCCCTCTCTGGCAGGCCGCCGGGGCCGCCGCGAGGGTGTCGGGGAGAACGACGCCCGCCACCGCCTGGACCGTCTGGCACGCTCCCAGGCGGTTGAAGAAGAAGATGACCTCGGTCCGGCCTGCTTCAGCCCTCGCATCCGCAACGAGCCTTTTCCCAAGGGCTTCTCGCTCCCCAGGGACACCCCCAAGTACAATGGATCAGTGAAACCAGAGGACTGGCTGGTGGACTACTCCAGGGCTGTCAGCATAGCCACCGGTAACAGGCGTGTCGCGGTGAAGTACGTGCCCCTCATGCTCCAGGGCACGGCTCGGACATGGCTGAACAGCCTCAAGCCCAACAGCATCAATGGCTCGCTAGACTTCACCAACGCCTTCACACGCAACTTCACCAGCACCTACAAGCGCCCTCCCAAGACGCGTCAGCTCTCCCTGTGTGTCCAAGGCCCGGAAGAGTCAACCCGTGACTATCTGACGCGTTGGGCAGAGCTGTGAAACTCTTGCGAGGGAGTGCATGAGGTGCAAGCCATCGAGTATTTCACGGCCGGGTGCAGAGAAGGCACCTTGCTCAAGCACCGGCTCCTGTGCGACGAGCCGGCAACGCTGGATGAGCTGCTAAGCATAGCAGACAAGTACGCCACCGCTGACTCCTCCATGAAGACCGAGCTGCAAGTGGATGCTTCTGGCAAGATGACCCCACCAACTTCCAAGACACCGGCAGGAGAATCCAGCCGGCACCAGCAGACCAACTGCCAGAAGCGCAAGGCCCACGCGCCAGTTGCCAACAGCCGGCTGGTGGCAGCGGTCGACGGACAGCAGCCAGAAGCTCAAGCAGGGCCCAAGCGCCAGAAGAGCGGCAAATCGGTGTGGCAGCCGGCCTTCTCCTTTGATCAAGCCTTGGATGCCCCCTGCAAGTTCCATAGCGGCGCGAAGCCCTCCAATCACACCACACGAAAGTGTCACTGGCTCACAAGGATCGCGAGGGGAGAAGCTCTGCCTCCGCCGCCTACTGGACAGCCGGCTCCGCCTCCTAATCCGCCGGCTGCTCGTCCTGGCGGCCAGATCCAGGATGAATTCTGAGAAGAAAATAGATCCTATGTTGTCTTCACCAGCCAGACGGACGATAGGCACAGCCAGCGCCAGCAGCGCAGAGAAGTCAACATTGTTGCCGTCAAGAACCCAGAATTCATGCACTGGTCTAAAAGGCCTGTCAGCTGGAGCCGAGAGGATCACCCGGCTGTCATGCCCTCTCCAGGAGCCTATGCCTTGGTCCTGGACGCCACTCTCTCCACTGACAGGCGGGCCTGCCATTTCTCCCGAGCCCTGGTGGACGGCGGCAGCAGCATCAACATGATGTACCGGGACACCATGGAGAAGTTGGGCATCAAAGAGAAGCAGCTTCAACCTACTAGGACCGTGTTCCGTGGCATTGTGCCAGGCCTCTCTTGTTCACCAATCGGCAAGGCCAGGGTCGATGTCTTGTTTTGTGACAAGACGCACTTCCAGAGGGAGCCGGTCTGGTTTGAAGTGGTAAATCTGGAAAGTCCCTATCACGTGATCTTGGGCCGGCCCGCTCTTGCAAAGTTCATGGCTGTCCCCCATTATGCCTACCTCAAGATGAAGATGCCTGGTCCCAAGGGAATAATCACCATGACCGGGACTACGAGAAGTCCATTGCATGCGCGGCGGCCAGTAGTCGCCTGGCAGAAACCCTTGTTGTGGCTGAGGAAAAGCGCCGTCTGGAGCGGCTGGTGGCAATGGCTGGCGAGCAGCCGGCCATACCAGCCGATCCCAAGGAGGCGGAGCCGCAAGGCTCATTCCAGCCCTCCAAGGACACAAAGAAGATTGCCTTGGACCCGTCTCACCCGGAGCAATTCGCTGTCATAGGGTCAAGCCTAGACGGCAAATAGGAAAGCGAGCTCGTCGATTTCCTCCGTGAGAATTGGGACATCTTTGCATGGTCCCCCAAGGACATGCCTGGTGTCCCGACGGATTTCGCCGAGCACAAGCTACACGTGAGAGAAGATGCAAAGCCTGTCAGGCAGCCGCCTGTGAGAAGAGAAGGGAAGAGTCATTGGGGAGGAAGTCGCCCGCTTGCTAGCAGCCGGCTTCATCATGGAAGTCTTTTATCCCGAGTGGCTGGAGAATCCAGTCCTGGTGCTGAAGAAGAACAATAAATGGCGCATGTGCATTGATTACACCAGCCTGAACAAAGCTTGCCCTAAAGATCCGTTTGCTCTGCCACGAATAGATCAAGTGATTGACTCCATGGCCGGATGCGAGCTGCTGTCTTTCCTTGATGCTTATTCGGGGTACCACCAAATCAAGCTTGATCCAGCTGACCGTCTGAAGACTGCCTTCCTCATGCCGTTTGGGGCCTTCTTCTACCTGACCATGGCGTTCGGCTTGAGAAATGCCGGCTCCACCTTTCAGCGTTGCATGCAGAAGTGTCTCCTCAAGCAGCTTGGCAGGAACGCCCACATTTACGTGGACGACATTGTGGTGAAGACGGAGAAGAGAGGAACCCTTTTGGAGGATCTCCAAGAAACATTTGAGAACCTGCGCTGCTTTCGGATTAAGCTTAACCCAGAGAAATGCGTCTTCGGGGTACCAGCAGGCCAGCTCCTTGGCTTCCTGGTATCCGAGCACGGCATTGAGTGCAACCCCGTGAAGATCAAAGCCATTGAGAGGATGGAACGACCGACCCGCGTGCGGGATGTCCAAAGATTTACGGGGTGCCTGGCATCTCTCAGCCGCTTCATCAGCCGGCTGGGAGAAATGGCACTCCCCCTGTACCAACTGATGAAGAAGACCACTTGCTTCGAGTGGAATGACCAGGCGAACGAAGCTTTCCAGCAGCTCAGTCGACTACTGTCCACCCCGCCTGTCCTGGCAGCGCCCGCAGACAAGGAACCCATGTTCCTTTACATAGCCGCCACCAGCCGGGTGGTCAGCACTGTCATTGTGGTCGAGCGCCCAGAGGACGATAGAGCCTTGCCCGTCCAGAGGCCCGTCTACTACTTGAGCGAAGTGCTGTCAGCGTCCAAACAGAACTACCCCCATTACCAGAAGATGTGCTACGGCGTGTACTTCACCGCCAAGAAACTCAAGCAGTACTTCCAAGAGCATTCTGTCACGGTCGTCTGCACGGCCCCGCTTGCTGAAATCATGGGGAACAAAGATGCCTCAGGAAGAGTGGCCAAGTGGGCCATTGAGCTGGCCCCCTTCACCATCTTCTACCAGCCGCGCACCACCATCAAATCGCAAGCGTTAGCCGACTTCCTCGTCGATTGGGCTGAAACCCAGTACCTGCCGCCTGTGCCAGACTCAACCCATTGGCGGATGCACTTTGACGGGTCAAAGATGTGCACCGGCCTGGGAGCCGCCGTCGTCCTCACCTCCCCGAAAGGTGATAAGCGCAAGTATACCCTGCAGATCCACTTTGCCGCCTCCAACAACGTGGCCGAATATGAGGCACTTATCCACGTGCTCTGGATGGCCAAGGAGATTGGCATCCGCCGAGTGCTGTGCTACGGTGACTCAGACTTGGTTCTGGAACTGGGGCGCCAATGATGCAAATATGGCAAGCTATCGCTTCCTTGTCCAGCAGATCAGTGGACACTTTGATGGATGCGAGTTCCTCCATGAACCACGTGCTGATAACATGCAAACAGACACCTTGGCGCGAATCGGTTCCACCCGCCAAGCAATACCAGCCGGCGTGTCTCTCCAATGCCTGCGCAAACCGTCTATCAAGCCTTCACAAGAGTCGGAGTCAATCTTCATACCAGCCGACCTCGGGGCAGGCGGCCTCGCGGTTTCGGCTGCTGGCCCAGAGACTGCCCCAGCAGGCGGCCACGACACTCCAACTCGAACAGACGGATCACCTACGGACGCGCCAGCTCCTGGCCCGGGGACTGCTCCAGCAGACGGCCAGGAGCCGCCGGCTCCAGCAGACGGCTCGGGGACTTCGGATACACAGCAGGCGGCTCAGCCTAGCACCCCAACTCCCAGCCCAACCACCCTGGTCTCTCTGGCTAAAGCAACTGGAGTCTCAGCGCCATCTTGGGCACAGCCAATCCTCACATTCTTGCTCAAGGGGGAGCTGCCAGCAGAAGAAATTTCGGCACGACAAGTCCAACGCCGAGCCTCAGCTTACACCATTGTCAACAAAGAGCTCGTCAAAAGGATTGCGACGGGCGTCTTCCAACGCTGTGTAGAAGCAACAAAAGGGCTGGCCATCCTGAAGGACATTCACCAAGGAGAGTGCGGCCACCACGCGGCCTCAAGATCTCTCGTAGACAAAGCTTTCCGCCACGGTTTCTTCTGGCTGAATGCTTTGGACGACGCCAAAGATTTGGTGAGAAAGTGCAACGGCTGCCAACGCTTCAGCTCCAAGCAACACTTGCCAGCTTCTGCACTCAAGACTATTCTGATCACTTAGCCGTTTGCCGTCTGGGGTCTGGATATGGTAGGACCTTTCAAGACTGCCAGAGGAGGCCTGACTTACTTGCTCGTGGCAATAGATAAATTAACCAAGTGGATCGAAGCCAAGGCAATCAAGAAACTCAATGGCCCAACTGCTGTAACATTCATTGTAGATATCACAATCCGGTATGGTATACTGCACAGCATCATCACCGACAACGGCACAAATTTTGCCAAAGGCGCACTTGCCCGTTTCTGTGCAACTCAGGGCATCCGACTGGACCTAGCGTCCGTTGCCCACCCACAGTCTAATGGCCAAGTCGAGCGTGCCAACGGCCTCATCCTATCTGGCATCAAGCCCCGGCTGGTCGAACCTTTGGAGCAGTCGGCCGGCTGCTGGATCGAAGAACTATCGGCTGTCCTGTGGAGCCTCAGAACCACTCCGAACAAATCCACCGGTGTCACTCCCTTCTTCCTCGTCTATGGGGCCGAGGCCGTCATCCCCACGGACGTTGAGTTTGACTTGCCTCGCGTCACCATGTACACAGAAGCTGAAGCCAAAGAAGCACGCGAAGACGGCATGGGCTTGCTGGAGGAGACCCGGCTAGTAGCACTCAGCCGCTCGGCCATGTACTAGCAGGGTCTCCGCCGCTATCACAGCCGGCGAGTGAAGCCACGCTCCTTCCGCGAGGGAGACCTTGTGCTCCGACTGATCCAGCGAACAGCCGGCCAGCACAAGCTCTCGGCCCCTTGGTAAGGACCGTTCATTGTCAGCAAGGTACTGGGCAACGGTGCCTACTACCTCATCGACGCCCAGAAGCCAAGAGCGCGCAAGAAAGACGACTCGGGCAAGGAGTCAGAGCGCCCATGGAACGCAAACCTTCTTCGACGCTTTTATAGCTGAAAGACAGTATGTGTCGTGCTATCTAAAGTTATTTTGAGAATCAGCGGGAACCCCGAGGAGTTCTCGGGGACTGCCCAACCCTTTATCTATATGATAAGATTTACGCATGTGAATGATTGTTGTTCACTCCTTTGTCCGGCACCGGAGCCTACCAGACGGCCCGGGGACTGGCCGCCTAGCCCTATGTCTAGAGAATTCTCCTTAAAAAGTCAGACAAGTAATGTGATGGCATCCAAGCCCTCTCCTGTCTCCAGTCACAGACTCACAGGACGCGGCTGTCCGGCTGGCAAGAGCCAAAGGCAAGAAGTGGTGCCCACATAAAAAATGGTTAAGGATAAAAGACATAGGGCCAGCCGGCCCTTAAAGCTAACAGCCGGCTGCCAAGTAGCCGGCCAACCGGTTCTAGGCTTGGCCAGACCGTCTTCCACAAGGCAGAATACTTTCCCACCCCCAAAATAGCCAAGTCCCTGACCCAGCCACAGAACCACAGAGTGGCTGTCTGGCTGGCAGGACGGCAGTTCAAGGGGTCGGCAAGGAGAAAGCTGCCACAAGGAAACTAGGGCAAGGCTAATCCTAGGACTCGGTGCAATTGCATAAAAACGATGCAGCATTGAAAATAATATTTACATCCAAAAGGCCTTAAGAGCCGCCTTGCGGGTGGAATTGTTCGGATTAACCCTACGAGTCTTACAGAAAGGCAGAAGATACAAATGAATATCCTAAGGAGCAGCAGGCTGGGCAGGTGGCACGACGGAGCCGGCTTCCGAGGAGGCCGCCTGGCGGGTCTCGGTCTAGACGTCTCCTGCAGCAGGCGGGGCCATTGCTCCCGGTCCGCTTGTTGAGGACTGGTCAGGCTGGCGACTGGCCGCCGGGTCCGCCTCCTGGGAGCTGGTCTCCTCGTCGCTGCCTTCCTCTTCCTCATCACCATCGCTGGAGGCGATCTCCTTGTCCGGCTCCTCCGACGCCGCCAAGTCTAGCCCGAAGTTACCAGGCGGCACCACAGGGCCCCTGTCATCCAACTCCGGGATAAAGTGGGAGGTGTCGGCGTATTCAGAGAGGGCGGCCGCACGTTGGACGAGCTCCTTCTGCTCAGCAGCCAGCTTCGGCTGGGCCTCCGCGCGGAAGGTCTCCAGCTATTCAAGGCTCAGGCCAGGATACCAGCTCTTGGCGAACTCCAAGGCGGTCCGTGCGCCAGCCCTTGCCGTGGAGCCCTTCCAGGCCTCGAAGCACTGGCCGGCTGCCTCCAGCCAGGCGGCTGTCCGGCTGGGGGTGCAAAGCATTGGCACACCTGGCCAAAGGGCGGCCAGGACTTGGGCGCCGGCACGCTGCAGCCGGCGGAGAAGACGGCGTACTAGTACAAGACGCACCCAAATGGTGAGAAGCTCCTCGGCCGGGGTCCTGGGCGCGTTGGGTGCGATTGCCCGGCCCGCCTGGCGCCTTGGAGCACGCTTGGCCTCGATGGCCTGGGTGGCAGCCACAGAGTAGCCCGGGAAGAACTCTGCCAAGACTAGAACAAGGATCAGAAGAAAAGCAAGATGGCTACTGCAAACGGCGAAAACAAAATGAGAAGGAATAAAAACAGAGGAAAACGAAACACACTTACCCGAATGGAGGACCGCGTGGCGATGATCTCCTGCATCGCCGTCTGCACGACGTCTCCCAAGGAGTTCATGCGGTCCAAGACGTCCCGCGACGCGATGATCCCGTGCCGCCTCCTCCGGATCTCCAGCTCGATGGCGCCGCATTGGTCGCCTTGTTCTCCGGCGCGGACGAGCTGGCCCCGCCGACTTCCACCTGCTGGGGCACAGAAGCCGCCCTCGCAAGGCGCCGGCGGGCTGGGCCTCGGGGGG
>LR738710.1:475979672-476094505 GCA_902687465.1 Secale cereale | reverse complement strand
GGGGGGGGGGCGGTTGCGGGCCAACCATCAGCATGCCCCCAGCCGGCGGCACCTCCGTCCCCACCGGACGGCTGCCCTGCTCCCCAGTAGGCGGCCCGAGGGGTGGTGGTGGCGTCTCCAAGATGACGTATTCGTCTCCCCCGTCGCCTGGAGCCGGCTGCTTGTCAGCAGCCGGCGCCTGGGCGGGTGGCTCCTGAGACCCTGACGCCGGGCGGACGGCGTGGCCCGCTGGCTGCTGGGGGCCCTTTCCCCACTCTCGGACGTGGGCGGCGTCTGGCTCGGCCTTCTTGGCAGCTTCGGCCTCCGCCTGGGCGGCGGCATCGGCCGCCGCTCGCTCACGCTCCACGGCCTCGCGCTCCGCGCGTGCCTCGCGGGCGTTCCTCTCTGTCGCCTCCCGGAGCGCGGCAGCAGGATCCACGCGAGGGGGCACTGGAGGGGCATCTGGGCCTCCTACTACAGAGCCCGCTGGCACCCACAAGAGGGAAAGTGGCGCGCTGCAAGGACGTTCCGAAGAAACAAAGAATCAAGAAAGGATCAGCTCTGAAAGAAGAATAAGACGCAAAGAAGGAATGAAGGATACTCACCCGGACACGACCGGCCTGGCCTTGGGCTTCTTCGGCATGTTCGCCCTGGCGGCCGCCTCCTAACGCCTCGTGGCGGCGGTGGACAGCCGAAGCTTCTTGGGTGGGGCACCGGTTGGCCCTGCCGGGACCGCCGTTTCCCACCGCCTGCTGTGCCGGACGGCCCCGCCTGCTGGCTGGCGCGGACGGGTGCCACCTCCATCCCCTCATCGTCATCCGGCCAGCTCTCGACGCCGCCTTCTGGCAGGGCACCCGACGGCTAGTCCCCGCTGCCCGTCACCTCTTCCTCCTCCATGGCAGCGGCGGCCCCAAGACCGGGGTCGCTCGTATCGCTCTGGGAGCGATGCGGCTCTAGGGGCGGCCCAGTTGGTTGGAGCCCGGCGCCGGCTGGCCTGGGAAGATCCGAGCCAGGCATTAGCACCAGACGACTACGGCAGCCGGATAAAGAAGAAAGAAAAAAGAGGGACGAAAAACTTACTGCGGGAGGCTGGCTGTTGTGGCTGTACGGAGCTTTGCCGAAGGCCCAGCCAGAATCAGAGACTTGGCAGCTAGAGATGTGGTTCACCAGCCGGGCCACCTCCCCGTATGGCAGGGACTTGGTGCAGGTCCGGCTGGGGTCTCGGCGCCCGCTCATGTCACAGATGAGGTGGGGCCTGCGCAGCAACGGCAGCACCCGGCGCTCGGCAAACGTCAATAGCAGATCTGTGAAGTCCAGACCCTCATCGTCTCTAAACTCCCGGAGATGGCGCAGGGAGACGGAGGCGCCTTCTGTTAAGGCGACGAGCCGGGTCCTCCAGGAGTCCCGAGGCTCAGCAGGCGGCCCCGGCACCCACTCCGACAGGCAGATGAAATCTTCCTCGGGGTCGACGTTGGAGACGTAAAAGTACGTCTTCTGCCATTGCTTCACAGATCCAACAATTTTTGGCGCCGGGAAGAAGTTTTTCGCCCCGGTGCGCCTCACAGCAATGCATCCCCCACACTAAGCGGCCACGCTCTGGATGGCGGTGCCGAGCTTCATATAGAAGAGCTTCGTCCAGAGCTCAATGGTGGGAAGGATGCCAAGATAAGCCTCGCAGAGAACGACAAAGGAAGAAATGGTCGTCACCGTGTTTGGCGTGAGGTGGTGAGGTTGGATGTGGAAGAAGTCAAGGAAGGAGCGGAAGAAGCCGCTCGCTGGAAGGCCGAACCCGCACGGAAAGTGCGAGCGGAAGATGACCCGCTCGCCTTGTTGCGGGGCCGGCCTGATCTCCGTCACCGGCGCCAGGCGCACGGTGACCCTGTCGGCCGGCGGCAACTTCCGCGACCGTCGGAGGACGTCCACTTGCTCCTGCAAGACCTCGCTGCCGTCCCGTTGATCGTGGTGTCGGGGAGGCGCTGGACCAGACATGGCTCGGGCGGTGGTTTGCTGTAACGGCGACGAGGAATAGCGAGGAAGAAGATGAAGGATGGGGCAAAGTGAGCGCGAGAGCGGCGCTAGCCCTCTCCCCCGGCCTCTATATAGGCCCAGGCGATGAAGGCGAGAGGACGGGCGTGGGCTTAACCACCCCACGTCCCGCACGACCCCCGATTTTCTCGCGCCTAATCTGCGCGCATTAAATGCGCGTGGGAGGGTAATCGATTACCCCTGCCACTTTGGATCCGCGCAGGGCCCGAGGCCCTTAGTGGCGGGCCCCGGCCCACTGTTACGTCCTGTCACGCGCGTGGGCTGGCAGACCGACGCGACAGGACGGTAAGGCGTGGGCGCTGCCAACGGTCCGCGGGCCTGTTCGACTGTCCGCTGACCAGGCGGTGCCTTCCCGTCGAAGATTCTAAGACGGCGATGCGGCTGCCAGGGGCCGGCTCCAGCGGCGCTGAGCCGACTGTTGGCAGACGGGCTCCTTTGGTAGACAAGTGACAGACGAAGAGCATGCCTGAGGGAAGAAGCTGCTGAAACCCCTCCGCATCTCCAACGCCCGCATCGGAGTTCCACCAGCTTCAGTGACTACTGTCGGAGATATTGACCATGGGTACCCTCGGCGACTACCCTTGGTATTTTAAGACAAATGACAGCCGCCTTGTCAGCAGCGGCCGCCTGCTCCTCGAGCCGCCTCCTAGGGTGGCCTGCCCTAGGAGCCGGCTGCCCGCAGGTGGCAGGGACCCAGCAGGCGGCAACACCAACACCACCAGCCAGCAGACGGCCCCACACTCCTCCCTCGGGGAACATGCTGAGGGGGGTCCCAGTGTGGCGGGGGCGTGGCTACAGGAGAACATGTCCTTAGAAGATCTGTAAGGGTGTGGCTACAGTGGCCGTGTACCTTATAAATATCCCCTAGGCGGCGGGTCACTGTAGCCACGAAGCTCGTGACCAAGCAACGGTCAGACGAGGCCACGATCCCACTACCTGCAAACGGCGGGGCCAGCGGGCGGCTGGCCCCATCAGTCAGTGGGTAAGCACACGAACAAGCAGCCCCTGGCAGGCGGCCAGGGGAGACGGCCGTCTGGTAGCAGACGGCAAACCCCATCCTAGAAGCCCGAGCCTCATCAAGACGATGGGACGGGGCAAGGCGGCGGCGTACGGCGAGGGGCGATGCCACTGTAGCCATCTCCTTCCTGACAAGGCTGTCGTCAGCAAAGGCGCCCCCACAGTGAAAGACAATCACGAGGGGCCCGCGGGCGGCGGGCCCCAGCAGATGGGCGGCGAGGCCGGCGCCAGAAGACACTAACGGCTGGGGGCCACGCCGTTGAGATTACCATTGTACCCCTGGGGGGTAGGCCTATATAAACCCCCCCAGGGTCCTCCATGAGGAGGGGCTGGAAGGTTGGCTATTAGAAGATCACAAGATAAAACCCTAGATAGAGAGAGGAGGTGGGCGGGCCTTGTTCATCCTCTTCCTTTGAACCTCACAGCTCAAGGAGCAATCTTGTAGCTACTCTAGTGCTATCAGTCATGACGCGGAGCGCCCGCAGAGCAGGACTAGGGGTGTTATCTCCTCGGAGAGCCTCGAACCTGGGTAAGATTCATAGGCGTCCTAAGTATCGCTTTATCTGGCTTCCCGAGCCCGGCGACGTTCTTTTGACCCCATGCATGATAAGACATCCGTTGGCATATCTCGTCCCAAAACCCCGACACAATCCCTACTCACTCACATTGATATCTATTGATGGGCATCTCCATAGCCCATTGATACGCCTAGTCAATGTGAGACTATCTCCCTCCTTTTTGTCTTCTCCACAACCACCTCTATTCCACCCATAGTGTTATATCCATGGCTCATGCTCATGTATTGCGTGAAAATTGAAAGGTTTGAAAAGATATAGTATGAAAACAAATGCTTGGCTGAAATCGGGGTTGTGCATGATATGAATATTTTGTGTGATAACGAGGGAGCATAGCCAACACTATATGATTTTGTAGGGATAACTTTCTTTAGCCATAGTATTTTGAGAACACATGATTGCTTTGTTAGTATTGCTTGAAGTATTATTATTTCTTATGTCGATCTAGACTTTTATCTTGAATCTTTCAGATCTAAACATTCATGACACAATTAAGAGAATTACATTGAAAAACTATATTGGTTAGCATTCCACATCAAAAATTCTTTTCTTTATCATTTACTTCCTCGAGAACGAGCATGAATTAAGCTTGGGGATGCTTGATACGTCTCCAACGTATCTATAATTTTTTATTGTTCCATGCTTTTATTTATGAAGATGTTTAATGGGCTTTACCATTAACTTTTATATCATTTTTGGGACTAACCTACTAACCCAAAGGCCCAGTCCAGATTGCTGTTTTTTGCCTATTTCAGGGTTTTGCAGAAAAAGTATATCAAACGGAGTCCAAATGGAATGAAACCTTCGCGAGAGATATTTTTAGAGAAAATCACGCACGCGGAGCTTCAGAACCCCGTCAAGGGACCAAAGGGTGGCCAACGAGGGTGGGGGCGCGCCCCTCTTCCCAGGGCGCGCCCCCCTGCCTCGTGGCCTCCTCGAGCGTCCCCTAGTGCCCTCCTTCTTCCTATATAAGTCTACGTACCCCATAACCTCCGTGAACAGAGAGAAAACCCTAATTCCACCGCCGTACCTTCTGTTCACGTGAAGATCCCATCTTGGAGCCTGTTCCGGAGCTCCACCGGAGGGGGATCCATTACAGAGTTCTTCATCATCATCATCATCGCCCTCACCATGAGTTGTGAGTAGTTTACCGCAGACCTTTGGGTCCATAGCTAGTATCTAGATGGCATCTTCTCTCTCTCTGGATCTCAATACAAAGTTCTTCTCGGTCTTCAAGAAGATTTATTCGATGTAATCTCTTTTTGCGGTGTGTTTGTCGAGATCCGATGAATCGTGAGTTTATGATCAAAGTTATCTATGAAAGATATTTGGTTCTTCTCTGAACTTTTTATGTGTGCTCATAATATCCTTGCAAGTCTCTTCGAATTATTAGTTTGGTTTGGCCTACTAGATCTATAGTTCTTGCAATGGGAGAAGTGCTTGGCTTTGGGTTCAATCTTGCGGTGTCCTTTCCCAGTGACAGTAGGGGCAGCAAGGCACGTATTGTATTGTTGCCATCCAGGATAAAAAGATGGGATTTATATCATATTGCTTGAGTTTATCCCTCTACATCATGTCATCTTGCTTAAGGCGTTACTCTGTTCTTATGAACTCAATACACTAGATGCATGCTGGATAGCGGTCGATGTGTGGAGTAAGAGTAGTAGATGCAGGCAGGAGTCGGTCTACTTGTCTCGGACGTGATGCCTATATACAATGATCATGCCTAGATAGTCTCATAATTATTCGCTTTTCTATCAATTGCTCGACAGTGATTTGTTTACCCGTCGTAGAATATCGCTATCATGACAGAAGACACTAGAGAAAATTATGCCCCCCGGGTCTATTCTCAACATATCAATCTACATCTACTTTACTTTAATCGCTTTCATTTGTTGTTCTTATAAACCAAAAATACCAAAAATATAAACTATCATCTCTATCAGATCTCACTTTCGTAAGTGACCGTAAAGGTATTGACAACCCCTTATCGCGTTGGCTGCGAAGTTCTTATTTGTTTGTGCAGGTGCGAGGGACTCACGCGTGGTCTCCTACAGGATTGATACCTTGGTTCTCAAAAACTGAGGGAAATACTTACGCTACTGTGCTGCATCTCCCTTTCCTCTTTGAGGGAATACAACGCAAGCTCAAGAAGTAGCAGTCCCATATTTGTTCTCTTTGAACCTTTTTCCTTTGCGAGGGTATCAAATCTAGCCCTGCACAAACTCCCTGACCCCCCCAGTTTCTTTCCTTTTTCGACAAAGTGATCAGTTCCTTGTAGATGTGTGTACTGGGTTACCCCATTTTTACCTTTTCGACCAAGAGAGTGGCTGGATAGACAGCCGATACTATTTTCCCTCCCTCCTTTTCTCATTGAGCCACGGCTAGATTCATGCTCCACCCCACCTCACCCTTCTTTCCTCTTTGAACCAAGACCCAGATTCGACGAAACACACTCGAAAAAGATCCGAATGCAGCTAGAGCAATGACGTTTTCAATGAAAGTCATTCTGTAGGGTCATAGGGATGTGGCGAGGCATGCAACGGGAGGCTGGATGTGCCCACACTACGTACGATAGCGAGGAAGAAGGCGTCGGAGGCCCTCCCGCACAGGTGCTGGGTGAAAGAGAACAGTGCAACTGACAATGGATTGCCTCCCTTGCCGAAGGCGATAGAGTGAACGCTGAACCTCCTCCCCTTCCCGGTGCGACGGGATCCGGATGACTCCTTCACCAACTATGAGTGAGGAGAGAGAGAGGCCATCGCAGTCTTGTTTAGATCTAATGAAGAGGTTGAGAGATTGTGAATAGAGCAAACCCTAGCAAAGGAACGCTAAGCCTCCAATGTGTATATATATGTAGTGCAGCGAGAGTGTGAAGAGTGCAAATCCTAGCGAACAAGCGCCAAGGCTCCAGCTTATACAGTACTACTAATCAAGCGGAGTGGTTTTTTTTTCTCTCCATAAGAATCGCTTTAAATTGTGTATGAAATGAAACTCTTTATAATGTACCAGCGGAGAAAACTACGAACAACTAACGATCAACGCATCCTAGTCGCACTTCATGTCGTTCACGTGCGGTACACTACCCTCCATTAAGTGAACAACCACACACGCGCAAAATTATAGGAAATGTGTGAGAGTGTGTACGAATATAGAAATTTAATTTCAATTACTTTGTATGTACAGTTTGCCCTCTCTCAGTGATTATGGTTTGTTGTGTTCGGCCTGAACTTGGTCAAACTTTACAAAGTTTGACTTTAGTCGAATCTAATACTCCCTCCATTGTTATATACAAGGCCACAATCAAAATTACAATTTGCAACGATACAAGGCCACTATGAAAAATGCATTTTGCATCTATACAAGGCCACTCACAGTAATCGAGACAAAAATTAATGATGTTTCCTCGTGCTACCAACTTGTTTAATACTTGCCTGCATGTAGTCATAATGATAATGTACTACTTCCATCTCATTTCTTCCTTGCATGCATGCAGACACATTAATGATCCCAGTTAACGAAAAGAAAAATTGACTAGCAAAGCTGTCATTAAATTTTTCCTTGGTACATGTAATATGTGTTTGTGGTCTTGTATAAGAGCATGATTAATAATATAGCCCATTGTTGGCTATAACATCTTGCCACGTCATGTATAGCCAATATAATAGCCAACACGTATAGTAGTGGGCTACAAAAATACTACTTTTATATCATATGTCCCACCATACACTCTCACATAGCTTCTTGGGGCATGTGCTATAGCCGACTGTAAGTCTACAGTCCTCTTCTCTTCTCTCTCATCTTCCCTCTCTTCCAAGTAAGCAAAGATATAATACTTAAATCCTTACAGCCCGCTTACGTCACCTTATTATACTTGCTCTAAGGGAATGCATTAATTATCCCTTGCATGCAGGTGTGTGTGAGAAGTTGACTTGCATGTGCCTCATTAATTAACCAAACAGAGTGAGAGCATTAGCTTTGAAAGTGCTTCAAAAACATGATAGTTTTGAAGACAAATGATAAGCTCAGGCCTATTTGTATGCAGCGGAAAGTGGACTACACTAGATAAGCCATAGTCATGTATTCAATGAAGTGAAAGCATGAAGACTAATAGCAACTAGGCAGTGATGATCATACAGGAAGAAGGAATGAGGCCAATCACAACAAGTAGATACTCAGTGAAGACAATCAAATAAGGAAAGCATGCAATGTCTTCACAACACAGAGCAGTAAGTAAAGGGAAGGAAAGGATAGAACTAGTAGCTCGGGGAAGACAGTGATTTGTTAGACCAGTTCCAGTTTGTGTGACAACTGTACGTCTGGTTAGGGAGGTTGAGATTTAACTCAGAAGACCGCGTCTTCACCTTGTTCCCCTTGAGCTAAGAACACCTAGTCCTTGCCCAATCACTCTGGTAAGTCTTCCAGGTAGACTTCCAAACCTTCACAGGCTTCGTTCACCGGCAATCCACAATTACTCTTGGATGCTCAGAACGCGACGCCTAACCGGCTGGAGGAAACACAGTCCTCAAGTGTAATAAGTCTTCAGGCCACACAGACAGAAAGACTTCAGTGATGCCTAACACTCTTTGGCTCTAGGTGTTTGGGCTTTGTCCTTGCAAGGATTTCTCTCTCAAATGCTTCAGAGGTGGGTTGCTCTCAAACGACAAAAGCCGTGCAATAACTCTGAGGAGCCGCCAATTTATGGTGTAGGGGGTGGGCTATTTATAGCCACTGGGCAACCCGACCTGATTTGTCCGAATTGACCCTGGGTCACTAAGGAACTGACACGTATTCCAACGGTCAGATTTCAAACACACACGGCAGCTTTACTTGAGCTCCAAGTAAAGCTGACTCATCCGCCTCTGGATAAGATTTGCTCTCATAGTCTTCGCTCGAAGACATAGGATTTGGTTGAGCATCACATCAGTCACTCTGACTTAGTTCACTTGGACCCCACTTAATAGTATGGTGGTTCCTATGACTCAACAAAGAAGAAAAGAAAACACGGAACATCTACGTCTTCGCTCTCCATAGTCTTCACACAATGTCTTCTCTTGTCATAGTCTTCAATATGATTTTCTTCATATACCACCACTGATATCAATGTCTTCATACATTTTTTAGGGGTCATCTCCGGTAGGTTAACCGAATCAATGAGGGACTACTACCTGTGTTATCTTGCAATTCTCACAAACACATTAGTCCCTCAACCAGGTTTGTCGTCAATACTCCAAAACCACTAGGGGTGGCACTAGATGCACTTACAAGCTTGTTGTAGAAGGTGGGATAGAGAAATATGCATTAACACATTTACTTTTACCTTGGTACCTACTACAATATTACTTTGTGGCCTTGTATACAAAAATGGAGGCAGTATGCAGAGTAAATAAAAACGGAGGGGTACTACCTCCATCTGGGTTTTTAATCAAAGCCTGACAACATATTCAGTTAAAAGTTGGACAAATAAAATTACAGGGGAGCTAAAGACAAAGTTGTGAAAAGGCTTAGAAATCATTGCAAATTTTTTGCTCTTAGTACCAATGTTGATGCTTCTTTGAGGAAACATTTGGTTCATATCCAATTGTGTGATAAAAGTGCACCAACGTAAACGACTGATGCAAGATGAACTTATGAATGATATCGTCTTTGTGGTAAGATGCAAAGAGCACTTATGGAAAACAACCCTTTCTTCATTGAAAATCGATCAACTTCACCAACGCATGCAACCATGAGACGCAACCATGAGCATCGATAGGTCATTGTGGTGATGCATCATCGATGTTGGCATCAAGTTTTGGTCATGCACCAATGAAGTTTGATAATCCTCATTGTGGTTTGTTTCTTCTCGATAATCAAGCTCGAGAAAGGAAGAACCACTTGGCAGAAGACAGTGAGGAGAAACAACAGTGGACATCCAATTTTGTGCAATTCCACTAAAATTGAGGAAGACACGCTCGGGTATGGCGATATGAATCGTTGTTTGGAAAAAATATAAAAAATGATATTTACTTAGTGTCGTTACTTTGTTTTGGCAGTGGAAAAGATTAACAGCGGCGTCTGAATTGTCAATAAGAATTATTGAAATGTACACAAAAAGTATAAGCATCATGATTATCTTGATGTGAACTAAAGCGGAAAAAATAAACTAAAGCAGGACGTAAGCATTTATCGACGCCTCTAGATTGGCAGCAGCATTACTTCAAAGGGACGTCACGTTAACATGGGCATTGCTTCATTTTACGAGTGATAGTTTTATATATTAGCAGAAGTAATAGGAGCATATGGACAATGAACGTACAACCACCATGTACTATTGTAAAAACATTTATACCAACATCGAGGCATAAACAAGTACAAGTTTTAGAGTAGGTGATGTTGAACCAGCCGACGAACCCTAGCTCTCGTACATGGGGAGCTGGGGAGTAGTGGTATAGAAGAAAACATGTATGGAGCGACCTGGGGAGCTGGACCAGTACAATGAAGCATGAAATCCAAAAGAATTTATACCTCAGGTGGGCGAGACGTGGCTTAGGCGGGTGGGCGGGCGGTATCTGCCCACACGACGGCAGCGAACAAGGGCACGGAGGACTTTCGTCCGCGCCGGCACCGGTTCCGAGAGGACATTGCGCATCGGCTTCCTCCATCGCCGACGGCGACAACGTAAACGCTGTACCTCCTCACCTCCCGCAGCGGACGGGATCCGGCTGGATCTGTGACCACCGATGAGGAGGGAGATTGAGATGATAGAGAGAGCGAGATGCGAGAAACTCTATCAAAGAAGAGGCTATGTATAAAATGGAGTAAAAACATCTCTCTATAACAGTGATTATAAAATAGAATACACACGCTCCCGAAAAAAGAAACGAAAATTGGCGGACAAATCTTTTTTTACGTACCAAGTAAGAAAAATTGATTTTTTCTTCAAAAAAGAAAGAAAACTCGATCAATAACACGCCCCCGCTTCGAGGTCGCACTTTGTATCGTTCTCGTGTGGTCCCCGACCTTCCATTATTAAGTGAACAAATTGAAGGGTCAAATTATTACGTATGTAATGCCTCTTCGTGTACAAATGCGCTCCATCGTGTACTCGCGGGTATGTTGGAGGCAGAGTGAGTGTGTGTACATTTCTTCTTGTACGTACTACTCCATTTATCTCACTTCATATTGTTTCCCACTCCTATGATATTCCTATCCTAGGAACAAACTAAGTTTGTGTGTGTAGGGAGAATGAGACATCGATGATGTGTACGAGTAGTCGCGAGAGTCGTCACTATGTGTGTTTGTGCACGCACACACACATAGACATGCATATATGTGTTTATGTAAAATTCTTAGTAGTACTTTCATCTCCATCTCCAATCATATTTGTGCAACTGGCACATTATTTACGTTATTAATAATTACGTAGACTAGCCACAGTGGGAGTAACTTCAGCAGTAACATCGAGTCTAACTCGGAAAATTTGCTTATGTGTCAATGAGTTAACGAGGAAAGAGGTAGTTTGAGTAACTTAGCTAGTTACTGTAACATCACATGTCACAATGCAATATGAGTCTATAACGTAAAAATGAAGCTTTGCATGATACTACCTCCGTCCTGGTTTATGATTTATTACTCCCCTTTGTAGTTTGTGCCAAACTTTAACCAACAATTTAACTAACAAAATGTTAATGCATGTTAACAAAAATTATATCGTTGGGTTTGTACTTGATCATAGTTTTCAATGATATAATTTTTTGTGACATGCACAAACATTTTGTTAGTTAAATTTATCGTCAAAATTTGGCACAAAATACAATAGGGATCAATACACCTAGTATTAAGGTAGTAACATAATCTAGGGATATGTGTATGTTACTCTCCATTATGGCTAGTCGTGGTACGTCCAACACCTCCTGTTTGTGGCCATACGGACTGCTGCCAGGCCCGCTCCTGACTGCCTTGGCCAACCCGAACCCTCATCATCACCCGCGCGCACTTCCCGTCCGAGACGGTCAGTGCCGCATTCATGGTCGGCCAGATCGGACGTGACCTCTCACTGGCGCCGGCTTTGAAGTGGCCCGTTGCCCTAACCGCCTCTCGGTGCACGTGATTGCTCGGCGTTCAAACGTCACCATGGGCGGACACAATATACATTAGAGTAAAAATTCCTTGGGGTCCGTGCTATAGCTAGTTGTCATCCCCCTCCTCGTCTATCTCTTCCAGTCATGCTACTACTCCATGGTGCGATCCATCGACAAGCAGGCGGGGAAGTTTGACTATACTCGGTTTGCAGTGAGTGGCATGCCGAGCGACGGAGCGTGTGGGTGGAGGAGGGTGAGACACGGACGCGACATACGTTATTTAAATGTTGGTTTTGCTCGATGGCGCGATCCAATGAAACGAAACGTTGGTTTCCAAACGAATGTTGTACTGTATGAGGGAGAAGCGGATTCAACGAAGAGTGATGGTTTGCTTCTCTTGTCCAAAAGAATATTGTACTGCATGCATCTCTCTCTCTCTCTCTCTCTCTCTCTCTCAGGTTTTGCATGCATGCAATGTGATTCTCTCTCTATGCAACCATGGCTTAAGCATGGTTAATAATATAGCCGATTGATGGCTAACATGTTGCCGTGTCATCTATAGCCGATGTAACAATCAACATGTATAGGCTACACAAAAGTACTACTCCCTCTATATATACATGCAAAGTGTATTTCTCATACAGTACTACTAGCCACCAATGTAATAGTCAACATGTATAGTAATGGACTACAAGAAAGTACTCCCTCCATCTCTGTTTACAAGTCATGCATGTGTACCTAGGTCGTTAATTTGGGAATAGCAGACACGCCGATGTGGCAGATAATTAAAGAAGAAAGAGAGGGAGTAACATAGGTAGATACTGTATCGTGCTAAATGTTATGCTACTCCCTCCGTTCCTAAATATAAGTCTTTTATGACATTTCAAAGGAAATACAACATACAGATGTATGTAGACATGTTTTAAAGTGTAGATTCACTCATTTTGCTCCGTATGTAGTCACTTGTTGGAATCTCTAGAAAGACTTATATTTGGGAACGGGGGGAGTACTTTGTAGTATCATGCATGACAATAAATAGAATCATCTATGATACTAGATACTCTATGATACGATGCAATATGAAGGTAGTATCATAGACTAGTATCATATGCATGATACTAGTCTATGATACTAATCCCCACTATACGCATACAAAAAAGGTCTGGAGGGAGTACGAAGATTTCAGATTTTGTTTCATGTATATGTATACTAACTCCAAGGTTGCCTCGTTACAACATTCCATCAAATACAAAGGAAAACTAACACACAAGCTGATGCATCTCAATGATTCACATATCATAGCCAATATTTACTTCACAACTAAAGACAAAAGTTGTGAGTGTGTGTACAATTTTTTTACTGATGGAGTCCCTAGGCCTTAAACACTAAACGGTAAACAAGATTTAATTTCTTGGCTAGGTAGAACCTGTCGAAGGAAAGAAGCCTGTCACCCTTGGATCATAGGATTCGTTTGTACAGTTCCACTAAAATCAAGCTGAGCATCCCTCCTGGCAAAGATATTGCAAAAGTGTGATTAGAATAATAGTAGTGGCACTAGTTCATGAGGCATAAACTCATCACAAATAGAAGCCGGTAGAAGTAGAGAATGACCTCCCCCACAAAAAAAGTGCTCAACCTAGGACGTCGGGTTGTAGCTAGAAGGTTGGTGGGAGGCGGCATCAACCCATACCGTAGGGACCCCCGACCGGGACCCACCGAAAGTTGGTTCTCTCCCTCGCCACTGCCGACCGCGTCTACGCGGAACATCCTCCCGTTCCCCCGGTAGCAGGATCGGGCCGGTTATGTGACCAGCGGAGTGGCCATCGTTGTTCTATTCGAGAGAGTGTGAAGAAAGAAACCCAAGCAAGCAGGCTTGTAGCTTAGGCTTCTACTAGTGTATATATAGAGGATCGGTTTTCCTTTTCTCTCCATATGAACCTTTTTTATATTGCGTACGTGTCATTCAATCGAAGAGTGAAATGATGGTTGCTTCGTCTGAGGAACTTACTATGTGATTTGACTGCTCATTTAGTCATATTACCGCGGCCCCTGCACGTACTGCCCCTACATGTATGCCGTTCCCGAGTCTCACTTGTACTTATCTCTATTTTATTGCATGACACGTGGAACCAGATGCTGGATGTCCCGTAAGACATGATAGCATTGCAGAGTATTAATATCGACAATAATGCATGCGTGAACAACGAAAGAACATACCTTGCATGAAACGTTTTGACAAAGCTTTGAAATATGAACATGTGAATGTGTGGGACTACAACCTCGTGCACGCATGCAACAGTCACAAGTACACATGCACACAAAAACATGCGCGGTGCCCTAATGCATGCATGCCCGAGCACACGACGAAACACACACGCTCACGGTCAAGTGCTCAACCTACACGTGCGTGCACACATGTACTCAGCCAGGGTGAGCTAGTGACAGTATAAACACCGGAAAACGTATTATATTGACCGCAATGAGCATATTATGAAGTCCACTGGCCGTATTTATACAAATATACAGTGACCACAACTGTACTGATCTCGTTTCAAATTAAGCCATATTAACCCGAAAAGGAGGCGGTATGGACTAGCATTACTTTGTTTTGTCCCATCAACCCGTAGAACTAGGAGAAGCTTTCAAGACGAGGAGAAGCTTGCATGACAAGGAGAAGCTTTTGACTACTGCAAGCTCTCCCTCGCTTTGGTGGTGGATGTGCAACATTTAATTCAGTGTCAGATTGCCAGAAGCATACACTCTAGTACCATAATTGTTCGACTTCCCGAAGATGCGAAGAGCCAAGCGCAAGGTTTACTCCATGTACTACTACAAGGAACCACATGGTGGAGCGTCTGCACTCTTATTTTATTTTAATCTGTGATCAAGCAATCTTCAAAACATTTGCTTCTCTTCGAGAGGGTTCTCGCATGGGATAACGGAAGTTGATGGCATGGAGTTGGTGACACTCTGGAACAGTCACCACAATACTCGCTTAATTTTGGCTCCTATTCTGTTGGAAATATGAGAGTTGATTAGTAATCATTTCTCTTCTTTTGTTATTCAGCATGTAAATAGGCCAGCAAACCTTCCGACGCATCTTTGTGCGAAGCGTGCATGCACTTTGAATGTGACCTAGAGCTGTCTTGATGAAACACCTAGCTTCCTAGTGACCAGTCTCTCTTGGCCTATTACCCTAAGAATGCTATTATATGAATAAAGCTCTCTCATTTATCCACCAAAAATATAAGCCATATCACAGACTAGCCCTACTTTGTCGTGTCCCGTCAACTCGCCCTCTCCGTCTACCACAAGCTAGGTGGCTCGCAGGACGAGGAGAAGCTTTTGACTAATGCAACCTCTCCCTCACCAAGGCGGTGGACGTACAGCAGTTCATTCGGTGTCAGATTGCCAGAGGCATACACTATAGTACCATCATTGTTCGAATTCCCGAAGAGGCGAAGAGCCAAGCGCAAGGTCTTACTAGTATGAGTAGTACAACTTACTAGTAGTAGTAGTATCCAGGTACTAGGAACCCCGTGGTGGAGCGTCTGTACTCTTATTTTAATTTAATCTATGAGAAAGTACCATTTATTCCGGAGAAGTGCGTCAAACTGCAGCCCAATGATGACATCAATCAACCATGCTCTAATATTTCTTGGCCTTTGGGCAACACCTACCCCATCTTTGTTCTCGCTCCTCGTGTCTCTCAAGGAGTAGCGAGTTGGCCATTTTGCCGTCAATTGAGACCGGTTTGCTCACACTCCAGTCCCACATGTCGGTGATATGCTAAGAGGAAGCACATCTATCGACATGCCATATGCGCACTTGGTTACTACTAGTAGGAGCAGATTCAAAGAAGAGTGTATTGATGGTTGCTTTGTTCAAGCAACTTACTATGGGAAAGGTCGGGCTTATGATTTGACTGCTCATTACTACTGCTCATTATTGGTGCGACGCGGCGACCGGGCTATTTGGTGCATGGCACATGGACCCGGACCAACATTTCTCTACTTGTCTACTTTCTCTACTCTTATAAAAACAGAGTTGGTGATGATGGTGTGCCTGCCATCCTGCAATATAGGCCGTCCGATCTATATTTGACGGATAGGAAGGAAACTATGAAAATTTTGCAAAAAGATACCCACACTCCTCTCCACATTTGCAGATAAGGCCTTCCCTCGCTCATCCTTATCTCCCAGAGGATAAACTACTCATATAAATGCATCTTGATGTTAAGTGCAATGCACGGGCATCTTGATGTTCCATTCAATGCACCGGCATCTTGATGTTCCATGCAATGCACCGGCATCTTGCTAGTGTTTACATAATTGACGTACACATAATTTTCCAGCAACATGAAATTGTACAATGCTTTCAAGCTTTCAGCTTTTGTTTCATGAGTCTTGCCAGCTGGAAGGTTGTCTTGTTACAATATCAATTAAATACATAAACTAACATCCAAGCTCTTTCGCAAAAAAAGAACAAACTTCCTGCTAATGCATCTCGATGATTAGCAGATCAGAGGTAATATTTACATCACAACTGAAGACAAAGTTGTGAAAAGGTGTTATAAAGAAAAAGAAATAAAATTGATCCATGCTTTCATTGGCAGCAACTTTCCTGCAGCTCTGTCTAAATCAACAAGTCATGTTGGGAAAAAAGTAAAAGTTAGGAGCATGGAACATTCCGATCATTTTCTGCAGATCCACTAAAATAGAGCTGACCGTCCCTGTTCCAAATATATTGAGTAAGTGTGATTACAATAATATATGATTGTTGATGAAACAATAAACACACAAATAGAAGTCGGTCACCTTTGCAGTCTCTCTTAAGACTAACTAGTTGGAGAAGATTAAGCAAATTGTTGGAGAAGATTAGCATCGGAGTTGGATGAGGAGGATAGAGAAAAACCAATCTCCCTTTGTGCAGTCCCACTGAAATATAGAAACGTTGCCCCTGTGACATTTCAGCAAAACTGCACAAAACACTCTTAAGAAAAAGTGATTTGTGCAGTTCACCAAAAGATTTGAAGACACATACACCGACAAAAAAGAAGCATATTCCTTGTCCTATGGGAAGATAGCAACACGGTTGTTTATCTAAATAGGGTGTGAGGATGAGATTGCAACATGGAAAGTAGGTCGTCTGATTTACAATTTTGGGTAAGAACTAGGGAAGATCCACATAACAATCATTTTATATTCTATACGAAAAGGTAATCCGCCGTCTTATGTAACTTTATTTAAAAATAACGCACCAACGCGTCAAGTCGATCTTTGTTTCATGCACGCGTGGTAGATGATCCTCCTTCAAGTAAACAAATGCTACACGAGTCAAATTGGCATGTGGCTGCCTTTTCATACAGAAATGAGCTCCACCGTGTGTTGCCGCGCGGGTGTTGCTGGGAACGAGACGTGAGTACGTGCATCGTGCGTGCACCTCTCCTCTTCGTGTACGTACCCCGCTTATGTGGGTGTGTGGGAGAGAGATATGGTGTGCGGGTTTGTGCGTGAGAGATAGACACGGAATATCTGTCGATGCTATCTCAAACAACAAATGTAACATATGCAATGTGTGTGAAACAGAGGCATGGGTATATCATATCTAGAGGCAGTGATCTACCAAAAGAGAGTGGAGGGATCACCGCCGTGAGATATCAATAGAATCGAAGAGAGGGATGAAGTGTATGGGTGCACTAACAACAAATAAAGCCATCGAGGTTGTGTGTGCCCACATCAAAGATATAGGGTGGCTGGCCTACTAGAATGTTAGAGGGGGAGAGCTACAGTTTGCCTGTGTGGCATGAATACCTACCTACAATGTTCGATAGTCGGTGTGTGTGTGAGAGAGAGAAGGGTGGGGCAGAGACCTGACTATATAGAGGTAGATCGTCTGGTATATGTGCAGAGAAGGAGAGAGACCCGGTTATGTATTGAGGGAGATTTGTCGCATCCATGTACATATGTAGGAAAGGAACAGGGTTGGGAGAAATATAGAGCTAGTGCCAGAGAGTTGGTGGTGGAGTTTCTTCACGAAGAGGGTGGGAGAGGCCTACTAGACAAACATAGGGTACTACTGCAATAACAATAAGAGGGGATGTGTCTCTGTGTGCACGTGCTTGTGAGAGATGGGTCGGGAGGCATGCATGGATGATGAGGGAGGACGATGTGTGTGTGGTAAGCAGACCTAGCTAGATAGGTAAATCAGTGGATGTGTGTTAGAGAAAGTGAGAGACATAACTAGTGAGTAGTGAGGTACATCGGCCGGTGCGTGGGGAAAAAGAGTAATAATCTACCTAGATATATGTAGGGAGATCAATCAGTATACATGCATGTGTTAGAGGCAAATAAGGCCCGGAGAGGTGGACACAGAGAGAGGTATGCGGCTAGAAGGTGCCAGGTGTGAGAGACCTACTATGTCGTGAAGGGAAGGAGTGTGCGAGTGCGAGATCGATGAAAAGAGGGGCGAGAGTGTGCATTTGTGTGGGACCATATTGGACACATGGAGGCATGGACGCTAACAAGAGAAGAGGGAAAACATGTGTTTGTGGTACCCATACCTGGCTAGAGAGGTATAACGATCGGTGTGTGTGCCGAAAAGAAGGGAGTGGGGAGATGTGCAGACACCATGGGAGAACGACCTAAGAAAAATAACGAACGTGCACAACATAGATGATCTTGAGGGAGGATTCAAATATTTAATTTGAATAAGAGATCATAGTGTTTTTAACCCAAGCAAGCATGAGTATAATGGTGATACGCATGGTGTGGCTCTGAGCATGTTATACTACTTAAACATTTTTTTTGAATTTGTGATAATGTGTGGCTTTTGCAGCTCACGGCTAAATACTTAACATAATGTTGGGGCCGGGGCACTATACTTTGTGTGATAAACACAGTGTACGTACGAAACATGGTTTAGATTATGAAGATCTAGTTGGTACATCAAATGTACAATTATTTGGAATCAACATCAAGCGTATTCAAATATTTGAATTCGAGTTCATATAGGGCACATAGTTCATATCTATCTCTATAGTAATCATGTGGTGTGTTGTTAAGATAATATACAAATTTTGTTTAACTTGGCCACAATCATGATTTTAGATTCTTATTCAAATAGAAAAACGAATTCATATTTAGTTTGAATTGCAGCGGTAGTATGGACATTTGGAATGCACTAAAATGTTTGTATGAGTATGTTACATGCATTATACAGCTAGCAAAAAAATTAATTGGACATAACATGGATTCAAAGTTCTTAATAGCATTTGTAACAATCCATACAATGAAACGGGACAAGACTCTCTCATTGTGTGGTGCGAATTATTTTATTTATTTATTTTTCTCGTTGAGGGAAGTGCGATTGGATTTGGTACTCTACAAAAACTCGATCCCCGCGCCTTGCTATCTCGAAATTACAATGCGCGAAAACATCCTCCTGCTGCCAAATCCCAACATTTGAAATCCCCGTTCTAACACTGAGCCGAAAGGACAACTAGTTCAAATTGGTGGGGCTACTTTTGTAATACACCCTAAATTTCGGACAAGTGCGTCCCTAAGTCATGGTTACCCCTCCCGTCACCTCCTTTTCGCCATTCAAAAACCCAGGCCGCCATAACCTCTCTGCTCTAGCCGCGAAACCCCACCCCCCGTCATCCGCCACCCCACCGCCGCACAGCCGGCGCCTCTTCCTCGACGACGTCATCCACCGCAAAAACTCGACGTCCCTCATCAACCTCCCCGGATGAGGATCCGTCGTCGATCTTGTCGTCCCGCTAGTTCAGCCGCCCCGTCCTCCTCTTCCAAGGAGCTGCTCCGACGATCGCCTCGTCTATCACGACTGATCCATCCCCACAGCACCGCCTTAACCTGCTCCACTAGAACCACAACATCCTCACCGACTCCTCAGACGAAGCCGAGGCCTACTCGGCACCACCAAAGAGGTTTCACACTAATCGCAACACACCATCTCCTTAACTCGACCTCCCGGCGCCGATGGAGCTCGATGCCGCACCCCATGGCACGGCTACCTCGAAGCTGGCGCCGCCGATGACATTTGCACGGTGGCTCTCCCCTAGTGCGAGGCTCCCTCGACGGCGGTGGCCATAGCAGCCAAATTTGCTGCTACTCCGGCTCCCACTCGCTCGCTCGCGGTGCTGCACGTCTCCGATGTATCTATAATTTTTTATTGTTCCATGCTATTATTTAAGAGGTTTTGGATGTTTAATGGGCTTTCTTATACACTTTTATATTATTTTTGCGACTAACCTATTAAACCAAAGGCCCAGTCTAGATTGCTGTTTTTTTGCCTGTTTCAGGGTTTTACAGGAAAGGAATATCAAACGGAGTCCAAATGGAATGAAACTTCGGGAGAGATATTTTCGGAGCAAAATACGCACGGGAGACTTGAGAACCATGGAAAAGGGCACACGTGGCGTCCATGAGGGTGGGGGAGCCCCCCCCCCTACAAGGTGCGCCCCCTGCCTCGTGGGCCCCACATTTGGCCCCCGGTGCCCACCTTCTTCCTATATATATCTACGTACCCCGAAAACATCAGGCGAACAAAGAAAACCCTAGTTCGACCGCCGCAACCTTCTGTTCCCGTGAGATCCCATCTTGGGGCCGGTTCCGGAGCCCCGCTAGAGGGGGAATCTACCACGGAGTGCTCCTACATCATCATCATCGCCTCACCATGAGTTGTGAGTAGTTTACCACAGACCTTCGGGTCCATAGCTAGTATCTAGATGGCTTATTCTCCCTCTTTGGATCTCAATACCAAGTTCTCCTCGGTCTTCGAGGATATCTATTCGATGTAATCCCTTTTTTGCGGTGTGTTTGTCGAGATCCGATGAATTGTGGGTTTATGATCAAGATTATCTATGAGAAATATTTGGTTGTTTTCTGAACTCTTTATGTATGATTATAATATCCTTGCAAGTCTCTTCGAATTATTGGTTTGGTTTGGCCTACTAGATCAATAGTTTTTGCAATGGGAGAAGTGCTTGGCTTCGGGTTCAATCTTGCGGTGTCCTTTCCCAGTGACAGTAGGGGCAGCAAGGCACGCATTGTATTGTTGCCATCGAGGATAAAAAGATGGGGTTTATATCGCTATGTGTGAGTTTATCCCTCTACATCATGTCATCTTGCTTAAGGCGTTACTCTGTTCTTATGAACTTAATACTCTAGATGCATGCTGGATAGCGGTCGATGTGTGGAGTAATAGTAGTAGATGCAGAATTGTTTCGGCCTACTTGTCTCGGACGTGATGCCTATATATAATGATCATGCGTAGATAGTCTCATAATTATTCGCTTTTCTATCAATTGCTCGTCAGTAATTTGTTGACCCGCCGTAGAATATCGCTATCATGAGAGAAGCCACTAGAGAACACTATGGCCCCCGGGTCTATTCTCAACATATCAATCTACAATCTACTTTACTTTCCCGCTTTTACTTTCTGTTCTTATATCCAAAAATACCAAAATTATCAAACTATCATCTCTATCAGATCTCACTTTCGTAAGTGACCGTAAAGGGATTTACAACCCCTTATCGCGTTGGCTGCGAAGTTCTTATTTGTTTGTGCAGGTGCGAGGGACTCGCGCATGGTCTCCTACTGGATTGATACATTGGTTCTAAAAAACTGAGGGAAATACTTACGCTACTGTGCTGCATCACCCTTTCCTCTTCGAGGGAATACAACGCAAGCTCGAGAAGTAGCAAAAAGAATTTCTGGCGCCGTTGCCGGGGAGGCTTACGCAAAACTCATATACCAAGTACCTATCACAAACCCTTATCCTTTGCATTACATTTATTAGCCTCTCGTTTTCCTCTCCCCCACTTCACCCTTGCCGTTTTATTTGCCCTTCTTTTGTCGTGTGTTTACCGTTTGCCTACCCCATGTCTGAGATGTGGGAAGATTTTATCGAGAATTGTAGTAATGTTGAGGGCAACGTCTATGCTGACCCCCAGGATGAAACTACCGCTTTACATATTAAGAAGTTCCAGGTCGGTAGTGGAAATATCATTGGAAAAGGAGTTCTTCAAGACTTCTTTACTTGTGCCGGTGCTTTGCCTACTATGGGTGGCTCTATTCTTCACAGAACTAGTAGCCTTGCGGATGCTATATCTATGCTTGTAGTTGAAATTGAAAGGCAATTTATCCATATGCATCCCTGTATTCATAGAATCTTTCTGGAATTTTCCAATATTGAGCATTCTTCTGTTAAGCATGCAGCTACTATCTTTTTGGCTCATGAATTTAGATTTATCATGAAAGAGGCCAAAGAAATCTTTGCTCATTACGGGGTAGATGCTGGCCGACCTCCCATAGAGGCTATCTTATTTAATCAAGAAGACATAATGCAGTTGCGATCTCCTGGTCATGTTGCTCTTAATGAAAACCTTAGAAAAAAGGTTCCTACCGAGGTCTTGGTTGATATAATTTCTGAGTTGAATGATGATTTTGCTATTCAAAACAATGGGTTAGGCTTCTCCCTTGAGCGAAGGCTCATGACCTTCTGCCAAAAGAACGCCTATAATGATGAATTGGTTGTACACTATAAAAGGCCAAAAGAGGAACCTATACCTCCTGAGCAGGATACGGGGGACTTTTGTCCCATTAAATTTAGCCCTTTTGATTACTTTTGCTTGCCACAAAGAAAACTTGCTGCTGAACGTAGGGAATATGAGATGAGTTTTTGCGATATATCGTATCATTATGGCATTCCCTAGATCTATCCATGTATCGTGCCTAGCTAGGGGCGTAAAACGATAGCGCTTGTTGGGAGGCAACCCAATTTTATATTTTTTGGTTTTGCTTCTGTTTAGGAATAAATATTGCATCTAGCTTCTGTATAGATGTGGTTTTGTGTTTTAATTAGTGTTTTTACCAGGTAGAACATTTGGGAAGACTTGTGTGAAGTTTATCTGATCTTGCTGTGAAAAACAGAATCGTTAGCGCTCGCTAGAATGGTCACCAGATTTTACTCGAGTGTGTTATTTAGTTGATACTTTTTGCAGATAATTAATTGACAAATTCCTCACGTTTACCAAATTATTTCAATTTTTTGGAGTTACAGAAGTATGCGAAAGCTACAGATTACTACAGACTGTTCTGTTTTTGATAGATTATGTTTTTGTGTGTTGTTTGCTTATTTCAATGCATCTATGAGTAGTATTGGGAAGTATGAATCATAGAGAAGTTGGAATATAGTAGGTTTAAAACAAATATAAAGAAAGAATGAATTCATTGCAGTACCTTTGAGTAGTGGTTTGTTTTCTTATACTAACAGAGCTCACGAGATTTTGTCTAAGTTTTGTGTTGTGAAGTTTTCAAGTTTTGAGTATTGCTTTGATGAACTATGGAACAAAGAGTGGCAAGAGCCTAAGCTTGGGGATTCCCAAGGCACCCCAAGGTAAAATTTAAGGACAACCAAGAGCGTAAGCTTGGGGACGCCCTAGGAAGGCATCCCCTCTTTCATCTTCATCTATCGGTAACTATACTCGGAGCTATATTTTTATTCACCACATGATATGTGTTTTATTTGGAGCGTCTTGTATAATTTGAGTCTTTGCTTGTTAGTTTGCCACAATTATCCTTGCTGGACACACCTTTTTGAGAGAGTTAAATATGTCCTAGGAATTGTTAGAACACTCTATGTGCTTCACTTATATCTTTTGAGTTGAATAGTTTTTGCTCTAGTGATTCACTTATATCTTTTAGAGCACGGTGGTGATTATATTTTGTAGAAATTGTTGATCTCTCATGCTTCACTTATATCCTTTTGAGAGTCTATTACAACAGCATGGTAATGTGCTTTGGCTATAAAACTAGCCTTCACATGATAGACATCCAAGATCAATGTAGTAAAAACTTTCACACTAAGTGCTTTGAATATGATGAGAAGTTGGATGCTTGATAATTGTTTTGAGATATGAGGATAATGATATTAGAGTCATCCTAGTAGAGTTATTATGAAATTGAGAAATACTTGTGTTAAAGTTAGTGATTCCCGTAGCATGCACGTATGGTGAACCGCTATGTGACGAAGTTAGAGCATGAGGTATTTGTAGAGTGTCACCCTTTGTGTGGAGGTCGGGGGCGCGCGATGGTTAACTCCTACCAACCTTCCCCCTAGGAGCATGCGTTGATTTCTTTGTTTTGATGACTCGTAAATTTTTGCAATAAGTATATGAGTTCTTATGACTAATGTTGAATATATGGATATTACGCACTCTCACCCATCCACCATTGCCAGCCTCTCTTGTACCGCACAACTTTCGCCGGTACCATACACCCACAATATATACTTCCTCAAAACATCCACCATACCTACCTATCATGGCATTTCCATAGCCATTTCGAGATATATTGCCATGCAACTTTCCACCATTCTGTTCATATGACACGCTTCATATTGTCATATTGCAATGCATGATCATGTAGTTGACATCGTATTTGTAGCTAGGCCACCATGCATAATTTTTCATACATGTCACTCTTGATTCGTTGCAGATCCCGGTACATCGCCGGAGGCATTCATATAGAGTCATACTTTGTTCTAGTATCGAGTTGTAATTCAATGAAAGTGTGATGATCATCATTATTAGAGCATTGACCCATGTGAGGAAAGGCTAAATAAAGAAAGCCACTCCAAAGAAGGGAAAAAAGAAAAAAAAAGGCCAAAGAAAAAAAGAAAGGCCCAAAAAAACGAAAAGAAAAAGGGACAATTGCTACTATCCTTTTCCACACTTGTGCTTCGGAGTAGCACCATCTTCTTTAGGATAGAGAGTCTCATGTTTACTCACTTTCATATACTAGTGGGAATTTTCATTATAGAACTTGGCTTGTATATTACAACGACGGGCTTCCTCGAATGCCCTAGGTCTTCATGAGCAAGCAAGTTGGATGCACACCCACTTAGTTTCTTTTGTTGAGCTTTCATACATTTTTAGCTCTAGTGCATCTGTTGCAAGGCAATCCCTACTCACTCACATTGATATCTATTGATGGCCATCTCCATATCCCATTGATACGCCTAGTCGATGTGAGACTATCTCCCTCCTTTTTGTCTTCTCCACAACCACCTCTCTATTCCACACAGTGCTATGTCCATGGCTCACGCTCATGTATTGCGTGAAAGTTGAAAGGTTTTGAAGAATAGAGTATGAAAACAAGTGCTTGGCTGAAACCGCGGTTGTGCATGATATGAATATTTTGTGTGATGAAGAGGGAGCATAGCCAGACTATATGATTTTGTAGGGATAACTTTCTTTAGCCATAGTATTTGAGAAGACATGATTGCTTTGTTAGTATGCTTGAAGTGTTATTATTTCTTATGTCAATATAGACTTTTGTCTTGAATCTTTCAGATCTGAACATTCATGCCACAATTAAGAGAATTACATTGAAAAACTATGTTGGTTAGCATTCCACATCAAAAATTATGTTTTTATCATTTACCTACTCGAGGACGAGCAGGAATTAAACTTGGGGATGCTTGATACGTCTCCGACGTATCTATATTTTTTTATTGTTCCATGCTATTATTTAAGATGTTTTGGATGTTTAATGGGCTTTGTTTTACACTTCTATATTATTTTTGGGACTAACCTATTAACCCAAAGGCCCAGTCCAGATTGCTGTTTTTTTGCCTATTTCAGGGTTTTACAGGAAATGAATATCAAACGGAGTCCAAACGGAATGAAACTTCAGGAGAGATATTTTTGGAGCAAAATATGCACGGGAGACTTGAGAACCACGGAATTGGGCACACGTGGCATCGACGAGGGTGCCCCCCCCTACAGTGCGCCCCCTGCCTCGTGGGCCCCACGTTTGGCCCTCGGTGCCCTCCTTCTTCCTATATATATCTACGTACCCCGAAAACATCGGACGGACAGAGCAAACCCTAGTTCCACCGCCGCAACCTTCTGTTCTCGTGAGATCCCATCTTGGGGCCTATTCCGGAGCTCCGCCGCAGGGGGGATCTACCACGGAGTGCTTCTACATCATCATCATCATCGCCTCACCATGTGTTGTGAGTAGTTTACCACAGACCTTCGGATGCATAGCTAGTATCTAGAAGGCTTCTTCTCTCTCTTTGGATCTCAATATCAAGTTCTCCTCAGTCTTCGAGGGGATCTATTCAATGTAATCTCTTTTTGCGGTGTGTTTGTCGAGATCCGATGAATTGTGGGTTTATGATCAGGATTATCTATGAGAAATATTTGGTCCTTTTCTGAACTCTTTATGTATGATTATAATATCCTTGCAAGTCTCTTTGAATTATTGGTTTGGTTTGGCCTACTAGATCTATAGTTCTTGCAATGGGAGAAGTGCTTGGCTTTGGGTTCAATCTTGCGGTGTCCTTTACCAGTGACAGAAGGGGCAGCAAGGCACGTATTGTATTGTTGCCATCGAGGATAAAAGATGGGGTTTATATCACTATGTTTGAGTTTATCCCTCTACATCATGTCATCTTGCTTAAGGCGCTACTCTGTTCTTATGAACTTAATACTCTAGATGCATGCTGGATAGCGGTCGATGTGTAGAGTAAGAGTAGTAGATGGAGAATCGTTTCGGTCTACTTGTCTCGGACATGATGCCTATATATAATGATCATGCCTAGATAGTTTCATAATTATTCACTTTTCTATCAATTGCTCGACATTAATGTGTTTACCCGTCGTAGAATATCGGTATCATGAGAGAAGCCACTAGAGAACACTATGGCTCCCGGGTCTATTCTCAACATATCAATCTACAATCTACTTTACTTTTCCACTTTTACTTTATGTTCTTATATCCAAAAATACCAAATTTATCATCTCTATCAGATCTCAGTTTCGTAAGTGACAGTAAAGGGATTGACAACCCCTTATCGCATTGGTTGCGAAGTTCTTATATGTTTGTGCAGGTGCGAGGGACTCGCGTGTGGTCTCCTACTGGATTGATACCTTGGTTCTCAAAAACTGAGGGAAATACTTACGCTACTGTGTTGCATCACCCTTTCCTCTTCGAGGAATACAATGCAAGCTCGAGAAGTAGCACTCTCGCTTGCTCACGCTGCTACTGCTGCTCCGGTTGTCGCTAGCTCCGACTGTTGCTGCTGCTCTGCTCTTCCCCTCGCTCGTGCTGCTGCTCTACTCTTGCTCTCGCTCGCGCTGCTGATGCTTGTACACGGGATGTTGTAGCTACACGAGTTGCTGCTTTGGCTCTAGTTCGTGCTACTCCTCCAGGCGTAGCTGCTCCGGCTGCTATATGCTACTGTATTCCCTGTCGATCGCCTGCTGATTTAGATCACCGTTTCTCCACTACTAGTGCTCTAGCGGCCTAAACTACATGTGAAGTGCCTCTCTGCTACTAGTGCGTTCAGTTTCGTCGGTAACATTCAAATACCATAGTAAATATTTGGTTCGATAGTTAAGTTCAAAGTCAACAGTTTTTACCTCATCTGTTGTAGTTAGGTGTTTTTTGGTGATGTAAATTTTACAACTATCAGTTTTTGGTAATTTATTTTACATTATCTATTGGAGATGCTATTAGAATCCCACTTGAGATTAACAATGTATGTCTTGTACTGCTTCAGCCTCGACGTCTTATGGCTCGTCGGAGCTGCTCCAAAGACGGGCCCATCAATCACAATAGAGCAGTACCCTGGAAGCTGTCTACAGACACCTCAAATCTTCCTTCACACCTCCGACAGCCACCTCTCCCGCAACTTCTTCAGCGACCAACCCAATGATGCTGAGGTCGAGACGGCTACGCCAAAGAGGTTGTACACTTGTCGCATCACTTATTATTCTATATCCATGTCGATCCACTAGGGCTATTTTGGTTTAAACGAAAAAGTGAAGGAAAATCATAGCAATAGGAAATTTTCCTATTACACTCTACTATTCAATTGTTCATGCATTTCGTTGAAAGGAATGGAGCAAACCATCCACCTGGACCTAATTTTCAAAATACTATGCATGAAAACAAGACTAAGAGCATCAGTGGCAGAAAAACATTTTAATTGTACACACTTTCCTTTGGTTTCACTTTAATTTGTCCATGTTCCTTTGCATTCCTCTGCTCTTCCAATTCCTGTGAACCAAACACCCAAGTTGATAGAAATCATGTGTGTTACAAATGCTCTGTTTCCCACATGCATTCCGATCCAATTCTGGTGTTTTCCTATCCCTGCATTTTTAGAATCCTGCAGGCCAAAGGAGCCCTTACAGAATTACTTCAGTAACAGATAGGTGTCGAAGAAAACTTTCTGTGGTTTGTCCTGCTCCTGCGGTGACATTGTCCACCTCACCTGAGCTGCCATTGACAGAAGCATCCACCATACCAGAAATCACGACTCCTCACTGTCTTTCGCCGCCTTAGATCTCCTTCCCTGCTGTCGGCACCCACCGCAACTGCATCACCATCATCGACTCAGCAGATTAACCTGAGGAGTGCACAGGTCCGCAAGAGAGGTCACACTATTTTGTTTCTGCTTATGCTATGCATTACTTAATATTACCTGCTACTTTACCGTCCTGTTGACCTCTTAGACTCCAAGTCAGGTCCAAATTAATGTTCAAACTTGAGTTTTAAAATGCTTGTGGGCATGGATTTCGAGTCGCTCGACTAGTCGACGACTAGTCTATGAGTCACAAAAATATGGTCGACTCAGCTTAGTGTCGACTCGCGACTCTGAGTCACGACTACTCACAAGGAGGCTCGACCTCTTCCGAGTTGCTGCCCCAGAGAGACTCGCATGAGTCGCGACTCGAAAACCATGCTTGTGGGGCACCTATCGTGGCAGAAATGAATAATATCTCTGTCTATTATCTGGTTATTCATCTTGGGTGGAAAACAAACGATAAAGCAATCATCATGTGTCTTTTTATTAAATTAAAGCTTTCATGAGCCAGCTATCATTATTTTTGAGCCTGCTATCATTATTTTTGGATCGATCCACTGGTTGTGACCATCACTCTAGATTCTGCATGTTATCCTTACATAATCTCACTATTTTTTTTGTATGCATGTCAGATATTGTACATAGTCATGCTGAACATGTAGAGAAAAAGATATGAGTTTTGCGCGACAATACAATGTCATGCAGACATCGCTCGGTGGTTAGTGCAATGGCAAACCCTCCCGCCCTCCAGATTGTAATCCAAAGGAAGATATATGTTCTTAGGCTGATTCAAATGGATCTGACCACTCCTATTTACCCCCGAGGTGTTTGCTCTAACTTGGCATGATGATGTTGGTCATATCATGCTTATGTTGCCTTGTAGTGCCTGCTTTCGACATCATGTATATCATCTGCTTAGTTTAGACATGTTGTGTAATGCCACCTATTTAGTTTCTATATCATATATGTGAATTATGCAATCTCATCTCTTTTAGGCAGACAAAATATATGTGAAATATGCAATGACATTCTGCTTAACCAGGCATCATATATTTGAATGATATCTGGCCAATCCTTTTCTTCATTACATTTCCATTTGTCGACAATGTTTGTACATTCAACTAGTCTTCCTGTGAATCAGCCATTTGAGAAGGTGATGGAAAATCTGGAGTGAAAACAAGGTCTTCAGAGCAGACAGTGCTACCTGTCAAAGCAGATCTCTAGCTGGGTCCCAATAGCTCCTTAGTGATGGATTCAGAGATAGATGACCAATCCTGTTCCCCCACCGAGGTGAATGCTCTAACTTGGCACAGTTATACTCCTCATATCATGCATATGGTGTCTTTAGTTTAGACATCATATACACAATATTCAACACCATGTTCTTAGTTCAGATATCGTATATGTGAATGCCCTCTGCTTAGTATATAAATCACATATGTGAATTATATCATGCGCTCCTGAATACTTAGATAAGATGTATGTGAATTAGGTCATGCAAACCTATTTACTAAATACATCATTTAATTATCTCATGCTATCTTATTTAGTTGGTTATCATATCTTTGATTTATGTCATGCTATGCTATCCAGTTTAGATACACATAATATATGTGAAATTGTGTCATGCTATCCTTTTTAGTTAAACAATATACATGTGAACTATTTCATGCCCTCTTTTTTCCACACTATCTATCACATCTGTCTCTCATAGAATGTCCATACATTCAACTACATTTCTTGTTTATCAACCATTTGAACTGGAGCGGGTGATGGCAGTATCTAGCATAGTAAAAACACAGTCTTCAAATTAAATAGTGCTACCTCTTGGTGGAGATAGCACCCCGGTTGTACATGCACGAGAACCAGCTCTACCACACATAACCCAGACTCTCGCATATTGTACCCCTACTACGATGGACAAAGAACCAGCTTCACCCAATCTAACCCCAACCCCAGCAGATTGTAACCCAGTTCCAGTTGACAGAACTCCATCTCCACCACAGAGCTCCCAAACAAGAGCAGTTGGTAAGGTAGCTCTAGTGCCCAAAGCGCCAGTACTACCACGACAAACCCCAACTCCACCAGTTAGTACACCTATTCCTGTGGACGAAGCACAACTAGCCATTCATAGTTTAGCATGTATCGCATTTGATGTTGTTAAATCCTATGTACGTACCTTCCCATCATGGAAATATTATACTGAAGATGAAGGAAAATGCCAGTTGCAGGTGTTCGTCCAGGAGTTATGTGTAAGTAATGTTATTCATGGAAATTACTTTGCTTTGTCCCATACATTCTACCTCCATGCTGGTTATAATACAAGATATGTTCCCATTTTTGTCTATAGAGAAGGACCGATTTGGAAACTCAGGATGATGTAACCTGTGCTAATACCTCTGCTGCCTTCAAGAATGCTTGGAGGCAGTATTAGAATTACCTGAAGAAAATGTACTTCACTGGCAAAGAAACTCATCAAATTCCCTTACGTTCTCCCGAGACACATTTACGGGATGATGGCTGGGAACGCCTTGTTCTGTACTGGTCCTGAACCAAGAATGTGGTAAGGTCTATGAGCTTATTTTTTATTTTGAAGCACTGTATCCTCCATCTTACTGTACTCTGTTAATGTGGAACAAGTGCTTAAGGCTGAAGAATAATTGTTCTCATTTAAGATTTTATTACTATGGTGCATACTTCCTTGCTCTTTTATCACTGTATTTACTCATACAAACTTATTTTTAAATTGAAGGATCCATTCGAAACTCCAATGGTACAACAGGTATGTTTAAGCCTATTTGCTCTTCTAAATTGCTCTGTTGATTTCAATTTCAACTGTGTACACGTTTCACTTCTCATATCATGCACATTACTAGCATCACAACAGAGCCAATAGTGTTGTTGTACATGTTCACCCATGGTACCCATCTGAAATCTTGTTGTGCCGTGTAGTTTCCCACACTTGTATGCTTTCAATGCTGCTTTGTCTTGAACTGATATGACTTGAACTATTTTGATTTTTCAAGACAATGCAGTGACCATAGGACATAGGTATATGTTTGTTTGATGCTTTTATTATGTACTACTTGGCAATAGAAGACTTGGTAGTTTAATATTGTCCACTATACTACTGAACTGGTTCCCCGAAATGAGTTCCATATACTACATGCTAAACATGTTATGTGTCTGCTTGTTTCTTCTTTTAGAATGCTGACAGAATATTGGGGAAGAGTACCTTATTAAGAAATGGTAAAGGAAGTAATGCGGATAAGGTTTAGGATAGTGAGACATCCTTGTTGGTCTCCATAAAAAACGGATAAAACAGCTAAGGAAAACTATCTTGAAGACAGTGAGACAACCCCAAAGTCCTGTCTTGGTGTAGTGTTCGAGTTAGTGCCTACTACCGCTGGCACAAGCTCCTCGAACTCACTGTCTGAATCAATTCGATTTATTGAGTCTCAACTACAAGCTGAAAGACATTGATCAGCTATGTTGCGATAAGAAGCCGAAGGACTGCGGAAGTCCCTAGAGAATTCAGATGCATACTATCTAGTGCAACAACAAGCGCTGGAGGATTTAAGCGCCAAACAACAGAAAGCTAACAAGCTTGCTAAGCCTCTTGCCAGCATGGTGGATACCCAAGATATTGTTTCTAGAGCTCTTGTGAAGTGGTTTCAATTCTGGACTTATTTTGCTGCAACGTTTATTTGCACTGGCCGCCAAGTTTGACAACTAGTGTATGTAATGTGCTGCTTTGTTCCCCATATTTGCACTAGTGGCGAACTTTGATGCCCAGTGGTTGTAATATGTGTAATAGCCTAGCGTATGTTGCTTGCTTATTTATTTCCTTGTTGTCTTGTTTATTTGTTTGCTTGTAGTAAGTGCAGTTCTTTTTTCGCGGTTTGTTAGTGGCCGCAATAACCTATTTTTTTAAAACTAGGCCACAATAACCATGGGCAACATGCGGACCATTGTCACCCTGGCCTTCTACGAGCCGTAGAATCAATGGGCCTTCTATGGGCCGTATGGTCGATTGGCCAAACATGGGCCAATAACAGACCGCATTATGGGAAATGGCCTAGTCTGGCAGCCGTCCATTCATGGGACGACCATAACTGGCCCTTAAGAGGCCAACGATTATAACAGGCTTAATTCCATCGACAGACATAACAGGTTGTTAATGGGCTATATTTGATGATGCTATGAAAATGGCCCAACGGGTCAACGGGCCACAAACGGGGCGACTTTAACCACCGGCTAAATTTGGCCCACAAGCGAAAAAGGCCAGTAACGGGCCGCAAGCTACAGAATGCTACAAATCATCCCAAGAATAAATGGGCCCTTATAAGGCCGAATGATAACACGGCTGGGAGCGGTCCAATGGAGTAATGGGCCGTTTATGGGTATGAAGCGATATACTGATCATTATGGGCCAGTTTCACTATGGTCCATTAATGGGCCAAGAGTTACAAAGGGCCTCATATGGGCCGAAAGACGTCATGGGCCGTACATGGGCCCGAAGTTACAACGGGGTGGAATCATATTGGACGGCCTAGATGAAGCTAGTAGGCCATATTAGGAAAGGCCATGATGGGCCATGAGTTATCAGGGCTAAATGGGATATATGCGAGCAGGCCGTTAGCAGGCTTTTGATGGGCTGGCCCGTTATCCTTTGACCAAGTCGAACGGGCCGGCCTTTTGTCCTGAATGGGCCCCTATTGGGCTGTGCCACATGTCAACGTATCATTGGCGCCTCATGTTCATTGGTTGGTTGACATTTGTCCGCAGGTGGAGCTGACACGTGGTTCCTTCGGCCAATGAGAATTTTACACGTGGAAAATTCCGATTGGACCTCGCTGTTAGCGGGTTATCGAATCCAAAATTGGACCTGATAGCTTAACGACGACCCGTTATGGTGGATGCCACGTGTCGGTTACCCTTGACGAGAGCACTTCCATGACGCGCCATTTATCATCATGGAAGTGAACACTTCCATGATGATATTTTTGGTATTGTCATGGAACACTTCTACGACAGCACAACTATGACTATCTTGATTCTTTCATAAAATAGTCATGGATTTACATGCATGACAGAAAACGTGACCTACTGTGACAAACACGTATTATCACGGAAGTGTTTTTTTCTAGTGTATGGCGACTGATGGCTTCTCGCCCCTCGTTGGTTACCCCAAGTGGAAGGTTTGAGATGCAGTGTAGCGGTAGTTTTCCCTTGGCAAAGATACCAAGGATCGAATCCCCTGAGACTCCGAGGGTCAACAAGAAGGTGTCAACTGCTAGCGGCGCAACTTAGCAATTGACAGGACCTGCACACAAATACAAATAACTTTGCTCCCAACGAGTACAGAGAGGTTGTCAATCCCTCCGGCCTTATCGTTTACAAAGGATCAAACGCAAGAGATAATAGTGATAGGTATGACTGCAACTAGTAAGTAAGAACAGAAGGTAAATAGCGGATGTGATCAGTGATGGTAATATGGACCGGGGTCCCATGATGTTCAATAGTGACGTCTCTCTCCCAAAAGACGATAAAACAGCTAAGCGAGGTAAATGAATTAGAGCTGGGCAATTGACAGGATTATGTGCGCAAACCAATGCTAACTATGCTGCAAAGAAAGGTAGAGGCTCAAAAGCATGGGCAGTACGCCAAGGCAAGTAGACCGAAATCCATCTGCATCTACTACTAATCATCCACCTTGAGATATCTATCCAGAACATCCCGCTGGTATTAAGTTGCGAGTCCCACCCATAGTGTAAACTCAAAGCAACAGACAACTGCATTAAAAGAACTTTGCGTAAAGTAAACAATCCTTGCACCCGCAAGTACAAGCACCATTGTTTTCCCCCTTGTGGCAACAACACATCCCCTAGACTCATGTTTCTGTCACTCAACCTAGTCATCGAGGGGCATGAACCCACAATCAAGCATAACGTTCCCTCTTGGAGTTACTACCTACTACTTGGCCAAAGCAATAAACAGCAACGGAGAACATGCAAGAATTACTCAAGAACATAAATATAAAAGAGGTAAATCAAATATATTACTCACACACAATCTGAACATAATCTCATAATCCATCGGATCCCAGCAAACTCATCATAGCAACAGCACAAGGATTACATATGTGCCTCGATCATGTAGGGAAGCTCACGAGGTCTAATCGGTGAAGAACAAAGAGGGGAGGAGAACATCACATAGCTACTAGTCATGGACCCATGGTCCAAGGGAGACTACTCACAACTCATCCGGGAGGCGTCCATGGTGGTGGAGAAGCTCCCGGTGGTGATCCTCCCCTCCGGCAGGGTGCCGGGAAGAGTTCTCCTAGTGCTCCCGATCTTGGAAGCGCGGCGGCGGCGGAACAGAGATGAGATCGCGAAAAAGGGTTCCGTCCTCGAGGGTTTCGGGATGCGGTGTAAATATATGCCAAAGGGGGGCGTCAGAAGAGGCCAGGGGGGCCCAGGCGCCCCGGTGGCGCGGCCAGGAGGGGGGCCGCCCCCTCTGGCCGCCTGGAGCCCTGGTGGCCCCCCTCTGGCCCTACTTTGGCCGCATGGAAGCTTCCGGAACGCTGATTTTTTATATATTTTTCTCGGGATTTTTCTGGCAATTTACGTAATGGGAAAACCTGAAATACAAAAACAACAGAAAACAAAAACTGGCACTGGGGTGCACTGAGTTAATAGGTTAGTCCAAATATGATCAAAAGCGTATGGAAGTGCATAAATATCATACCAATATCACACAAAAGAGCCATGGAGCAAGCAGAAATTATAGATACGTTTTGGATGTATCAACATCCCCAAGCTTAATTCCTGCTCGTCCTCGAGTAGGTAAATGATAACAAGCATAATTTCTGCGGTGACATGCTACCAACCATATAAGAACTTTTCACAGTCACATGACAAATGCTTACTGAGACAATGAATCTGTAGTAATTAAGTTGCCTCTTGAGAATATCACAAAGAACTGAAAGTTTTACAATATGATACTGAAACACTCAATAGACTTGTAGTGAGCATGGTGTGCAAACATGACAAAGTGATATCTCGCTTGCCCCCTTTAGTGAAGCAAAACATAAATGCAGGGGCACCTCCAAAGTTTAAGTGACGACTAGATACACTGATTTCAGAATAAACGATATCATAGTCATGCAAAAGACAATGGTACTTTGGGACAATGCACATTACACTCAGAATGACAATCATGCTCTCAATAGTTGGTGCTTTAAAGAAAGAAGGTGGAGACTCTCGAACCATGGCTTTTGTTGGCAAGGTTGAAAACCCGTGGTCGGAAACAAAAACTAAACATGTACCAGAGCTCTTGGTTTTAAAAACAGAAGTAAAAATTATTTTTTAGAGATGCATATTTCGTCAACGAATGCTAGCAGATAACTCAATTACTTCTCGAGCTGGATAAGTTTTGAGGAACGGCTCCCGCACGAGGATGATCACATCCTCTTAATCTCCTTTGTTTATCACTGCCAAAGTTTTCTGATTTCTCATGAACAAAGCGTGAAGGAGGGTTTGTTTGTTGTATATTTTTTAATGAGCCGGGCGCACTCTTTGCCAGTTCCTTCTCGTATTAGGAGTTTGCACATTAGACATGCAATCCCGGGGTGAAGCTTGTCCAACTTAAAAAGATCATGAATTAACTACTACTTCCTCATGAGCTAAAACAGAGGCACAAAAGAGAAATGCTTTTGATTAATTTCGAGATGGTACACGAAAGTCTTCGTTAGGAATGGCAAGTAAATACCATGTATAGGAAGGTATGGTGGACTCATATGGCATAACTGGTTTAAAGGATTTTGGATGCACAAGCAGTTAGTCCGCTTAGTACAGGCAAAGGTTAGCAAAAGACTGGGAGCGGCCAACTAAGAGAGCAATGACAGTCATAATCATGCAGAGCGACAAAGCAACATTGAATCGGTCATGGAAGTTATATCGCTACTCAGAAATTAAAGATCATCAAGGCTTGATAGACTTTCTTTACAGTCTTAAATATGTGTGAGCATATGCCAAGTCAATCAAAATAAATTCTTGAAGGAAGATATCACTAAACCATACCACATCATAGGCAAACAAATCATGTTGGTACTTCAATAACACATTAAGAACCCCCCAGCTATTTGAGACTAACCATAAGAAAACATGAACTACTAAGCACCATTATGCACATAGCATTTTCATCATAGACATATCAACCAGTGCAACAGAAGCCAACTCTCTTAACAAGATAAGCATGATAACTCAAGAGAGTTCCAGCGACCAACTAAACAAAAGCTCTTTAAAAAGTAAAGCATGAAAACTAAGAGCTGAACATGATAGTAGCTATTGAAAGACAAAGAACACACACAGCAAAGATAGACATGAAAATTCTATGTTGTGTTCTAGGTTGAAGTGGAGCGTGTTTCTCTCCCACACAAAGAAAGCTGAGTTCCAACTCGTTATGAAAAGCAAGCAAAGCTAAAGAAAACTAAAAAGGAAACTAAAAGCAAGACGCTCCAAGCATAGCACATAACACATGAAGTGATAAAAATATAGTGGAACGAAAGACGAACTGATAATTGTTGATGGAGAAGGGGATGCACGGGGGCATCCCCAAGCTGAGACGCTTGAGTCTTCTTGAATATTTCTTGGGGGTGCACGGGGGCATCCCCAAGCTTGAGCGTTTGACACTCCTGAATCTTTTTATCATCTTCCCTTGCACACTTGAAAATTCCCTTCATACATAACTCATCATAATCTGATTAGCGAGGTTAGTAACCATAATAAAATAATTTTTCCTTGTTGGAAATAAGGATAATCTTGAAGGTCTACTGTTTCTCAAGATTGCCAAAAGGTTTTTGCAAAGAAAAAGCAAGCTCAAGGTTTGCAAAACGAAGAAAAGGCAAAACATGACAGAATCTGTGAAAAACAGACCAGCAGGTAGTAAATAATTTTTTCGGGGCACTTCTGCAACTCAAATCAAAAAACTCAGAACAGACGCCCGAAATCCAATTGTATAGAGCGCGCTTTCGAAAAAATTCAGACCAAAAAGATGATCTGGTGATTTTCTACTAATTTTTCTGTCCAAGGACAGAATCTGTTTCCTGGACAGCACGTCACAACTTTTGAACTTTCTTGCAATCAGAGGCTACACTTGGCACAAAGCTGAAAAGTAAAGATACAATGATGATGCTACTGTAGTAACAAACATCAAGACACAACAAAAGCAAAATAAAATTTTATTCATTGTGGGCTGCCTCCCAAAAGCGCTTTCTTTTATGCCTTTAAGCTAGGCATGATGCAAAAAGAGAAGATCAAGTTTTATCAAGAGTAAGAGAATAGCTAGCCCGTGTAACGGACTCAAAAGGCAACTTAATCTTCTTTCTAGGGAAGTGTTCCATCCCTTTCTTGAGAGGAAATTGGAATTTTATATTCCCCTCTTTCATGTCAATGATGGCACCAACGGTGCGAAGAAAAGGACGTCCCAAAATAATTGGACAAGAAGGTTCACATTCAATATCCATAATAGTAAAATCAACGGGAACATAATTGTCATTGACAATGATAAGAACATCGTCGATCCTCCCCAAAGGTTTCTTTATGGAAGAATCAACAAGACGAACACCAAAAGAACAAGAATCAAAAGGTTTCAATTTAAGCATATCATATATTCTTTTGGGCATAACGGAGGTACTAGCTCCAACATCACATAAAGCATAGTAAGAGAAGTTATTCAACTTAATTTTAATCATAGGATCCCAACCATCTTCTAGCTTTCTAGGTATGGAGGCTTCTACCCTAAGTTTCTCCTCCCTAGCTTTGATGAGAGCATTAGTGATATGCTCGGTGAAGGCAAGGTTAAGCGTGCTAGTGCGGGGATCTCTAGACATCTTGTGAAGGAAATCAATAACTTCAGAAAGGGTGCAATTATCAAAATCAAGATCACTACTATCAAGTAAAGTGGTAGTGGTGTCCTTTAGACTCACTTGTTTGGTAGTTTCTATGGTCATAGCATCACCATTAATAGGTCCAATGGGACCAGGAGTGCATTGGGTGCTAAGAGTTTGGATATCCTCAACAACTTGGATAGTAGCAACAGTGTGGTGGGTAGGAAGGTTCTTAATTCTATCTTCTTCCTCCTTTTCTCTAGCCCATCTCTCTTTAAGTTTAGCCAACATCCTAATGTTTTCATTAATTTGCACTTGAATAGCATTCATAGGAGTGGTCTTCCTCTCCTCAAGAGGGGAAGTTCTAATTTTAAGCAACTCTACCTCATGGGCTAAATTGTCTACCTTCGAAGAGAGATCATCTAGTTTGGCTAGTTTTTCTTCTACACTCTTATTGAAGGCTTTTTGGGTAGTGATGAAATCTTTAAGCATAATCTCTAGTTCAGAAGTGGAGTTTTTGGTGCTAGGATAAGCATGGTTGTTCCCATAGGAATTAGAGGGGAACGGTCTAGGATTGCTACCAAAATTGCTCCTATAAGCATTGCTATTGAAATTGTTTCTAGAGATAAAGTTCACATCTACTTGATCTCGAGCAATCAAAGAATTTAAAGGAACATCACGAGGATCAATAGAAGATTGCTTGGAAAGTAGAGACATGATCAAGTCAACTTTTTCATTTAGGGAGGAAATCTCCTCGACAGAGTTTACCTTCCTACCTGTTGGAGCGCGTTCGGTGTGCCATTGGGAATAATTGGTCGTCATCTCATCGAGAAGCTTCGTGGCAGCACCAAGTGTAGTTGACATAAAGGTTCCTCCCGCGGCCGAATCTAACAAGTTCCGCGAGGTAAAGTTCAAGCCTGCATAAAAAGTTTGGATAACCATCCAAGTAGTCAAACCATGAGTAGGGCAGTTCTTGACAAGAGATTTCATGCGTTCCCAAGCTTGGGCAACGTGTTCATTATCCAATTGTTTGAAATTCATTATGTTACTCCTTAGTTGGATAATTTTAGCAGGTGGATAGTACTTCCCAATAAAGTCATCCTTGCACTTGTCCCAAGAATCTATGCTATTTCTAGGCAAATATTGAAACCAAAATTTAGCTCCTCCTCTCAAGGAGAAAGGAAAAAGCTTAGGCTTAACAATATTACCATCTATTTCTTGGTACTTTTGCATATCACAGAGTTCAACAAAATTGTTTAAGTGTAAAGCAGCATCATCTCCAGCACCGGAGAATTGATCTTTCATAACTAGGTTCAGTAAAGCAGGTTTAATTTCATAAGAAGGTGCTGAAGTGGCATGTGTAGTAATGGGCGTGCAGATAAAGTCATCGTTGTTATGACTAGTGAAGTCACACAACTTGGTGTTCTTGGTGGAACCCATAGCAGCAAGCAAGCAAGATTACTATTTTTGTGATTTTTGATAAAGGGGACTAAAGCAAAAACTGAAAGGTAAACTAACAAGACTAAAAAGCAAAGGTAAAAGATAGCGTGCAACTCCCCTATCTTGAAGAGTGGAGTCCCCGACAACGGCGCCAGCAAACTTTGCTTGATGGCTTCTCGCCCCTCGTTGGTTACCCCAAGTGGAAGGTTTGAGATGCAGTTAGCGGTAGTTTTCCCTGGGCAAAGATACCAAGGATCGAATCCCCTGAGACTCTGAGGGTCAACAAGAAGGTGTCAACTGCTAGCGGCGCAACTTAGCGATTGACAGGACCCGCACACAAATACAAATAACTTGTCTCCCAACGAGTACAGAGAGGTTGTCAATCCCTCCGGCCTTGTCGTTTACAAAGGATCAAATGCAAGAGATAATAGTGATAGGTATGACTGCAACTAGTAAGTAAGAACAGAAGGTAAATAGCGGATGTGATCAGTGATGGTAATATGGACCAGGGTCCCATGATGTTCACTAGTGATGTTTCGCTCCCAAAAGACGATAAAACAGCTAAGCGTGGTAAACAAATTACAGCTGGGCAATTGACAGGATTATGTGCGCAAACCAATGCTAACTATGCTGCAAAGAATGGTAGAGGCTCAAAAGCATGGGCGGTACGCCAAGGCAAGTAGACCGAAATCCATCTGCATCTACTACTAATCATCCACCTTGAGATATCTATCCAGAACATCCCGCTGGTATTAAGTTGCGAGTCCCACCCATAGTGTAAACTCAAAGCAACAGACAACTGCATTAAAAGAACTTTGCGTAAAGTAAACAATCCTTGCACCCGCAAGTACAAGCACCGTTGTTTTCCCCCTTGTGGCAACAGCACATCCCCTAGACTCATGTTTCTGTCACTCAAGCTAGTCATCGAGGGGCATGAACCCACAATCAAGCATAACGTTCCCTCTTGGAGTTACTACCTACTACTTGGCCAAAGCAATAAACAGCAACGGAGAACATGCAAGAATTACACAAGAACATAAATATAAAAGAGGTGAATCAAATATATTACTCACACACAATCTGAACATAATCTCATAATCCATCGGATCCCAGCAAATTCATCATAGCAACAGCATAAGGATTACATATGTGCCTCGATCATGTAGGGCAGCTCACGAGGTCTAATCGGTGAAGAACAAAGAGGGGAGGAGAACATCACATAGCTACTGGTCATGGACCCATGGTCCAAGGGAGACTACTCACAACTCATCCGGGAGGCGTCCATGGTGGTGGAGAAGCTCCCAGTGGTGATCCTCCCCTCCGGAGGGTGCCGGGAAGAGTTCTCCTGGTGCTCCCGATCTTGGAAGCACGGCGGCGGCAGAACAGAGATGAGATCGCAAAAAAGGGTTCCGTCCTCGAGGGTTTCGGGACGCGGTGTAAATATATGCCAAAGGGGGGCGTCAGAAGAGGCCAGGGGGGCCCAGGCGCCCTGGCGGCGCGGCCAGGAGGGGGGCCGCCCCCTCGGGCCGCCTGGAGCCCTGGTGGCCCCCCTCTGGCCCTACTTTGGCCGCATGGAAGCTTCCGGAATGCTGATTTTTTATATATTTTTCTCGGGATTTTTCTGGCAATTTACGTAATGGGAAAACCTGAAATACAAAAACAGCAGAAAACAGAAACTGGCACTGGGGTGCACTGAGTTAATAGGTTAGTCCAAATATGATCAAAAGTGTATGGAAGTGCATAAATATCATAGCAATATCACACAAAAGAGGCATGGAGCAAGAAGAAATTATAGATACGTTTTGAACGTATCAGCGACCACTCTCGCTTGTGCTTCTCTACACCCGAGCAAACACACCACCTCAATCTTCAAAGAGGGCATCGAGGAGATCGAAGACCGCAACCAAACTGCACTAGAGAATGGGGGGCCATTTGGAAGCAGGGTGACGTGACAACGGCTAACTGACTCCCCCTATCTCTCTCGCGCACAAAATTATCAATCCCTCAACTCACGAGATCCTTCCCCTCCCGTTCACGTTTTTGCAACTCTCTCATCAAACCCATTGTCTCTACTCCTTCCACATGTACAAATTCCGGATGCACACGCATCTCACGTATATTACATGTCTCCATCTTTCTCACAGACCTAGCTTCCTCCTCTCTCTCTCTCTTTCTCCTACTCTCTCGCCCACATACATACAATCCTTCCCGTCCTATTTCTCTTTCTTACTTGGGGTGTATATCTTGTGTGTTCAGCGCACACATCTCTCTCCCGCCATTTCTCCATCTTCACAAGCTCTATGTACATGTTTCATTCACACATTGGGATGTGTTCAAAATGTAGCGTTAGAATGGATCATGTAGAGTTATGGTTGGTTTTGTTGCATACTACAAACTAATAACTATGAAATGCATTTAGATTTTCATTTGATTGGGATTATGTGATTTTGAGCATATTGTGAAGTACTATAGACATGGTATACATCTTGGAATTCAGCAATGATTCTAACTATTGAATTGTATTTGAAATTAGTAGCTTAATATATTTATTTCACGATTACAACAAATGATTAGTTCCACTACAAAGTAAGAAAACAAATGTGTACTCCCTCCATTTTTATTTAAGTCCGTGTATTAGCATTGGTCAAAGTCAAGTTTCGTAAACTCTGACACAGTTTATAAACAAAACAATATTAACATACACAATAACAAATAAATTCCATTAGATTCTTACTGAATGTACTTTCACATCATACATATTTTTTATGGTAAATATTTATATTTGTTTCTATAAACTTGGTCAAGCTTTAGGAAGTTTGACTTTGGTCAAACCTAATATGCAGAGTTAAGAAAAGCAGAGGGAGTATTAATAGTAACTATTACTGCTCGCTATAGTTGCTTAGCCCAATCACCCAACATGCCACACGGGGAGTACAGTGTTACAATATTTTGAGACCGGCAGGAAAATCTCCCGCGACCCAGATTTGAGCAGTGCGAAGTTACCATCATACCCTTCGTAACAAGCTCATGGATGCTGGTGGGTAGTGTCGTGGGAACGAGTCTGACAGTAGAAGTAGGGGGTACATAGGAGAGGGCAGAGCCTAGCTACGACGAGATTGTGCACTCGGATTTACGTGTGCAGGCCCCTCTCGGAGGAGGAAATAGCCCTACATATTGGTGCTACGGAGGCTTTGTTTGATTGGAGTGTTGAGTTACACGGGGTGCGAACCCTTGTGCAAGACGGGTGGGGTGGCTTATATAGAGTTCGCCGACCTCTTGCAGCCCTCCGTTATGCAAGGGTTCAATGAGAGAATAAAGGTACAAACGTTACTGGAAACACTAGTATTTAATAATCATTACAACGATGGAGTGAATGCCTGACCGTTGCCATCCTGGGGCGGCCCTAGGTCTTCTGTACTCCGAGTGTAATCAGATGTTTCCGTGTGAATGACGACGGTCGAGTGGGGGCATAGAGTTCCCGAGTGGATCTTTTGTCAAGTGACTTGCGTGCCGTGGTGATTCCAGTCGGCATCTTCTTTCTAACTGTGTAGGTCTTAGATTATTTGTGTAGTGTCATTGGGTAGGGCATGTAGGTCAGGCCTAGGACCCTACCCTAGGTACATGTCATCATCATTAGCCCCCGAATAGAACAAGGTTCGTGTGAAGAGGGGTTGGAGCTGTCTTCGACCTGACTCAATCTCCTAGAGACATTTTTTAGGAGTATGAAAGTATGCACACTACAAAACCCTTCGTCAATTGCCTTGATCAATTCTGGCTCCTTGAGCTCCCAAGTGGATCGAGACACGAGGTGCCAACCGTCGGGTTCGACCCGAATGAATACTGATGTCTTTTATGCCATCGATTGATTTTTTGGATCCGAATTTCACGGGATTCGAAATTCGGAGAAGCGCGCGGGCTGGCTGCAGCACGGTAAGCAGGGCAAGTGGGGAGGGACTCCTCGATCTTTGCCCGACTTTTTTCCATGTATCGGGCTGGCGTCAATTGCGGGATGCGCTGAGATTGTACTGGCCCACAGGTCAGCCACTCGGACGCACGGGTATAAAACACGACGCGACCGAGGTGTGCAACAGTACCCTCCACTTTTCCCCTTTCTTCTATATCTCACCACTTCACCCCTCTCAGTGCAGCACCGCCCCGAACGTCCCCGTCGACCACCGCGAAGATGGCAAAGGATAAGACAAAGGCACTAGAGTGCACCAAGAAGATGGCCAAATGGAAGAAGGGGTCAAGCTCTCGATCCACTCTGCTGTCGGGTTGGATCCAAGGTGATTGGATCCCCTCTTCGGTCATGCAGGATGACCTCGAGGGGCTCGTTGCCGATGTTCTACTGGCCCCTACATCTTGGAGGTTGCTGGAGGGGGAGACTGAGCCTACACCGCGGGACGGCGAGCGGGTTCTTTTTCTCACTCACATGGTGAGAGGTTTTTCTTTTCCTCTGCATCCGTTCTTTCGTGGTTTCTTGAACTTCTTCGGTGCACAAATCCACCAGTTTCCCCCGAACACTATACCTTACCTAGCTGCCTTTGTCTCAATGTGTGAAAACTTCTTGGGATGCCATCCTCATTGGGGGCTTCTCAAACATATTTGCACTTGCCAATCCCAGTCGGTCAAGAAAGCCAACCCGAGTGACGCGAAAACCACGTAATCCAGATGTGTGTGGGTTTAGGTGTCCAGATGTGAGGTTGGACTGCTTGTCCTCCCATGACCTTTCCCGAGTAAGTTAGGGGTTTGTAGTCGACCTGGTCTTACTATAAGGACATTCTGACTCCTGGTGCGTCGACTGGTTTTCCTCCTTTCTCTCTGGAGAGACTCCACACCCCTCATTCCTTGACCGTGGAGGAGGATGAGAAGGGTGAGGTGGGGATCTTGGTTGAGACAGTTATTGAGCTGATCATGGGTGGAGTGACGGGCTTAGACCTGCTGGAGGTGTTTCTCAGTCGACGCATCCAGCGTCTGCAAGCGCACGGCCATCCCATGTGGTTATACTTCGGTGCAGACGACACTACCCGGACCCATCCAGAAGAAGTTGGCTAGGATACTGTGGCCCAGTGGCTTAGGAGAACCACCGGAGCATGAGACAACCCACATGGAGCCAAGAGAATTCAATCTTTCGACGCCATGAATCTTCCAGGAGAGGTGAGTGTCTGTGTCAAAACCGGCGGATCTCGGGTAGGGGGTCCCAAACTATGCGTCTGAGGATTGATGGTAAAAGGAGGCTGGGGACACGATGTTTACCCAGGTTCATGACCTCTCGGTCGAGGTAAAAGCCTACTTCCTGCTATATTAATATGGATGAATATGAATACGAGAGTTGATCTACCTCAAGATCGTATTGGCTGAACCCTAGAGTCTAGCCTATGAGGATTTGTGTTTCTCTATTAGCCTCACCGGACTAAACCCTACGGTTTATATACACACCGGAGGGGCCTAGGGTTTGTACATACCATCTTGCAGAGGAAGGAAACACCCAAACCAAAAACTTGCCATTATACAAATACAGGAGTCCTATACGGATACGAGAGATGATCTTCGACTATGATCTTCACGGCCCACCAGTCTGGCCCACCAAGAGTTATATGGCCACCCGAGGACCCCTCGATCCAGGACTCCATCAGTAGCCCCTGAACCTGTCTTCGATGACAATGGATTCGGCTTACGTATTGTCTTCAGCATAGCAAGGCGGGTTCCTTCTTCAGAATATATCTTCGGCAAAAAGGTGTATTGTGTTCGGCTCTGCAAGGTTAGTACAACCCTTAGCCTCGAAGGCAAGGCTCTTAAAAGAAAATGAATAGTGTGTCTTTATTGACAACTTTTTGGTGAAACGTCTTGTCCATCCCACTAACATATCGAACCGTTCTACTTGGTCCTAGTTTGTGTTTCGAGGCATATCCTCATTGACACGTCTTATCAGAATAGAGATCGTGCCCACTTATTGTGGCATCCTTATCAATATGACGTGAGCGTCCACACCGTGCATTACGCACGTATGCTTTGGGAACTGGTGAGTATTATGGCTAAAGTGGGGGACGTTCTGTATTCACAGTGTTATAAAAGGACACCAATCCCCTTCATCAGCCCCATGCCTTCCTCAAGCTCGAGCTCTCCAATCTCCCCAGCCCCAGCTTCCCCATCTCCTGCGCCCACCGCTTTGCGTTCCTCAACCACTACCTCCTTCCCCAGCAACGGCTGGTTCCGGCGCCAGGGGCAAGTGGGAGGCCTCCACGGTCATTGAAAAAACCGTGAAGGATCTGCGAAGCGCGGTCTATCTTGCTACCGATATCGCGCACTGAGTTCCTGCCAAGGGTCAGGTGATTCCTGTCCCAGAGGCGGGTGAGAGGGTAGTGTTCACTTCTCACTTTGTTAGGAGGCTAGGGTTTCCGCTCCATCCCTTTGTTCGGGGTTTGATGTTATTCTACGGACTAGATTTTCATGATCTAGCTCCGAACTCAATCCTTCACATCTCCGGTTTCATAGTGGTGTGTGAAGCCTTTCTCTGCATCCCTCCGCACTTCGGCCTATGGCTTAAAACCTTCAACGTGAAGCCGAAGGTGGTGGATGGGCAGCACGTAGAGTGCGGGGATGCTATGATTAGCAAGCTCCCGAATGCAACTTGGCCAAATGGGTCATTCATAGAGACAAACAAGGTCTGGCAGCAGCAGTGGTTCTATATCACCGAACCCCGCGACGGCAAATGGGCGGCGGAGCCTGCTTTCAGATTTGGATCCCCAGAGAGGTTGACCTCCTGGACCAAAAAGGGTCTGGACTGGGGGCTTCAAACTAAAGTGACGACACTCCAGAGCCGTGTATCTAGCGTGATTTCCAAGGGGCACTGGCTCTCGTCCGTGGTCCAGGTAATGCTGGCCCGGCTTGTTCTCCCTTGCCAAAGCCGGGACTCCTCCCTATGGGAGGTCAATCCGACAGGAGATAAGCCTTTGAAGCATCTCTTCGGCTTTACGCACAAAGAGATCTGGAAGCATCTCTTCAAGAGCCAGAAGGAGTGGCCAGCAGAAACCGAGGACGCTGGCTTTAGTGCTGCGCTCTTCGCCCCAGAGGTAATAGAAAATTTCGCCGAACATATATCTCTTCCCTTGTTTAATGATAACATGAATTGGAGCTTTTTCATGATATACATGGCTGGACGAAGAAGGAGACCCGGATCAAGTGTCCAGCGCCTTTGCCCGAAGACCCATAATCGCCTCGACTAACGGCGATGCTGGTCCCGGCGCCGTACAAGGCACCGGTCAAGAAGCCCAACAAGAAGGGCAAGGGGGCCGGAGACAGCCCCCGCCCTACGGACGAGCAGTCCGAGAAGATCAACATCTCCTCCTCGGAGGAGGAGGATGACGAGGAAGAAGAAGAAGAAGAAGAAGAAGAAGAAGAAGAAGAAGAAGAAGAAGAAGAACTCCCTGCGCAAGGCAGGAGGACGAAGAGGGGGGCCGCTGCTGACGAAAGCAAGGCTACACCCCGGAGGAAACAGAACCTCACTGCTAGTTTGGGTTCAACATCCGAACATAGGTTCGTGGTGAAGCCCAGGGTGAAACCCCTGCCCGAATCATAAGTTTGTCCTGATTAATTGCTGCACCTTTGTTTGTTTAGCATTCTCAATGCTTTACTTAGTATTTCTCACCTGCTGACCTACAGCCCTCCCGGTGGACACCCTGATGCCTCCTTATCGGAGGGGAACTCTCTAGCGCTTGGAGAGACGGAGAGTGACCCGCCGGTCTGAGCTCCATCGCCCATGATCGGCGGGGACACCGAAGTGTCCTCCCAGCGGGTGTCCTCTGCCCAAGGAGATGAGGGCGAGGTAGGTGACGGGGCGACCGGGGGTAATATCTCGTCCGCCGCTGACCATGGGGAAACATCCCCCATGGAGACTGGAGACGGGGGGCCCGAACAATCCGGGGCCTTCCCGAACACTGACCCGGAGCCTAGTGCGGCTCCGATGTCCGAAGACCAGACCCCCCAGGCGGGGGCGGACACGGCGGCACCCGGAGTCAATCCGGAGGCGCCGGATCCAATGGAGGAAGCACTGCAAAGTGTTTCCATCGTGGCCTTCATCTTCGCCCTAAGCATCTTGACATGGGCAAAGGCCATCCAGGCACCTTCGATACAGGCCGAACGCTTCACAGCGTCAACCCGCAGCCTTGCATTGATGAGCCGCTTCACCAATCCAAATTAGCTACAAGGGATTGGCTCGGTGGGCCAGAGCCGGACTATCAATTCCTTCATGGCCGCACCCTCCATGTTATGCAGCTCGACCAGCTGCTTCAACTGGTCGTTCAGAGGTACTGGATGTTCTGGTACAAGGAATTGCGACCAAAACAACTTCTCTATTGTGTTCCCCTCCTGGGCTCTGAAGAATTGGGCGGCGTCGGCGATACTCTTCGGGAGATCAGCAAACGCGACTGGAGAGCTCTACAATTGCGTCAACGACATATACTTCAGACATCTGAAGATACTCTGCAGAAGAAAGGCCTTACTAGCTGATATCTACCGCGCTTGTTTGATCTCCTCGCGAGCACTCCGGGACTCGATCCGCGCCTCCTTGGCAACATTGAGAGCCTTATTGAGTTCAGATGTTTGATCAGAAGTCTTCTGCTCCAGCTCCTCGCACTTGCAAATGGCATCTCGCACCTCTTGTTTGACTTTGGTCACCCGAGACTCATGTTGCCGGTGGGAGGCCTGTTCGGCCTACAGCTCGGCAACTGCTTTGTTAGTGGCTGCCTTGTTCATCTCGGCCTCTTTCTTGGCATGTGCAAGGGCGCCTTTGAAGGTCTCGACCTCGGCCGTGCCAATTGTGACATAATCACACCGCACAATGAGTTCCTACTCTTAAATTAAACATATCGTCTTTTGACATAATAATTCTCTGAAAGTCCACATACCTTGTGTGTCATCAAATCGCTTGTTATAATGGTCGAGCTCTTCGTCAGCTAGTTGAAGCTTCCGATTGAGCTCAGAAACCTCTGCGGCCTGGGCAGATGCCGCAACCAGGGAAGCCTATTCAAATAAATAGCACGATATGTTCTATTAGCTGATACTATATGTATCCTCTGTCCGATTCTCTTCAGAATCAAACAAAGCATCAGGGGCTACTGTCCATATACAGGTTTGTTATCCTATACAAATAAAATGTAAAGCTCTTTCAGAATATTATGTCGCATATCTCAAAGCCTGTCACTAGGCTATTGAAGGGTTCATTCAGTCCGCTTTTGGCAGACTGAGTCTTTCCCATGACTGCACGCATCAGGGTGTGGTGTTCCGCCATGATGGAAGCACCTTGTAGTGCTTCCTCCAGCGTGTTCGGCGCCTTCGGATTAATGGAGGACGTCGTTGGAGCTGATGCTCCTCCCCCTATCGTAGGGGCCGCCTTTCCGATTCTGGAGCCGTACTGACATCCGGAATGGTCTTCGGCGGGGGCCCGGACTGCTTGCCACCCCCCACCGTCTATTGCCATGGGGACTGTTTCACCTTGGCTAGCAGTGGCCGAGGTGTTAACCTCGGGCACCCTCTTGTCGGCTGCGTTCCCACCTTCTCGTGCGGGAGACACCCGCTGAGAGGACATCTAGGTGTCCCCTAGGATGGGCGATTGAGCCCGCGGTGGAGTGTCACTCTCCACCTTGTCGGCTGGTAGAGAGCTCTCTGATGATAATGAAGCGCCAGGGAATGTGTGGGGAGGGTAGCAAAAACAGGAAATAGAGTTGCTTAAGCAAAGATAGATGATAGAATCGAACACAATAGTGAAAAGTACAAATACTCACGATTCGGCCAGGGGCTTGACACTGGGCTATATTGGGAAATTAGCCTCAGACATTGAGATTGAGCTGTCAGGCAGGTTCAGCTTCTTCCTAGGCGCCCCCTTTCCCGTGTCTTCGAGGCCGCCCTCTTCTTCCCATTTCCCTTGATGGGGAGTCTCTTTCCTCCTCCTCCTCTTCTTCTTCGTCGTGGGAGGAGTGGGCATCGGTCTCTCCAAACACTGTATCCGAAGGACCCTTAGGACGGGGTCGCTCTTGACCTCCTTGCCCTTCTTGTTGGCCTTCTTTTCTGGCGCCTTGTACGGCGCCGGTACCAGCATCGCCGTTAGTTGAGGCATGGCTGGGTTTTCGCACAGCGGAGCCGGACAGTCGATCCGCTCCGCTTTCTTTGTCCAGCCCTGTATGGAACGTAAGAGTTCTAACTCCTGTTATAATTGAAATATGGACATGATGCATCTTCGGCAAAATCATGCTTACCTCTTAAGCTGAAGTCACGCTGTCGAAGCCCTTGCCTTAGGTCTCCTCTGGCCACTCCTTCTGGGCCTTGAAAAGCTGCTTCCATATGTCTTCGTGCATAGTGCCGAACAAGCACTTCAAGGTCAGTGGTTCATCCAGATTGAACTCCCATAAGCGGGAAGCCCGGAGCTGGTAGGGAAGGGTGCGGCGAAAGAGCATCACCTGAATCACGTTAGTGAGGTGGGTGCCCTTTGCTATCTTGTTGGATATGCGGTTTTGGACCGTCTTCACCTCCGACTAAGACCCACAATCAAGGCCCTTGGCGGTCCATGAGGTGAGCCTCTCTCGAGGTCCGGATCTGAATTCGGGCATGCCCACCTACTTCGCCCCGCGTGGTTCGTGAAGGAAATATGCCCTAGAAGCAATAATAAAGTTGTTATTTATATTTCTTTATATCATGATAAATTTCTTTTATTCATGCTAGAATTATATTAACTAGAAACTTGATACATGTGTGGATACATAGACAAAACTCACTGTCCCTAGTAAGCCTCTACTAGACTAGCTCATTAATCAAAGATGGTTGAGTTTCCTAACCATAGACATGTGTTGTCATTTGATTAACGGGATCACGTCATTAGGAGAATGATGTGATGGACTTGACACTTCTGTTAGCTTAGCATAATGATCGTTCAGTTTTACTACTATTGCTTTCTTCATGTCAAATACATATTCCTTCAACTATGAGATTATGCATTCCCGGATACCAGAGGAATGCCTTGTGTGCTATTAAACGTCACAGCGTAACTGGGTGATTATAAAGATGCTCTACAGGTATCTCTGAAGGTTTTTGTTGAGTAGGCAGAGATTGAGAATAGGATTTGTCACTCCCAGTATCGGAGAGGTATCTCTTGGCCCTCTCTGTAATATGCATCATAATAAGCTTTGCAAGCAAATGACTAATGAGTTAGTCATGGGATAATGTATTACGGAACGAGTAAAGAGATTTGCCGGTAACGAGATTGAACTAGGTGTGAAGATACCGACGATCGAATCTCGAGCAAGTAACATACTGATGACAAAGGGAATAACATATGTTGTCATTACAGATTGATCGATAAAGATCTTCGTAGAATTTGTCGGAGCCAAGATGAGCATCCAGGTTCCGCTATTGGTTATTGACCAGAGAAGTGTCTCGGTCATGTCTACATAGTTCTCGAACCCGTAGGGTCCGCACTCTTAACGTTTGATGACAATTTGTATTAAGAGTTATGTGTTTTTGGTGACCGAAGATTGTTCGGAGTCCCGGCTGAGATCATGGACATGACGAGGAGTCTTTAAATGGTCGAGAGGTAAAGATCGATATATCGGATGACGGTATTCGGACACCAAAATGGTTTTGGGACGTTTCGGATATTTATCGGAGTACCGAGGGGCTACCGGAACCCCCCGGGGAAGTATTGGGCCTACATGGGCCATAGGGGAGAGAGTGGGCAGCCCGCAAGGGGTGGAGTGCACCCCCCATGGGCTTTCCGAATTGGACAAGGGGAAGGAGGCGCGGCCCCCCTTTCCTTCTCCCTGTCCCTCTGCTTCCCTCTTTCCAACTCTAAGAAAAGGAATAAGGGGGGCGGTCCTAATCCTACTAGGAATGGAGTCCTAGTAGGACTCCCCCCCATGGCGTGCCCCCTTAGGTCGGCCGCCTCCTCCCCTCCTCCTTTATATATAGGGGCAGGGGGCACCCCAAAGCACACAAGTTATTCTCTTAGCCGTATGCGGTGCCCCCCTCCACAGTTTACACCTCAGGTAATATTGTCGTAGTGCTTAGGTGAAGTCATGCGTGATCTACTTCACCATCACAGTCAACACGCCGTCATGCTGTCGGAACTCTCCCTCGACCCTCTACTGGATCAAGAACTCAAGGGACGTCATCAAGCTGAACGTGTGCTAAACTCGGAGGTGCCGTACGTTCGGTGCTTGATCGGTCGAACCGCGAAGGCGAGTGGAGAATGTTTGGTATTCACCGTCTATAAAAGGACATAGATCCTTCCCCTTTTACCTCACTCTCTCCTCTAGCCCTTGCTTCCCGATCTCTTAGCCCCAGCGCCCACTGCTCCAACACCCGCAGTTCCGTCCCCTCAACCACCGCTTCCTTCTCCAGCAATGGCTGGATCTGGTTCCAAGGACAAGTGGGAGGCCTCCACCGTCACAGAGAAGAATGTGAAGAATCTCCGGAGCGCGGGTTACCTCGCCGACAACATAGCGCACCGGATTCCTTATGAGGATCAAGTGATCCCCGTCCTAGAGTCTGGTGAGAGGGTGGTGTTCATCCCTCACTTTATTCGGGGGTTGGGATTTCCACTCCACCCCTTTGTTCGGGGTCTCTTATTCTTCTATACGCTAGGTTTCCATGATCTAGCCCCGAACTCTATCCTCAACATATCGGCCTTCATAGTCGTGTGTGAAGCTTTCCTCCGCGTCCCCCCACACTTCGGCCTATGGCTCAAAACCATCAATTTAAAGTCAAAGGTGGTCGACGATCAGAACATGGACTGTGGGGGAGCTATGGTAAGCAAGCTCCCGAATGCAACCTGGCCTAAGGGGGCTTTTGTGGAGACCAACAAGATATGTCACTAGGAGTGGTTCTACATCACCGAACTATTGGGGACGTTGTCGGTGTCAAAACCGGCAGATCTCGGGTAGGGGGGCCCAAGCTATGCGTCTAAGGATCGATAGTAACAGGAGACAGGGGACACAACGTTTACCCAGGTTCGGGCCCTCTTGATCAAGGTAAAACCCTACTCCTGCTTGATTGATATTGATGAATATGTGTTACGAGAGTTGATCTACGTCGAGATCGTAACGGCTAAACCCTAGAGCTTAGCCTATGTGGATGTAATGATTCTATCATTAGCCTCTACAGACTAAACCCTCTGGCTTATATGGCCTAGGGTTACAAAGGTGACTTGGGGAGGAAGTAATAGCTACATTCAGACATCATGCCTTCCCTTCTACGCACATAGGAGTCCTGACCGAATATGGGGGAGAGTCTTCTGCCTCTATCTTCGCGGCCCATAAATATGGCCCAGCTTCATCGACCCGGACGCCTGAGGACCCCTGAATCCAGGACTCCCTAAGTAGCCCTGGACTTGCCTTCAAGGACAAGATTGTGTTCGGCTTCATGTCTTCGGTCTTGCAAGGTGAGTCATTCTGGATGATAGTTTGGCGTTATTTAATATTATGTTCCGTCAATTCCTTGCCGCCGTTGCCTCCACGTGTCCAACGAATGCGAATCGTCTGGGTATTTTTGCGATTACCGCCTTGACTATGTAGGGAAGGCGCCTATATAAGGCGACTAGATCTCAGGTGCCATTCCATTCCATTCCACGCGGAAAATCCCTAGTGCCTGCCACGAAAAATCTTCAAATATGGCCTGCGTTCCCAGCTCTTCCTCGCGCGCTCACGGCCCTCGCGGGCGATTGGGAAAGTTGCTCCGTATCCCATGCGCATCTGAGAAAGCTTCAAACTCAGGGATATCTTCCTCCTGGGGATCTAGTCCACGTCCGGGCCGGATTAACTTCCATCGACAATCAAGCCCTGGCAGAGAATTTTCCCAACCCCTCAAGTGGAGAGCGGGTATGCTTCATCTCCTTCGTTCTAAGAAGCGTAGGATTTCCTGTCCACCCCTTCCTTAGGGGGCTCCTGGAGTTCGATGGTCTTGAACTGCATGATTTCACGCCGGGGGTCTATCATGCACATTGCGGGATTCATCGCTTTATGCGAATTATTTTGGGCTGCGAGCCTCATTTCGAGCTGTGGCGGAAGTTCTTCTGCCTTGTCCCTCGCTCCTAGGAGGGATCCATATTCGAGGTTGGCGGCGCCGAAGTATGGCACATAGCAGGGACAAGTTATCCGTCTGACACTCCAAAGAAGGCATCCGAAGAGTGGCCTTCGAAGGGGTTTTATATCGAGGACGTTGCCTTGCCGGATCCATCTCGGCAAGGCCTCCCCAAATATTTCAATGCTCCTCTGAAGAAGCTTTCTAGCTGGTGTCCCCGCAGTCCGACAGAAGAAGAAAGTGCGGAGGTCAGAACACTGTCCATCAAGATCAGATTGCTTGCCAGTTCAGGGTTTTCAATAATTGAAGTGACGGCGATCTCAATAAAGCGATGCTTCCAGCCGCTCCAAGCAAGAGGATTTCCTATGTGGCATTATAATGGCCAGGATGATGCCTCACACTGCTTACGCCTGGGTCCGGACGACCCTGGCGCTCTAGCCGCCATCCTAGCAGATCTTTACAAGGGAGAGAAGCAAGAATTTCTTCGCTTGGAGTGCCGGGAAGGTTTCTCTATGTACAACCCTCCCGACTGGGTACGTCTTTCTCTTGACCGCTATTCTTGCCCGTTTGTCATTGTAAGATGTATTGGTCGAACTGAATTCAGTTATTCCCATCAGGGGTGGAGGAAGGTGATCGTGGGGATTAATAGTCCCGCCCCACAGCCAGAGAACCACTTTCGAAACATGGGCCCCGGATACGATGAAGATCCGGACATAGGCATAGAGCTAGAAAATAGAGTTTTTATCAAGCCAGCCATGACGGCGTGGAACTGGATATCGTAGCCAATTATTCCGGCCTTCTTCCTTCCTCTCACGTAAGTACCCAGGACATACCTCCTCAAAGAGGAGATTCCCAGCGCGCCTCACCCATCGCACTTTTCCATGCTCAAAAGGTGCGGCGCTCCTCACGCCAAATTGTGTGAAGAACGTCATCCTAGAGGGCGACGCTTGCATCGGGTGAGGCCTTGAAGCGAAAGAGGACCATGAACACCACCAAACCTTCGAAGAGGTATGTTTGTTTTATCATATACTAGGTGGTGAAGCCTGTATTGCAACTTTCCGCCTTGTTTTTCATTTTAGGAGGAACATACACTGGACTGTATCCGGGAATCCTGCAGATCAAGATCAGACCAATCCGGCATCTGGCCCGTCTATGAGGACAAGGGTCAATGCAGATGTAGCACCGGATTGTCCTCTTCAAGAGGATTCAGATGAAATGTCTGTCACTAATTCCGAAGCGGAGGTAGCGATGGTTCACCGGCGGCGAAAAGCAGCCATGCGTGACCCAGCCTTTTCCGAGGAGGCGTTTAACGCCCTCAGTTCTGCAGATGCTTATATCCGAGCCGCTTAAGACGGACTCGCCGAAGCCACTCACCAGCTTTCAAAAGATATGTAGGTAAGTGTTAATTTAGTGTTCCCATGCCAGTAGCCCCCGAGACTTAAAGCAGTTGGTCCAACTGATTTGAGGATCATTGCGTTTTGCAGGCACTCCAAGAAAATAATAACATCTTATCCAAGGAGTTGAAAGAATGCCGGATCCAGCTGACGACTGTCACCACCGAATTGGAAAATTCAAAGAAATCCGAAAAGGATACTGATGGTGAGAACAATAGTGTCCGGACAGTATGATATTTGTGTCGATCAATAGTCTCTAAGTACATATTGATTGAAGTGCAGCAATAGGGCCGGCCGACCAATGGGAGAAGAAGCTAAAGGCTGCTCTGGCGGATAAAAAATATGCCGAAGGGGAAACAGCGGCTGGTAAACGTGTATTGACACGAACCATAGATGAAAGAAACCAAGCGCGGGATAATAATGCCAGGCTAGAACAGGAGTTAAAGGACGTGCGAGCCCAACTCTCAGATGACTTGGAAGAGAACCGGAAGCATAAAGAAGGCATATTCAGTATGTCCTTAAACCTAGCTCTCCTTATAGACCCTTGTTTTCAAAGTTCTTCATAAAACTGTGCCAGCAGGTTTGTTAACTGGGCGGCCCGAAGGGGAAGTGTCTAGTTTTCAAGGCGACGTGCTGCAAGAGCTTTCCATAGTACACGAGTGAGCTCGGAAGGCCATGAAGAATATAGCCAAGGCTTTATGGCCGGGCGATTCCCCTCTAGAAACTATGGAGGACTTGGCGGATTTGTTCAAAGGGGCTCGATGCATCTTTGAACCGTGGAAAGCATTAGCATGTCGTATGGGTGCTCGAGAAGCATGGGCCATGGTGAAGACACGCTACACCAGCCTTGAACCGAATCACATGGCCCGCGTGGGACCCCTAAGATTGGATGGGCAAGAAATTCCCGTGAGCTTGGTATATGATCAAGTGAAGATAGCTGCTAAGTTTTCCCAACAGGACTATAAACTAGATAGCCTTATAGAGGGAATAGAAGAAGAGTAGTCGTTTGATTCTATGTATCAATGTACTTTAACATCAAACTTATCTCCGGCCGAAATTATAAAAAGATTATCATGGCCGACCTTCCGCTTTAACCTCCGTAAACCCAAAGGCTGGAGTGTTTCCTAATACTATACCTGTGGTAAACACTTGGTATGTTCGAAAACCAGGCAATACGGTCAAAATTGCTAGAATAGACAAATTGTGTTCGGGGAGTTATGTTATATTACTATTTAACGTACGAAACATCTTCCAGAGAGAATAGTCCCGTTAAGGGTTCCTTTCCGTGGGTCAGCATGCGTATATATGCATGCCTAGGCTTTTGATTCTATAAAGGTAGGATGCCATATCCTATGATAGTTTAAAATATATGTGTTAAAAGCAATGTGTCGTGTATCCGCCGACCAATTATTCCCTTAAGAAAGCTAGTTCTCGGCTTCACCTAGTATGAGGTACAGGTCCGGATTACCCCGTTGTAACAATCACAGAGGTGCTCCCTTTACACCCTAGCCGAACAATCGAGAACGTAGGGGTAAGCACAGGAGCCAGGCAACCCAGCTTGGCCAAATCTTAAGTCATATTGTTGCATATAATGGCAAGGAAAGACTGTAAAAAACATACGACATTGTAAGCAAGAAGCTTTTTGATATTGGGCTTCGTTAAAGAAGCCCCAAGTATATTCGAGGTAGATACATTCAAAGATGTTTTATCATGTGATAGTTCGGCTGAGCCGAATACTTGCCAATGAAAGGAAAAGTAAGAAAAAAGAAGAGGAGAAAAATAAAAACAAAAGACAAAACCTAACTTAAAAGGAGGAAAAAATGCTACTGAACTATCCATAGAATCGTCGGAGCCTGGCAACGTTCCATGGGTTCGGCTCAAGGCGGTTGTCTTTCGCATTCCGAAGGCGATAGGCTCCATCGGTGAGTACTTCGTCGATAATGAAGGGGCCCTCCCATTTTGGTTTGAGCTTGTCCTTTTTCTTCTCGGGAGGCGTAAAAAAAGTTCGTCGACATTGTATGTCTTAGCCCGCACTTCTCTGCTCTAGTACCGCCTGGCCTGTTGTTGATAAAATGTGGAACGGGCATGCGCTATATCGCGCTCCTCTTCAAATCCATCTAGGTCGTCCTGTTGATCTATCTCGGCTTCTCGCTCTTCGTACATGTGCACTCGAGGTGAGTCATGAAGAATGTTGCAGGGCAGAACAACCTCTGCACCGTACACCATGAAAAAAGGTGTGTATCCGGTCGTCCGATTAGGTGTGGTCCGCAGCCCCCAGAGTACAGAGTCAAGCTCCTCAACCCAGTGTTTATCAGACTCGCATAGGGAGCGCACTAGTCTGGGTTTAATGCCGCTCATTATAAGACCATTGGCTCTTTTGACTTGACCGTTTGTTTGAGGATGGTACATGGAAGCGTAATCAAGTTTAATGCCTAACTTTCTGCACCAGTTTTTTACCTCATCAGCTGTAAAGTTGGTGCCATTATCTATGAAAATATTGTGCGGGACACCATAGCGGTGTACTACACTGGATATAAAATCTATCACCCGGCCCTGCCTCAGCTATTTTTACTGGCTTGGCTTCTATCCATTTAGTAAATGTGTCCACCATCACCAGCAAGTATTTCTTTTTATGGCTTCCCCCTTTAAGAGGTCCGACCATATCAAGCCCCCAGACCGCAAACAGCCAAGTAATGGGGATGGTTCTCAAAGTGGTGGGAGGCATGTGACTTTGATTTGCAAAGAGCTGGCAACCAACACAATGTTGGACTAAGATGTGGGCATCTGCTTGGGCAGTGGGCCAAAAAAAGCCAACTAGAAAAGCTTTGCTCACGAGCGCCCGAAAAGTGGCGTGATGGCCGCCCATTCCAGCGTGTATTTTAGTGAGAAGTTACCGTCCCTCCTATTCGGAGCTGCACCTTTGGAGAACACGAGTGGTGCTTTTCTTATATAGTTCACCTTCGTGAACTTTGTAGGCTTATGAACTCCGAATTACGCGGCAGGCCTCATTTTGGTCATCGGGGAGCTCTTGCCTATTAAGGTAAGCTAAGAAGGGCTCTGTCCAGGGGGGCTATGACAGCCATGATCTCGTGAGCCGAAGATGTTATATCAATGTCTGAGTCCCTGATGACGTCTGGGTTAAGTTTGGCTGGGGATGTGTTCGGATCCAAATTAGTATCGTCGCTCTCGTCCTGCCATGTTACTGATGGCTTGAAGAGCCTTTCCACGAAGGTGTTAGGCGGGACTGGGTCGCGTTTAATGCCCATATGAGCGAGTATATCCGCCGCCTGGTTATTATCCCGGGCTAAATGGTGGAATTCCAACCCCTCAAATCGAGCCGATATTTTCAATATGGCATTGCGATAAGCAGCTATCTTTGAATCCTTCGCGTCAAATTCTCTGTTTATTTGAGAGATAGCAAGGTTTGAGTCTCCTCATACCTCGAGGCTTCGTATGCCCACGGATACGGCTAGGCGGAGACCATGCAATAGTGCCTCATATCCGGCTGCATTGTTTGAGTCCATGTACATAATTTGTAGTACATATCGGACTTTATCCCGTGTTGGAGATATCAGGATGACACTGGCCCCTAATCTGGCTAACTTTTTGGAACCGTGGAAGTACATTGTCTAGTGGGAATATGAGCCGTACTCTTTAGGTAGTTCGGCTTTAGTCCATTCTGCGACGAAGTCAGCCAACACCTGGGATTTAATAGTCCGGCGCAGCTTATATGATATTTTGAACGGTAAGAGCTCGATGACCCACTAGGCTATGCGCCCAGTGGTGTCTTTATTATTGATGATATCGTTAAGTGGTACTTTGGATGCCACTGTAATTGAACACTCTTGAAAGTAGTGTCAGAGTTTTCGAGATGACACGAAGAACACATAGGCAATTTTCTGATAGTGGGGGTACCGTGATTTACACGGTGTGAGAACCTCATATACGTAGTATACAGGTTTTTGAACGGGGAACTTATGTCCCTTTTCGGCTCGTTCGACGACGAGCACGGCACTCACTACCTGGTGAGTGGTTGATATATACATCAGCATTGGTTCGCCAACACCTAGGGCGGTTAGGATTGGGTTGCTCCCTAGTAGAGTTTTTATTTCTTCCAATCCAGCTGTGGCCACATCCGTCCATTAGAAGTTGTTAGTGCGTCGTAGCAATCTATAAAATGGCAATGCTTTCTCTCCTAACCTGGAGATGAAGTGGCTCAAGGCCGCTACACAGCCTGCTAGTTTTTGCACTTGTTTGAGATTGGTTGGCGTTTTGAGCTGTGACAAGGCCCGGATTTTAGCTGGGTTAGATTCGGTTCCTCTATGGGATACAATGAACCCTAATAGCTTTCCGGCCGGAATGCCGAAGACGCGTTTTTCCGGATTGAGCTTTATGTCATATGCTCGAAGGTTATCAAACGTAAGGCGAAGATCATCCGACAATGTCTCGACATGTTTGGTCTTAATGACTACGTCGTCAACATATGCCTCCACTGTCTTGCCAATTTGTTTTTCTAAGCATGTTTGAATCATGCGTTTATATGTGGCACCAGCATTTTTTAGTCCAAAGGGCATAGTGTTGAAACAGAAGGGACCGTACGGGGTGATAAATGCCGTTGTGGCCTGATCGGATTCCTTCATCTTTATCTGATGGTATCCGGAGTAAGCATCAAGGAAACACAATGAGCCATGTCTGGCCATTGCATCGATAATCTGATCAATGCGGGGTAGAGGAATTAGATCCTTAGGGCAAGCCTTCTTTAGGTCTGTAAAGTCGACACGGAGGCGCCAGGATTTATACTTCTTTGGTACCATCACTAAGTTGGCTAGCCAATCTGGATGTTTAATTTCTCTGATGAATCCGGCCTCCGATAGCTTGGCTAGCTCTTCTCCCATTGCTTGTCTTTTGGGTTCGAAAAATTGTCGTAGTGACTGCTTGATTGGTTTGAACCATTTGATAATGTGGAGGTTGTGTTCGTCTAGCCTGTGTGGGATTCCTGGCATATTTGAAGGGTGCCAGGCGAATATATCCCAATTTTCACGATGAAAGGCGCGTAACGCGCTATCTACCACCGAATCCAGCTGTGCCCCGATAGACGTTGTCTTATTACGGTTCGTTGGCTGCACTTGAAATTTTATAATTTCATTTGCTGGCTTGAAAGTGGTAGATTTCGATCTTTTGGCAAGGATTACATCGTCCTTGTCCACCGTGGATCATAAGGTGGTTAATTCCTCGGCCGCAAGGGCTTCGGATAATGCCTCTAGGGCTAAAGTTAATGTGATTACTCCATTGGGCCCTGGGTAAAGTTAATGTGATTCCTCGGCCGCGAGGGCTTCTCGACGTGGAGTGCTCTGTCCGGATCACTTGTTAATGTGATTACTCCATTGGGCCCTAGCATTTTAAGCTTCATGTACCCATAATGGGGTATGGCTTGAAAGCATGAAAAAGTGTCTCGTCCTAAAAGGGCGTGGTATCCGCTATTGAAGGGCACAATGTGGAAGAGCAGTTCCTCCGACCTGTAGTTCTCGAATGTGCCGAATATTACGTCGAACTTAACGCTTCCCGAACACCGGGCTTCCCGGTTGGGAATAATTCCTCTAAAGGTTGTGCTAGTGTGCTCAATGCGGGATTTGTCGACCTGCATTTTTGCAAGCGTTTCCCTGTATATGAGGTTGAGTCCGGTTCCTCCGTCCATGAGTACTTTAGTGAGGCGAAAGCCGTCTACTATTGGATATAGTACAAGAGCTGTTGTTGCTCGGACCGGCCGAACTCGAGGTGCGTCTTCGGTAGAAAAAGTGATTGCCGTGTCGCTCCATGGGATTGAAGAGCTAATTTGATAGACCTCGCCAAGTTCGCGATTTGCTGTCTTGCGGTGGTTGTTTGAGGAGAATGTCTCGAAGATAGTGAAGACACTGATGTCTTTCTCCCCTGATACTGCGGTGGAAGGGATTGTTGCACCGCTCTTTGCTACCTGCCGGAGTACCCAACATGCTCTAAGGCAGTGGTTTGGGATATTGTCCGGGGCTGCATGTATTTGGCAAGGTTTATCGAGCAGTTCATCCAGTATGGACCTGCGTCCTGTAGAAGGTTTGTTCTTCTTTCCGATAGGCATATTACCGAATGACCTGCTGGGGTAAGTCCGTTTAGCCTTAACAGTGTGTTGTCCGAATATGGACTGTTCTAGAGGTGTATTCTGGGCTTTCCAAGTGTTTTCCATTGCGCACTACTTTCGAACTAAGTGCGACATGTCTGTGAAACTCAGAACATGACGTCGGTTGAGGGCGTTCAAAATTCCCTCATCCATACAGTTGCGGTGAAATAACGGGACCACATCATCGTCGCAGCAGTCCTTAATCTTGTTCCTGACAAGAAGGAATCTGGCCCAAAAGTGGTTGATCGTCTCCTCGGGCTGTTGTTGTATGTTCGCGAGATCGTTTATGTCCGGGAATCCGGATTAACTTGGAGAGCTTTTCCTAGGGTGGGTGGGTGTTGGTAATTTTAAGTCCCAACCCAACGTGGTATTCGGGGTTTTGACAACCTCCGGTGTGGACGATCTGGGCTCAGCAGGATCTGAACGTTCCGTGGGCCCGGTGTCAATCCCAAAGCTCGAAAAACACAAAGTGCCACCCGACAAGGGCGTGTTCGGCTCGATGGGTTCAGAGATCCGAACTGTGACGGCCTCCATCTCAAGAGAGAGAGTATCTTCGGCTCCGTCTTTGCTACGTCTCCAACGTAACTACAATTTTTGATTGTTCGATGCTATTATATTATCTGTTTTGGATGTTTAATGGGCTTTAATATGTACTTTTATAGTATTTTTGGGACTAACCTACTAACCAAAGGCCTAGTGCAAATTGGTGTTTTTTACCTATTTCAGTGTTTCGCAGAAATGGAATATCAAAGGGAATCCAAACAGAATGAAACCTTCGTGAGGATCGTTTTTTTTGGAACAAACGCAATCCAGGAGATTTGGAGTGGATGTCAAGGAAGCAACGATGCAGTCACAAGGTAGGAGGGCGCGCCCAGGGGGGTAGGCGCGCCCCCGACCCTCGTGGGCCCCTCGTAGCTCCACCGACCTACTTCTTTCGCCTATATATACTCATATACCCTGAAAACATCCAGGAGCACCACGAACCCTATTTCCACCGTCGCAACCTTCTGTACCCGTGAGATCCCATCTTGGGGCCTTTTCTGGTGCTCCGCCGGAGGGGAAATCGATCACGGAGGGCTTCTGCATCAACACCATAGCCTCTCCGATGATGTGTGAGTAGTTTGCCACAGACCTTCGGGTCCATAGTTATTAGCAAGATGGCTTCTTCTCTCTCTTTGGATCTCAATACAAAGTTCTCCTCGATCTTCTTAGAGATCTATTCGATATAATAGTTTTTGCGGTGTGTTTGTCGAGATCCGATGAATTGTGGGTTTATGATCAAGATTATCTATGAACAATATTTGGTTCTTCTCTGAATTCTTATATGCATGATTTGATATCTTTGCAAGTCTCCTCAAATTATCAGTTTGGTTTGGCCTACTTGATTAATCTTTCTTGCAATGGAAGAAGTGCTTAGCTTTGGGTTCAATCTTGCGGTGTTCGATCCCAGTGAAAGAAAGGCAAGCGATACGTATCGTATTGTTGCCATCGAGGATAAAAAGATGGGGTTTATATCATATTGCTTGAGTTTATCCCTCTACCTCATGTCATCTTGCTTAATGCGTCACTCTGTTCTTATGAACTTAATACTCTAGATGCATGCTGGATAGCGGTCGATGTGTGGAGTAATAGTAGTAGATGCAGAATCGTTTTGGTCTACTTGTCCTGGACGTGATGCCTATATACATGATCATGCCTAGATACATAACTATGCGCTTTTCTATCAATGGCTCCGCAGTTATTTGTCCACCCACCGTAAAATATGCTATCTTGAGAGAAGCCACTAGAGAAACCTATGGCCCCCGGGTCTATTTTCAATCATATTAATCTCCCATCAACTAGCTATTTTATCGTAGTTTACTTTTCAATCTATACAACAAAAATACCAAAAATATTTATCTTATTATTTATCACATCTCACTTTTGCAAGTGGACGTGAAGGGATTGACAACCCCTTTATCACGTTGGTTGAAAGGTTCTTAATTGTTTGTGCAGGTACTAGGGAGTTGCGTGTAGTCTCCTATTGGATTGATACCTTGGTTCTCAAAAACTGAGGGAAATACTTACGCTACTTTGCTGCATCACCCTTTCCTCTTCAAGGGAAAACCAACGCATGCTCAAGAGGCAGCAGTCCTCGACTGCCGCCACTAGATGAGTGATCGGGATGGGATGAATCTCATCCTGCTTGGATTTGGGTCCGATCTGATCTCCTGGCGATGAAAGCCCCAGGGCGGTGATGCGATCCAGCAACTCGTTTAAGGGTGAGAGATCTACCGAGGTCGCGTCATCGGAGTGGCCGGAGTCAACATAAATGTGATGCTCAATGACCGCAGGAAGTGTGGCCGGACCGGAGGCCACGCAGGCGTATACAGCGAACCCGCTGAGCTGGAGAACCTAGCAAATGGCCAAGTTGTTTCCGATGGTGATCTCATCGTTGATGACGAGACGAGCCATCAATTGCTTATTGTAAGCGCACCGTGGAGATCTCAATGAAAGCACTATTGTTGGTGTCAAAACCGGTAGATCTCGGGTAGGGGGGCCAAGCTATGCGTCTAAGGACCGATGGTTATAGGAGACAGGGGACACAATGTTTACCCAGGTTCGGCCCCTCTCGATCGAGGTAAAACCCCACTCCTGCTCGATTGATATTGATGAATATGTGTTACAAGATTTGATCTACCTCGAGATCATAATGGCTAAATCCTAGAGCCTAGCCTATGTGGATGTAATGATTCTGTCGTTAGCCTCTACAGACTAAACCCTCCGGCTTATATACATGCCGGAGGGGGCCTAGGGTTACAAAGGTGACTTGGGGAGGAAGTAATAGCTACATCCGGACATCATGCCTGCCTTTCTACGCACATAGGAGTCCTGACCGAATACGGGGGAGAGTCTTCTGCCTCTATCTTCGTGACCCATCAATACGGCCCAACTTCATCTACCCGTACGCCCGAGGACCCCTGAATCCAGGACTCCCTCAGACGTAGCATGTAATTTAAAAAAAAACCTAGAATCACGCAAGATCTATCTAAGAGATGCATAGCAATGAGACGGGAGGAGTGTGTCTATGTACACTCATAGACCGAAAGTGGAAGCGTTAGATTAACGCGGTTGATCTAGTCAAATGTCTTCGCGATTCAACCGATCAAGCACCGAACGTATGGCACCACCGAGTTCAGCACATGTTCAGCTTGATGACGTCCCTCGAGCTCTTAATCTAGTAGAGGGTCGAGGGAGAGTTTCAGCAGCTCGACGGCGTGTTGATGGTGGTGGTGAAGTAGATCGCGGAGGACTTCACCTAAGCACTACGACAATATGACCTGAGGTGTAAAATCTTGAGGGGGGCACTACATACGGCTAAAGAATAACTTGTGTGCTTTGGGGTGCCCCTGTCCCTGTATATAAACGAGCAGGGGAGGAGGCGGCCGACCTAAGGGGTGTGCCATGGGGGGAGTCCTACTAGGCCTCCACTCCTAGTAGGATTAGGACCCCCCTTTTTTTCCTTTTCTTAGAGTTGGAAAGAGGGAAGGAGAGGGAGAGGGAGAAGGAAAGGGGGGCCGCGCCCCCTTCCCCTTGTAGCCCATGGGGCGAGGGGTGCGCCACCCCTTGCAGGATCCCCTCTCTCTCCCCTATGGCCCATGTAGGCCTAATACTTCCCCAGGGGGTTCCGGTAGCCCCTCGGTACTCCGATAAATATTTGAAACGTCCCGAAACCATTCCGGTGTCCGAATACCATTATCCAATATATCGATCTTTACATCTCGACCATTTCGAGACTCCTCGTCATGTTCGTGATCTCATCCGAGACTCTAAACAATCTTCGGTCACCAAAAACACATAATTCTTAAAACAAACCGTCATCGAACATTTAGCGTACGGACCCTACGGGTTCGAGAACTATGTAGACATGACCGAGACACTTCTCTGGTCAATAACCAATAGCAGAACCTGGATGCTCATATTGGCTCCCACATATTCTATGAAGATCTTTATTGGTCAAACCGTAATGACAACATACCTTATTCCCGTTGTCATCGGTATGTTACTTGCCCGAGATTCGATCGTCGATATCTTCATACCTAGTTCAATCTTGTTACCGACAAGTCTCTTTACTCGTTCCATAATACATCATCTCGTGACTAACTCATTAGTCATTTGCTTGCAAGGCTTATTATGATGTGTATTACCGAGAGAGCCTAGAGACACCTCTCCGATACTTGGAGTGACAAATCCTATTCTTGATCTATGCCAACTCAACAAACACCTTCGGAGATACCTATAGAGAATCTTTATAATCACCCAGTTACGTTGTGACGTTTGATAGCACACAAGGCATTCCTCCGGTATCCGGGAGTTGCATAATCTCATAGTTGAAGGAATATGTATTTGACATGAAGAAAGCAATAGCAGTAAAACTGAACGATCATTATGATAAGCTAACGGAAGGGTCATGTCCATCACATCATTCTCCTAATGATGTGATCCCATTAATCTAATGACAACATATGTCTATGGTTAGGAAACTCAACCATCTTTGATTAATGAACTAGTCTAGTACAAGCTTACTAGGGACACCGAGTTTTGTCTATGTATCCACACATGTATCAAGTTTCCGGTTAATACAATTCTAGCATGAATAAAAGACATTTATCATGATATAAATAAATATAAATAACAACTTTATTATTACCTCTAGGGCATATTTACTTTAGTTTCTCACTTGCACTAGAGTCAATAATCTAGTTCACATCGCCATGTGATTTAACCCTGATAGTTCACATTGTCATGTGATTAACACCCATAGTTCACATCGTCATGTGACCAACATCCAAAGGGTTTACTAGAGTCAATAATCTAGTTCACATCGCCATGTGATTAACACACAAAGAGTACTAAGGTGTGATCATGTTTTGCTTTGTGAGAGAAGTTTAGTCAACGGGTCTGTCACTTTCAGATCCGCATGTATTTCGCAAATTTCAATGTCTACAATGCTCTGCCTGGAGCTACTCTAGCTAATTTCTACCAATTTCAATACACATCTAGATTGATACTTAGAGTTATCTGGATTAGTGTCAAAGCTTGCATCAGCGTAGCTCTTTACGACGAACTCTTTATCACCTCCATAATCGAGAAACATTTCCTTAGTCCTCCAGTTACTAAGGATAATTTTGACCACTATCCGTTGATCTACTCATGGATCACTATTTTACCTCCCTGCCAAACTCATGGCAAGGTACACAAAATGTTTGGTACACAGCATGGCATACTTTATAGAACATATGGCTGAGGCATAGGGAATGACTTTCATTCTCTCTATATTTTTCTGCCGTGGTCGAGCTTTGAGTCTTACTCAACTTTATACCTTACAAATCAGGTAAGAACTCCTTTGACTGGTCCATTTTGAACTACTTCAAAAACTTATCAAGGTATGTACTTATTGAAAGTCTTATCAAGCATCTTGATCGATCTCTGTAGATCTTGGTGCCCAGTATGTAAGCAACTTCACCGAGGGCTTTTATTGAAAAACTCCTTTTAGACAATCCTTTATGCTTTCCAGAAAATTCTACATCATTTCCGATCAACAATATGTCATTCACATATACTTATCAGAAATGTTGTAGTGCTCCCACTCACTTTCTTGTAAATACATGCTTCACCGTAAGTCTGTACAAAACCATATGCTTTGATAACCACATCAAAGCGTATATTCCAACTCAGAGATGCTTGCACCAGTCCATGCATGGATCGTTGGAATTTGCACACTTTGTTAGCACCTTTAGGATCGATAAAACCTTCTGGTTGCATCATATACAACTCTTCTTTCAGAAATCCATTAAGGAATGTAGTTTTGACATCCATTTACTAGATTTCATAAAATGTGACAATTGCTAACATGATTCGAACAGACTTAAGCATCGCTGCGGGTGAGAAAGTCTCATCATAGTCAACTCCTTGAACTTGTCAAAAACCATTTGCGACAAGTTGATCTTCGTAGATAGTGACATTACCATCAGCGTCTGTCTTCCTCTTGAAGATCAATTTATTCTCAATGGCTTGCCGATCATCGGTCAAGTCCACCAAAGTCCACACTTTGTCCTCATACATGCATCATATCTCAGATTTCATGGCCTCAAGCCCTTTATCGGAATCTGGGCTCGTCATAGCTTCTTCATTGTTCGTAGGTTCATCGTGGTCTAGTAACATGACTTCTAGAACAGGATTACCGTATCACTCTGGTGCGGATCGTTCTCTGGTTTATCTACGAGGTTCTACAGTAATTTGATCTAAAGTTTCATGATCATCATCATTAGCTTCCTCTCTAGTTGGTGTAGGCATCACGAGAACGGCTTTCTAGAATGAGCTACTTTCCAATTCGAGAGAAGGTACAATTGCCTCATCAAGTTCTACTTTCCTCCCACTCGCTTCTTTCGAGAGAAACTCCTTCTCTAGAAAGGATCCATTCTTAGCAACAAAGATCTTGCCTTCAGATCTGTGGTAGAAGGTGTATCCAATAGTTTCTTTTGGGTATCCTATGAAGACGCACTTCTCCGGTTTGGGTTCGAGCTTATTAGGCAAAATCTTTTTCACATAAGAATCGCACCCCCAAAACTTTAAGAAATGAAAGCGTTGGTTTCTTGCCAAACCATAGTTCATACGATGTCGTCTCAACGGATTTAGACAGTGCCCTATTTAACGTGAATGCAGCTGTCTTTGATGCATAACCCCAAAATGATTGTGGTAAATAGGAAGAGACATCATAGATCGCACCATATCTAATAAAGTATGGTTACGACGTTCGGACACACCATTACGCTGTGGTGTTTCAGGTGTCATGAGCTGTGAAATTATTCGACATTGTTTCGAATGAAGACCAAACTCGTAACTCAAATATTTGCCTCCATGATCAGATCGTATAAACTTTATTTTCTTGTTACGATGATTCTCTACTTCACTCTGAAATTCTTTGAACTTTTCAAATGTTTCATACTTGTGTTTCATCGAGTAGATAAACCCATATATGCTCAAATCATCTATGAAGGTCAGAAAATAACGATAGCCGTCGCGAGCCTCAACACTCATCGGACCGCATACATCTGTGTGTATTATTTCCAATAAGTCATTGGCTCTCTCCATTGTTCCGGAGAACGGAGTTTTAGTCATCTTGACCATGAGGCATGGTTCGCAAGCATCAAATGATTCATAATCAAGTGATTCCAAAAGTCCATCAGCATGGAATTTCTTCATGTGCTTTACACCAAAATGACCTAAACGGTAGTGCTACAAGGATGTTGCAATATCATTATCAACTTACATCTTTTGGCTTCAATATTATGAATATGTGTATTACTACGATCGAGATTCAATAAACCACTTACCTTGGGTGTATGACCATAGAAGGTTTTATTCATGTAAATAGAATAACAATTATTATCTAACTTAAATGAATAATTGTATTGCAATAAACACGATCCAATCTTGTTCATGCTCAACGCAAACACCATATAACATTTATTTAGGTTTAACACTAATCCCAAAAGTACAGGGAGTGTGCAATAATGATCATATAATTATTGGAACTAGCTACTTCCAACACACATCGTCACCTCACCCTCAACTAGTCTCTGTTTATTCCACAACTCCTTTTTCGAGTTACTAATCTTAGCAATCGAACAGGTATCAAATACCCAGGGACTACTACGAGCACTAGTGAGGTACACATCAATAATATGTATATCAAATATACCTTTGTTTACTTTGCCATCCTTCTTATCTGCCAAATATTTGGGCTAGTTACGCTTCCAGTGACCATTTCCTTTGCAGTAGAAGCACTCAGTTTCAGGCTTGGGTCTAGCTTTGGGCTTGTTCTTGGGAGTGGCAACTTGCTTGTCGTTCTTCTTGAAGTTCCCTTTCTTTCTCTTGCCCTTTTTCTTGAAACTAGTGGTCTTGTTTAACCATCCACACTTGATTCTCCTTCTTGATTTCTACCTTCGCTGATTTCAGCATCGCGAAGAGCTCGAGAATCATTTTCGTCATCCCTTGCATATTATAGTTCATCACGAAGTTCTAGTAGCTTGGTGATAGTGACTAGAGAAATCTGTCAATCACTATCTTATCTAGAACATTAACTCCCACTTGATTCAAGTAATTGCAGTACCCAGACATTCTGAGCACATGCTCACTCGCTGAGTTGTTCTCCTCCATCTTGTAGGCAAAGTATTTGTCAGAGGTCTCATATCTCTCGACATGGGCACGAGTCTGAAATACCAATTTCAGCTCTTGGAACATCTCATATGCTCCGTGGTGTTCAAAACGTTTTGAAGTCCCGGTTCTAAGCCGTAAAGCATGGTGCACTAAAATATTAAGTACATATCATATTGAGCTTTTCCAAACGTTTATAATGTTTGCATCTGCTCCTGCAATAGGTCTGCCACATTGCTGCACAGAAGTATTATGTCTGTTCACACACGAAGACGTCACCGTGTACCTCCGACGCCGAGGGTGATGCACCGCAGCTCACGTCGAAGGAGACCCATCCGGAAGCGCGGTACGCAAGCAATCCGGCGGGCGCTTTTGAGGACCCGAAACCCCACACGCCCGGGAGGGACCCCGTCAGGGCGCGCGGCGGCTATGGGCTGCCCTAGGTCGACCTGATCGCCCCTAGGGCCTCGAGGTTCGCCGCCCTGCAATGAAGAAGAACGAACGAAGAACGAGGAAGAAGATACAAGGGTAGGGGATAGATGAACACGAAAAAGTAGTAGATGTGTTTGTTCGATTGTGTGTTGTTCAATCGGCCGTCACCCCTTAGGTATATAAGAGGCGGCTGGACTTCCCGTGCAAGGAAAAGGCTTGGATTCACGTCCAAAACCCTAGCCAAACTAGGATTGGTTTTGTCCGAACTTTCCAAAACTGTTCGGTTTAAACTGGCTGTACCTTGCGGATAATCTTTGAGGTGGTAAACTATCTCCGATGGAAAAGAGCCCGAAAGCAATCTTGACCGTTTCGACGAGGCGAACAACTTTCATGTTGAACGTTTTTTGATTTTAAGCCATCTTCTGGGCCAAAACGGTCACGCAATACAGGCTGTTATTCGCGCTACCCATCAGACACGTGGCTGGTGGGGCGCGCCACTTATGGCTCTGTGACAGGGCTGTGTTCCGATGGCTGTAACTTTTGCATACGAACTCGGATTGGGACGATTTTTATATCAAAATCGACCGTTTCGACGAGACGAAGAGAATTCGTGTAGAAAGGTTTTCCATATGAGTCAGTCTTGATGGTCTAATCTGCCAAATACTGCTCTAGATATAAAATCTCAGTGCTTTGAGCATAGTTTTGGCACTCGAGATGAGATCGGATGACGATGGCCCAAACTTCAAAGATGTTCACCTCGACAATACGAAACTTTTTCACTTTGAGCACTTTTCCATTTGAGGCCATCTTATTTGCTTTTTATGCCGTGCCAATATCTGGTGTCAACACATGCCCCCCTGTTTTCTGGCAGAGCTTGCGTGCCAGAAAATACTTCGTCCAAGCACGATGTCAACACTACATCGGCTGTCCATGCTAAGAACGATAATTGTTATCGGTCATATGCTTAAGCGTGTTGCTTCTTGGGTAGAGCCTCTTGGATAATAGTCGTCTGAGAACAACAATTGGACGTCACAAAGGCCTCCACGTAAGTTTCTTATGTCAATCCGGACTTGCTTTGTCCAGGCACTCCCTGGGAATATTAGAACCCTTCGACGGTAAGCCGGTTGCTGAACGATTATGAACATGCACCACAAAGGAATATTGTCAACTGTTTGGCGACTCAACTCATTATTGATCAAAGTAAACCATCAAGCCTCCGCCGAACAATGTCTCTCTCCTGACTTGGGTCTTGCAAATAACTAACACCAGGAGTCAGAGCTTTTTATGTACTAGACCCTTGATCAGTGGCTGACTCAATAATTAAGTCGGCCTCGCCAGTATTGGCAAACACTGAGCATCGGCTATAGGAGTAGGAGATCAACCATGGTGAACACCGTTAGCTAGATGTCGGTTTTGCTAACACAATGAATTCTGAGGGCGATATGCAAATATCGGCCATGCGTTCTCATCTCAAAGATGCTCGGGAATCCGTCCACCAAAGTGTGAATAACCGAAATAAGTCAGATGTTTCGGCCGAGGATAAATTCCATAGCGTTGATTTTGATGATACGATTGAAGAATGTGCATGACACGCCTCCTGGAGTTTCCTATAGTGAGATGAAAATTGTCGTCCTTGCCTACGGGATTTACACTTGTACTCCCTTATTTCTGCTGGCTTCGCAACAGGAGATGTGATGCCGCACTTGTCTCGAGGATTTTCCTTAGGAACCCAGGCCATGTTCCTCTTCTCCAGCTATTTGGCCCTAAGATGTTTCAGCTTCTTCTGTTGCGAATATGGTAAGCCAAGAGGGCATCCCGGCTGGGATTTTGGTTTATGCACTGGCCAGTTCTTCCTGGCTTTGGGCATCTCCGACTTAGCCTGTCCAAAATCGGTGATCGGATCCCTGAGATTTACTTGCTTCCCTTTCTTGTCCTTAGCAGCCAACATAGACTCGACTGGCTTTTTGTCATTTGGAGTCGGATCTGAAATAGCACTCTTACGGCCATCCTTTTCTTTCTTCACTTTTTTAACACTTGTTGCAATAGAAGGTCGGACATCATTTTTATTTTGACTGCTCCTCTTGGGAACCCATGCCATGTTCTTCTTTCTCAACTCATGTGCACTAAGTTTTTGTTATTCCTTATCTTGACAATGCGCTAAGCCGAGTGGGCACCTCGGCTGTGATTCTGTTTCAACCAATGCCAACTCTTTTTTGGCCTTGTGCACTCTCAACTTCTTCCCTTCAGATTTGGCACTTGATTGACTTGCCTCATTGCCTTTTGTAGCCAATGTTAATACTTTAACTGGCTCTTTATTATTTGAGAACAAATCCGAAGTAGCACACTTACGACCATCTTTCTTGACCTGGTACACTTGCTTGACCACCTCTTTCTTGTTCCTTGAGCTCCAGACCAATTCCTTATGATGGAAACGGTCTTTGACGTGTGATTGTTCATCAATTGTTGATCTTTTTGGAGCTGCATAATGTTGGCGAGATGATCTAAAATAAGATGGATAATGTGCCCTTGTATCATACCTGCCCCATGATGGATATGGATTTACATGAGTGTAGGGAGGCATCCACGACATTGGCATTGGCGGCCCAAAAGGAGGATATGAAGTCTGCTTGCTCAACGTCTTCCTTTGCCAATTCCAGTCTTCAGATTTATGCCTTGGGGGTGACCTCGATGCTTTTGCTTCACTCGACCGATAAGCACACTTTCCATCACTTATCTTTTGGTACTTTTCTAATAACTGCGAGAAAGTGACTTTCGGCTTTTTGCTTTTGTGCTTACCATGGCCTTTGCTTTCTTTGGTTGTGCGTGCAATGGTCTTTGAATTCTCTTGTTGCCCCCCAGTGCTAGATGTTACCATTTTAGCTTTGATGGAATTTCCGTCTTCAAGATTGTTCTTGATGCACTTTTTGACAATATCCTTGCTCGAAGACTTTACCCCATCATCATTTACGTGTATATATCCACTTTTAGATAAATCGGCTGGTGATAGCCGAGTCAACATTTGACGCCCGTCAAAATGATCCGACTGTCCAAATGATCGTGCCTCAACAAACTCCAATTGTCCTATCTTGTCCGATTGCTTGACTTGATGGATCATGTTGCAATCTTTGACATTTTGCTTGAACGAACATTGTGTTGGCTCTTTTCTTGACGGCTCAACATCGTGATCAATTATAATAATAGGATTAATCAGCGATGTACCGATGATGTGATCAACTATGCGTGCACTGGACGTACACTCCTGGTCCATTAACCGATATTGTGATACCGGCTTTGATACAAAACAACCGAGCGGTGTGAGTTTAACATCATCTGACTCGGCTATGCATTGATTTTCGTCCTCCTTTCCCGATGCTCTTGAATCGGCTATCCTGGAGAACTTTGAACCTGGCTTTATATTCCTGCAACCAAAATAATTATAGTATATACGTCTCATCTGAGACCAAATGTTAGCTAGGCATGAAACAAACAAAGTTGTCCATATGAATATAAAGTTCAGTCGGCATGACGGGAAAAACTTTGGTTGCGATAAGTTGTCACTATTAGCCTCTATGAATGGTGCCATGTGTTGATCAGCATGATTAGTAACAAGATAATTCAAAGCAAACAGATTACTCATCTCGATCGGTCTTTCAAAATTAATTAGAATCTTACTAACGAGTGCATCAATAATATGATTTTGACCGAATCGAAAACTGAGTAAACTCTCGGCTAGGTGTACCTTTATGAAGCCGTTGGAACGAGAAGATGGCTGCACCACTGGAGCAATACCTTGCTCCACTTCTGAATAATTCTTGAATGCATCTTCCTCTTTTTCTAGATCTCGTGCCTCATCACTCGGATTGCCTGAGTAGATTTCACTTGGATGCTCTTCGTGAGTTGAACTTTGATCGACTGTACTTTCTTGTTCTTGATGTTCATTGTTAACTGAACTTTGTTCGGCCATACTACTTTCTCCGTTCTTTTGCTCGGTGAAGCTTGCATCTTCTATTTTGGTACACGTAGCAATAACTGGCTTGATGCACTCGGCTTTAGCGGCTTTAGCCGGTGATGCACTCGTCTGACAAGATGTACTTGGTTGGCACGATGCACTCGACTGGCTCGATGCAACACACTCGGCCTTAAAAGTCTCAGTGGTCAATTTGGTTTCAATTGAATCCACCATTGTCTTGTTACTAAAGGAACTGTTCAACTCAGCTGTAGACGACTTAGTCATATTTGACTCGGTTTCAACCGAATCAACCGTATTAGCCGAGTGAACCCCTTCTTGATGATTTTCTTGCAAAGCATCTTTTTCATCTTGCTTCAAAAGTGCAGCAGAGCCAACATGGTTGCTATATGGAGGAAGGCACTTGATGTATTCTTGCAAATATCCCACTTCACGCTTCTTCTTGAGTGCTTCATAAGCATGTCGATATTCTACTGGTAATTCCTCAAGAGTTGGCGTAGTAAATTCATTGACGCTATTCCCTGTGAGCTTTGACTTGATCTTGTCCACTTGGGCCACATATTTTTCTTTAAACTCAGCCCTGCTTGGATCGGCTTGCCCCCCAATACTTTTACCAACTTTTGGCAATGAATTGATGTTGCCGAAACTTTGCGATTGTATAGGGGGTGTATAACATGCTGCAATGATAGGTGAAGATGTGTGCACTGTTGTTGAATATTTTCTCATGCTAATTTGATCAATCGGCAACACTTCGTCTTCTTTTAAAACCCTAGCTCTTATTGCCTCATAATCAGGAACCAATCCCTTTTCGTGTTGCTCAAGGCAAATAGCACTAATCTTCTTATTTTGGGCTAAACTTTTTAATGCAGCCAGAACCACCTCATCTCCTGCAATATTAGGCATATTTGCTCCTATAGAATCTCCATTCACTCGGCCATAACCGCGAAGGCGAGCCGAGTCATGAATATTATTTTTAGTTACATATGCCCCTGAATAATTAATCTCATGAGGTGTAGTATCTGATGACTGAGGATAACCAGCCAAATAACTACAGGAAGCATGGCCGATTCCCCCGTCCATCGACATGTTTGGGGATGAACCCGCAAATCGTGAGTCGGCTGCCGATGGACAAAATTGTGAGATGCCCTCATGTACATGAGGTGTCATATATTGATCACTCGAACAAATCATGTTATTCATCGGCATATTGAAAGGTGTTGCCGATGCACGAAAGTTCAGATTCATAAGTTGCATGTCGCGATTCTGTAAATTCCAAGTTTCTCCAACGGAATAACTAGTCGGCATTTGCTCGTTAGGGCTAGCCGACATGACATGTCCATTAAAAGATCTAGCAACATCAACATAATGGCTATTTGCATCTACATAAGGAGATTGATGATACATGTTACCGTTGTAGATTGCAGCCGCTTGATGACGCTCTCCTCGTAGCAAGAACAGGCTGGAGACTGTTCAAAGCTTCGTCCCCAGCGGAGTCGCCAAAAAGTGTGTTCGCACACGAACACGTCACCGTGTACCTCCGACGCCGAGGGTGATGCACCGCAGCTCACGTCGAAGGAGACCCGTCCGGAAGCGCCGTACGCAAGCAATCCGGCGGGCGCTTTTGAGGACCCGAAACACCACACGCCCGGGAGGGACCCCGTCAGGGCGCGCGGCGGCTATGGGCTGCCCTAGGTCGACTTGATCGCCCCTAGGGCCTCGAGGTTCGCCGCCCTGCAATGAAGAAGAACGAACGAAGAACGAGGAAGAAGATACAAGGGTAGGGGATAGATGAACACGAAAAAGTAGTAGATGTGTTTGTTCGATTATGTGTTGTTCAATCGGCCGTCATCCCTTAGGTATATAAGAGGCGGCTGGACTTCCCGTGCAAGAAAAAGGCTTGGATTCACGTCCAAAACCCTAGCCAAACTCGGATTGGTTTTGTCCGAACTTTCCAAAACTGTTCGGTTTAAACTGGCTGTACCTTGCGGATAATCTTTGAGATGGTAAACTATCTCGGATGGAAAAGAGCCCAAAAGCAATCTTGACGGTTTCGACGAGACGAACAACTTTCATGTTGAACGTTTTTTGACTTTAAGCCATCTTCTGGGCCAAAACGGTCACGCAATACAGGCTGTTATTCGCGCTACCCATGAGACACGTGGCTGGTGGGGCGCGCCACTTATGGCTCTGTGACAGGGCTGTGTTCCGATGGCTGTAACTTTTGCATACGAACTCGGATTGGGACGATTTTTATATCAAAATCGACCGTTTCGACGAGACGAAGACAATTCGTGTAGAAAGTTTTTCCATATAAGGCAGTCTTGGTGGTCTAATCTGCCAAATACTGCTCTAGATATAAAATCCCAGTGCTTTGAGCATAGTTTTGGCACTCGAGATGAGATCGGATGACGATGGCCCAAACTTCAAAGATGTTCACCTCGACAATACGAAACTTTTTCACTTTGAGCACTTTTCCATTTGAGGCCATCTTATTTGCTTTTTATGCCGTGCCAATATCTGGTGTCAACAATGTCCTTGATGCACCGCTAGATGTTAGTAGCACAGAAGTATTATGTCCTTGATGTTAGTAGCAATGACGGACCTAATCCACATCATTGCTACTAACATCTTTCAACTTAGTTTTCTCTAGGAACATATCAAAAACATAGGGGAGCTACAACGCGAGCTATTGATCTACAACATAATTTGCAAATACTATCAGGACTAAGTTCATGATATATTAAAGTTCAATTTAATCATATTACTAAAGAACTCCCACTTAGATAGACATCCCTCAAGTCACCTAAATGATCACGTGATCCGAATCAACTAAACCATGTCCGATCATCACGTGCGATGGAGTAGCTTTCAATGGTGAACATCTTATGTTGATCATATCTACTATATGATTCACGTTCGACCTTTTGGTCTCCAGTGTTCCGAGGCCATGTATGTACATGCTAGGCTCGTCAAGTTTAATCCGAGTATTCCGCATGTGCAAAACTGTCTTACACCCATTGTATGTGAACGTAGAGCTTATCACACCCAATCATCAGGTGGTGTCTCGGCACGACGAACTATCGCAACGGTCCATAGTCAGGGAGAACACTTGTATCTGGAAATTTTAGTAAGGGATCATCTTATAATGCTACCATCGTTCTAAGTAAAATAAGATGCATAAAAAGATAAACATCACATGCAATCAAAATATTTTACATGATATGGCCATCATCGTCTTGTGCTTTTGATCTTCATCTCCAAAGCATCGTCATGATCTCCATCGTCACCGGCTTGACACCATGATCTTCATCGTATAATCGTGGTCTTCTTGCTAAGTATTGCTTCTACTACTATCGCTAACTCATAGTGATAAAGTAAATCAATTTACATGGCGTTCGCAATTCATACAATAAAGAGACAACCATAAGGCTCCTACCTGTTGCCAATAATTTACAAAATATGATCATCTCATACAATAACGTATAACTCATCACGTCTTGACCATATCACATCACAACATGCCCTGCAAAAACAAGTTAGACATGTTGTACTTTGTTGTTGCACGTTTTACTAGGCTGCCATGGGCTTCTAGCAAGAACCGTTCTTACCTACGGCACAAAAACCACAACGATGATTTATCAAGTTTGTTCTTTTAACCTTCAACAAGGACCAGCCGCAATCAAATTCGATTCAACTAAAGTAGGAGAGACAGACACCTGTCAGCCACCTTTACGCAAACAAGTTGCACGTAACGGTGGAACCGGTCTCATGAACGCTGTCATGTAATGTTGGTCCGGGCCGCTTCATCTTATAATACCGCCGAATCAAAATAAGATATTGGTGGTAAGTAGTATGAACATCACCACCCACAACTCATTTGTGTTCTACTCGTGCATATCATCTATGCATAAACCTAGCACTTATACCACTGTTGGGGACGTAGCATGTAATTTCAAAATTTTCCTACTATCACGCCATATCTATCTAGGTGACGCATAGCAACGAGATGGGAAGAGTGTGTCTTGCTACTTCTCGAGCTTGCGTTGTATTCCCTCAAAGAGGAAAGGGTGATGCAGCACAGTAGCATAAGTATTTCCCTCTGCTTTTGAGAACCAAGGTATCAATCCAGTAGGAGACCACGCGTGAGTCCCTCGCACCTGCACAAACAAATAAGAACCTCGCAGCCAACGCGATAAGGGGTTGTCAATCCCTTCACGGTCACTTACGAGACTAAGATCTGGTAGATAATATTTTTGGTATTTTTGGTATAGAAACAGAAAGTAAACAAACCAAAGTAAAGTAGATGGAAGATTAATATGATGAGAATAGACCCGCGGGCCATAGGTTTCACTAGTGGCTTCTCTCATGATACCAGAATTCTACGGTGGGTGAACAAATTACTATCAGACAATTGATAGAAAAGCGCATAGTTATGAGAATATCTAGGCATGATCATTATATATAGGCATCACATCCGTGACAAGTAGACCGAAACGATTCTGCATCTATTACTATTACTCCACACATCCACCGCTATCCAACATGCATCTAGAGTATTAAGTTCATAAGAACAGAGTAACGCCTTAAGCAAGATGACATGATGTAGAGGGATAAACTCAAGAAATATGATATAAACCCCATCTTTTTATCCTCGATGACAACAATACTATACGTGCCTTGCTGCCCCTACTGTCACTGGGAAAGGACACCGCAAGATTGAATCCAAAGCCAAGCACTTCTCCCATTGCAAGAACTATAGATCTAGTAGGCCAAACCAAACCAGTAATTCGAAGAGACTTGCAAGGATATTATAATCATACCACCGTTCAAGATATCTTCCGATATGCCGATAAATCGGCCGATTTATCGCTTACCACTGTGTGACCGATAAGATAAATCGGCCGATAAATCAGCCGATATGGCGATAAATCGGCCGATATGCCGATAAACTGGCCGATTTACTCCTTATCATGGGTCGACCGATAAGTTCCCGATAAGCGATATCCCCAACATTGAATCATACATAAAAGATTTCAGAAAAGAATCCAATATTGTTCATAGATAATCTTGATCATAAACCCACAATTCATCGGATCTCGACAAACACACCGCAAAAAGATTACATCGAATAGATCTCAGGAGAACTTTGTATTGAGATCCAAAGAGAGAGAAGAAGCCACCTAGCTAATAACTATGGACCCGAAGGTCTGTGGTAAACTACTCACAACTCATCGGAGGAGCTATGGTGTTGATGTAGAAACCCTCCGCGATCAATGCCCCCTCCAGCGGAGCTCCGGAAGAGGCCCCAAGATGGGATCTCACAGGAACAGAAGGTTACGGTGGTGGAATTAGGGTTTCTTCATGCTCCTCGATGTTTTCAGGGTATATGGATATATATAGGAGGAAAAAGTACACGAGTGGAGCAACGTAGGGCCCACAACTTCACTTTCACTTTCAACCAATGATATCTGGCAATGGCCCTCCAAATCAGGCACCTTCCAGTCCAAAGTGTACTACGACTTCACTTTCTCTCATATAGTGGTGGATCCAATCTTCCAATGGATCTGGAAATGCTCCTGCACACTAAAGATTAAAGTCTTTGGGTGGTTGTTGTTGATGGATCGTCTCAACACAAGAGATATGAGGCAACGAAGGCATTGGCATGTCGATGACGCCAACTGTGTTTTATGCCTTCTCCCTCATCTTGAGGACCGGGTGCATCTCTTCTTTGCCTGTAACTTTAGTCAGTGAGTTTGGAATTATCTTGGTATTTCTTGGACATCAGATGGTCATCAATCCACATACTCCATGGCTTTGGCAGCTCGACAGGATTTCGGTCAACCTTTCTTCATTGAGGTAGTTTTCACTGCCGCTTGGAATATCTGGACTCAGAGGAATGGCAAAATTTTCAGAAATGAGCAGACCAGCTTTCGATCCTGGAAACGAAATTTTGTTTATGATATTTCTTTACTTGCTCATAGAATCAAATGTAAGTATAGAGATAAGCTTCTATCTTGGATAGCTTCCCTCCAGTAGTTTAGTTGTAAGTAACCTCTTCCTTTTCCCTTGTATATATTTAGTTCCTTTGTAACTTTCACCCTCTTTGGGTCTTTATTTTAATAAAGCACTGTGAGGCTGTTGCCTTGCAGTACATAGTAAAAAAAAACGTAGGGCCCACGAGGGTTGGGGCGCGCCTACCCCCCTGGGCGCGCCCTGCCCGCTCGTGGGCACCTCGTTTCTTCTCTGACTTGTACTCCAAGTTTCTCGTGAAGATATCGTTCCAAAAATAACTCTCCCGGAGGTTTTATTCCGTTTGGACTCCGTTTGATATTCCTTTTGAGCGAAACACTGAAATAGGCAAAAGACAGCAATTTGCACTGGGCCTTGGGTTAGTAGGTTAGTCCCAAAAATAATTTAAAAGTGTATAAATAAGCCCATTAAACATCCAAAACAGAATATATAATAGCATGGAACATCAAAAATTGTAGATACATTGGAGACGTATCAAGCATCCCCAAGCTTAATTCCTTCTCATCCTCGAGTAGGTAAATGATAAAAACAGAATTTTTGATATGGAATGCTAACCAACATAATTCTCAATGTAATTTTCTTTATTGTGGCATGAATGTTCAGATCCGAAAGATTCAAGACAAAAAGTCTATATTGACATAAGAATAATAATACTTTAAGCATACTAACAAAGAAATCATGTCTTCTCAAAATAACATGGCCAAAGAAAGTTATCCCTAGAAAATCATATAGTCTGGCTATGCTCTATCTTCATCACAGAAAATATTTAAATCATGCACAACCCCGGTTTCAGCCAAGCAATTGTTTCACACTTTAATTCTTTCAAACCTTTCAACTTTCACGCAATACACGAGCGTGAGCCATGGATATAGCACTATGTGGAATAGAGTGGTGGTTGTGGAGAAGACAAAAGAAGAAGATAGTCTCTCATCAACTAGGCGTATCAATGGGCTATGGAGATGCCCATCAATAGATATCAATGTGAGTGAGTAGGGATTGCCATGCAACGAATGGACTAGAGTTGTAAGTGTATGAAAGCTCAACAAAAGAAACTAAATGGGTGTGCATCCAACTTGCTTGCTCATGAAGACCTAGGGCATTTGAGGAAGCCCATCATTGGAATATACAAGCCAAGTTCTATAATTATAATTCCCACTAGTATATGAAAGTGAAAAAACAAGAGTCTCTCTATCATGAAGATCATGGTGCTACTTTGAAGCACAAGTGTGGAAAAAGGATAGTAACATTGTCCCTTCTCTCTTTCTCTCTCATTTTTTCCTTTTCCCCCTTTTTTTCTTTGGGCCTTCTCTTTTTTTCTCTCCTTTTTATGGACTTTTTTTCATCTGGAGTCTCATCTCGGCTTGTGGGGGAATCATAGTCTCCATCATCCTTTCCTCACTAGGACAATGCTCTAATAATGACGATCATCACACTTTTATTTACTTACAACTCTAAGCTAGAACAAAATATGACTCTATGTGAATGATAAAGATGAAGCATGTTATATGCACTAAATGGTGGAAAGTTGCATGGAAATATAACAAGGAATGGCTATAGAAATGCCATGATAGGTAGGTATGGTGGCTGTTTTGAGGTAGGTATATGGTGGGTGTATGGTACCTGCGAGAGTTGCGCGGTACAAGAGAGGCTAGCAATGGTGGAAGGGTGAGAGTGCGTATAATCCATGGACTCAACATTAGTCATAAAGAACACATATACTTATTGCAAAAATCTACGAGTTATCAAAACAAAGTATTTAATGCATGGTCCTAGGGGAAGGGTCGGTAGGAGTTAACTATCGCGCGACCCGACCTCCACACAAAGGATGACACTCAATAAATAAATCATGCTCAAACTTCATCACATAACGGTTCACCATACGTGCATGCTACGGGAATCACAAACTTTAACACAAGTGTTTCTCAAATTCACAGTTACTCGACTAGCATGACTCTAATATCACCATCCTCATATCTCCAAACAATCATCAAGTATCAAACTTCTCATAATATTCAATGCACTTTATATGAAAGTTTTTACTATACACATCTTGGATGCCTATCATATTAGGACTAATTTTATAACCAAAGCACATTACCATGCTGTTCTAAAAGACTCTCAAAATAATAAAAGTGAAGCATTAGAGATTTATAGTTTCTACAAAATAAAACCACCACAGTGCTCTAAAAGATATAAGTGAAGCACTAGAGCAAAACTATCTAGCTCAAAAGATATAAGTGAAGCACATAGAGTATTCTAATAATTTTTGACTCATTTGTATCTCTCTCAAAAAGGTGTGTCCAGCAAGGATGATTGTGTTTAACTAAAAAGCAAAGACTCAAATCATACATGATGCTCCAAGCAAAACACACATCATGTGGTGAATAAAAATATAGTCTCAAGTAAAGTTACCGATAGACGAAGACGAAAGAGGGGATGCCTTCCCGGGGCATCGCCAAGCTTAAGCTTTTGGTTTTCCTTGAATTTTACCTTGGGGTGCCTTGGGAATCCCCAAGCTTAGGCTCTTGCCACTCTTTGTTCCATTGTCCATCAAATCCATACTCAAAACTTGAAAACTTCACAACACAAAACTTAGCCAAAAATCTCGTGAGCTCCCTTAGTATAAGAAAACAAACCACCACTCAAAGGTACTGTAATGAACTCATTATTTGTTTATATTGGTGTTAAACCTACTGTATTCCAACTTATCCATGATTCATACCCGTCGATACTACTCATAGATTCATCAAAATAAGCAAACAACACACGAAAAGCAGAAACTGTCAAAAACAGAACAGTCTGTAGTAATCTATAACTTTCGAATACTTCTGTAACTCTAAACAATTTGAAATAAATTGGTGGACGTGAGGAATTTTTCTATTAGGCGTCTGCAAAAAGAATCAACTTAAAAGCACTCTCCATTAAAATATGGTAGCTAATCTCGTGAGCGCTAAAGTTTCTGTTTTTCTACAGCATGATCGCATAAACTTCACCCAAGTCTTCCCAAAGGTTCTACTTGGAACAAACACTAATTAAAACAAAAAACCACATCTAAACAGAAGCTAGATGCATTATTTATTACTAAACAGAAGCAAAAGCAAAGAAAATAAAATTGGGTTGCCTCCCAACAAGCGCTATCGTTTAAGGCCCCTAGCTAGGCATTGATAATTTTAATGATGCTCACATGAAAGATAAGACTTGAAGCACAAAGAGAGCATCATATAGCATGTGAAAATCACATCTAAGACTAACATACTTCCTATGCATAGGCATTTTATAAGAAAACAAATTATCAATACAAGCAAGATCTAACAAATGCAAGGAAGAAGAAAGAAACAAGATCAATCTGAACATGAAGAGAGGTAATTTAGTAACATGAAGATTTCTACAACCATATTTTCCTCTCTCATAATAATTGCATGTAGGATATTAAGAAAATTCAACAATATAGCTATCACAAAGCATATTTTCAACACAATCCACATGCATATGAAGTTGACACTCTTCCAAAATAGTGGGATCAACATTAACTAAAGTCATGACCTCTCCAAACCCATTTTTATCAAAAAATTCATAAGATTGAACATTCTCCAAATATGTGGGATCTAAAGTTGACACTCTTCCAAACCCACTTTCAATATTATTGTAAATATTATTATCAATCTCATATTTATCATGGAGTTTAAATAAATTTTCAAGATCATAATAAGAATCACCCCAATCATGATCGTTGCAACAAATAGTAGTCATAGCAAAACTAGCATCCCCAAGCTTAGGGTTTTGCATATCATTAACACAATTGACATTAATAGTATTCATAATAACATCATTGCAATCATGTTTTTCATTCAAAGAGCTATCGTGAATCACTTCATAATTTTTTTCTTTCAACACTTCATCACAAATTTCAGACTCATGAATTTCAAGCAAAACCTCATAAAGATAATCTAGTGCAGGCAGCTCACTAGCAATTGGTTCATCATAATTGGATCTCTTAAAAAGATTAGCAAGTGGATGAGGATCCATAATTTAGCAAGCGAATATGCAAGCTAATAGAGGCCATATAGCAACACAAGCTAACAGAAAGGTGAACGGAAGAGGGCGAATAAAATGGCAAATGGTGAAGTGGGGGAGGGGAAAACGAGAGGCAAATGGCAAATAATGTGATGCGTGCGATAAGTGTTTGCGATAGGTACTTGGTATATGAGTTTTGCGTAGATCTCCCCGGCAACAGCGCCAGAAATTCTTCTTACTACTTCTCGAGCTTGCATTGTATTCCCTTGAAGAGGAAAGGGTGATGCAGCACAATAGCGTAAGTATTTCCCTCAGTTTTTCAGAACCAAGGTATCAACCTAGTAGGAGACCACGCGCGAGTCCCTCGCACCTCGCAGCCAACGCGATAAGGGGTTGTCAATCCCTTCACGGTCACTTACGAGAGTGAGATCTGATAGATAATATTTTTGGTATTTTTGGTATAGAAACATAAAGTAAATAAAGCAAAGTAAAGTAGATGGAAAATTGATATCATGAGAATAGACCCGGGGGCCATAGGTTTCACTAGTGGCTTCTCTCATGATAGCAGAATTCTACGGTGGGTGAACAAATTAATGTCGAGCAATTGATAAAAAATCGCATAGTTATGAGAATATCTAGGCATGATCATTATATATAGGCATCACGTCCGTGACAACTAGACCGAAACGAGTCTGCATCTACTACTATTACTCCACACATCCACCGCTATCCAGCATGCACCTAAAGTATTAAGTTCATAAGAACAGAGAAAGGCCTTAAGCAAGATGACATGATGTAGAGGGATAAACTCGAGCAATATGATATAAACCCCATCTTTTTATCCTCGATGGCAACAATATTATACGTGCCTTGTTGCCCCTACTGTCACTGGGAAAGGACACCGCAAGATTGAACCCAAATCAAGCACTTCTCCCATTGCAAGAACTATAGATCTAATAGGCTAAACCAAACCAATAATTCAAAGAGACTTGCATGGATATTATAATCATACATAAAAGATTTCGGAAAAGAATCCAATATTGTTAATAGATAATCTTGATCATAAACCCACAATTCATCGGATCTCGACAAACACACCACAAAAATATTACATCGAATAGATCTCCTCGAAGATCGAGGAGAACTTTGTATTGAGATCCAAAGAGAGAGAAGAAGCCATCTAGCTCATAACTATGGACCCGAAGGTCTGTGGTAAATTACTCACAACTCATTGGAGGAGCTATGGTGTTGATGTAGAAGCCCTCCGTGATCGATGCCCCCTCCGGCGAAGCTCCGAAACAGGCCCCAATATGGGATTTCACGAGAACAGAAGGTTACGGCGGTGGAATTCGGGTTTGTTCGTGCTCCTCGATGTTTTCAGGGTATATGGATATATATAGGAGGAAAAAGTAAGACTTCTCTAAAATTTCTAGACCTCTCACTAATCTCTTGCAAAAAGATGTTCCTTTTGTTTTTGATGATGATTTTGTATAAGCATTTGAAATACTTAAGAAAGCCTTGATTCCTGCACCTATTGTTCAACCACCTGATTGGAATTTACCCTTTGAAGTCATGTGTGATGCGAGTGATTATGCTGTTGGTGTTGTTCTAGGATAGAGATTTGATAAGAAATAGAATGTTATTTATTATGCTAGTAAAAATTTAGACAGTGCCCAGCGAAATTATGCTACTACTGGAAAAGAACTCTTAGCTGTTGTTTTTGCTTGTGATAAGTTCAGATCTTATATTGTTGATTCTAAAGTAACTGTTTACACTGATCATGCTGCTATTAAATATCTTATGGAAAATAAAGATGCTAAACATAGACTTATTAGACGGATTCTCTTGCTACAAGAATTTGATTTGCATATTATTGATAGAAAGGGAGCTGAGAACCCAGTTGGAGACAACTTATCTGGGTTAGAAAATGTTCTTGATGACCCACCGCCTATTGATGATAGCTTTCTTGATGAACAATTAGCTATCATAAATGCTCCTCGTAATGCTCCATGGTATGATACGCTAATTATATAGTTGCTAAATTTATACCACCTAGCTTCACATACCAGCAAAAGAAAAAGTTTTTTCTATGATTTAAGACATTACTTTTGGGATGACCCACACCTTTATAAAGGAGTAGATGGTGTTATTAGACGTTGTGTACCTGAGCATGAACAGGAATAGATCCTATGCAAGTGTCACTCTGAGGCCTATGGAGGACACCATGCTGGAGATAGAACTGCACACAAGGTATTGCCATCTGGTTTTTATTGGCCTACTCTCTTCAAGGATGCTCGTAAGTTTGTCTTGTCTTGTGATGAATGCTAGAGAATTGGTAATATTAGTAGATGTCAGGAAATGCCTATGAACTATTCACTTGTTATTAAACCATTTGATGTTTGGGGCTTTGATTATATGGGACATTTTCCTTCCTCTAATGGGTATACACATATTTAAGTTGTTGTTGGTTATGTTACTAAGTGGGTAGAAGCTATTCCAACTAGTAGTGTTGATCATAACACTTCTATTAAAATGCTTAAAGAAGTTATTTTTCCGAGGTTTGGAGTCCCTAGATATTTAATGACTGATGGTGGTTCACATTTTATTCATGGTGCTTTCCGTAAAATGCTTGCTAAATATGATGTCAACCATATAATTGCATATCCATATCATCCTAAATCTAGTGGTCAAGTAGAATTAAGCAATGGAGAGATTAAATTGATTTTGCAAAAGACTGTTAATAGATCTAGAAAAAATGGTCTAAGAAACTTGATGATGCAGTATGGGCTTATAGACTTGCTTATAAAAACCATATGGTTATGTCTCCATATAAGATAGTTTACGGAAAGTCATGTAAGTTACCTCTTGAATTAGAACATAAAGTTGATTGGGCAATCAAAGAGCTTAGTTATGATTTCAAACTTGCCGGTGAGAAGAAGTTATTTGATATTAGCTCACTTGATGAATGGAGAACCCAAGTCTATGAGAATGCCAAGTTGTTTAAAGAAAAAGTTAAAAGATGGCATGACAAAAGGATACAAAAGCGTGAGTTTAATGTAGGTGATCATGTTTTGCTATACAACTCTCGTTTAAGATTTTTTGAAGGAAAGCTTCTCTCTAAATGAGAAGGGCCTTACATTATCGAGGAGGTTTATCGCCCCGGTGCCATCAAAATCATCAATGCCGAAGGCACAAATACGAAGGTGGTAAACGGTCATAGAATTAACATTATATCTTGGGTACTCCCTTAAATGTTGAAAAAATATAATTAATACCGTGACACTGGAGGAATACATAAGGGATACTTTCCACGACGTTTTATACTCCGAAAAGGAATAGGTACGAGGTACGGTAAGCAAACCGACTCCAAAACGTTTCCAATAGCAATATTTCTCTGTTTTGGAATATTTAGAAAAATAGGAAAATTAAAAGCAGTCTGAAGAGTGCACAAGGCAACCACAAGGGTGGAGGGCGCGCCCTACCCCCTGGGCACACCCCCCTACCTTGTGGCCACCTCGTGTGCCCTCCGGACTCCGCTTTCTTGCACGATACTACTTTTGGTCGGCAAAAATTAATTATATAATCTCCCGAAGGTTTTGACCACCGTACCACGACAAAATCCGTTGTTTTCGTTTGAGTTGTTTCTGTACCAGATTTGGAGCAAGATGTCTTCTCAAAATTCGGAGGGAGAAAGCTATGTTGCTTATTTCATTGCAAACCCTAAAGCCTATGGGGATATGGGCCATTACGGCTGGACAAAGGAGGAAGAGGAAGAAGACGACATAAGGGGAATAATGGATGATAGCTTTGATGAAGAAGAGGATCCACTACCGCAACCAAGAGATATGCACGTGGAATTCAAGAAGTCAAGCCTCCCCAACAAAACTCAATCTATCCCTCCTCGTTTTTTGCAGCACAATAAGGCATCTCTATGCAGGAAGATATTAAATCTTGAGTTGCAGAACGAGGATCTAAGCAAGGAAAACTTTAATCTGAGACGGAAACTGGAGAATAGCATTGCATCACCACCTCCGAAGAAAGAGACATAAACTACATGGGTATGGGCACTCCCTTTGTCAAGTGCCAAGCTTGAGGGAGGTGCCTAGGTATCGTATCACCATCACACCTTTAACTTTATCGTTTTTTTAGTTCGATTCTTCTGGTTATATCTTGATCTAGTAGAAATGAAGTTTTAGTATGATCTAGTTTAAGTTTGCTTTGAGATCTATCTATGTAATCTAGTCCGTGAATTATATAATAAAGAGTAGTTTTGAGTAGAAGGCTTTACTTTCTTTCTATGATCTTAAGGGAATAAATAAGAAATAATATATTAGAAATAAGACGATCATATGTTGATCTTATGAACAGTAATTACTTCACACATAAAGAGTATGATGAATAAAAGTTGTTGAAAGTTGACAAACATAGTTGCAGTCATGGTTGCAATTAATACGAAGTAATAGAGAAAGAGAGGTTTCACATATAAATATACTATCTTGGACATCTTTTATGATTGTGAGCACTCATTAAAATATGACATGGTAAAAAGCTCAGGTTGGACAGGGAAGACAACATAATGGATTATGTCTTCTTACATATGAATAGAAGTTATATTGTCATGGATCCTCCAACATGTTGAGATCGCTTTTACCTCTCATGCTAGCCAAATCCTTTGTACTAAGTAGAGATACTACTTGTGCATCCAAATATCCCTGAACCCAGTTTTGCCATGAGAGTCCACCATACCTACCTATGGATTGAGTAAGATCCTTCAAGTAAGTTGTCATTGGTTGCAAGCAATAAAAATTGCTCCTTAAATATGTATGATCTATTAGTGTGAAGAAAATAAGCTTTATACGAACTTTTGATATGGAAGAAATAAAAGTGACAGACTGCATAATAAAGTTCTTTATCACATGCGGCAATATAAAGTGACATTCTTTTGCATTAAGATTTTGTTCATCCTACCATAAAAGCGCATGACAACCTCGGCTTCCCTTTGCGAAGGGCCTATATTTTATCTTTTACCTTTATACAAGGGTCAAGGTGATCATCACCTCTCCTTTTTTACTTGTATCCTTTTGGCAAGCACAATATATAGGGTGGGTCTATTCTCATAACACCCCTTAAGACCTTATTCTCATAACAAAGGCCTTATTCTCATAACAACCCCCCACTTAACACAGGTTTCTTGCGCGGCAGCGCCCCGAGGACAGCAAACCCCTCCCCACCCAGCCTTCTAGCACGGCGGCGCCCGCAAACGACGGCCCCCTCCCCACCCCGCCTTCTAGCGCGGCAGCGCCTCCGCGGCCGGCGGCGACCCCCTCCCCTCCCCGCCTTCTTGCGCGGAGCGCCGACGGACGACGGCCCAGGAGGATGCAGATCGAATCGCGCGACCCTTCTTTGGGGGTAGCGCCTAATCAGCGCCGCCGCCCCTCTCGTCCGCCCAATCGCCCCCAAATCGCCGCCGGAATCGCCGCCGCTCCTCTCCTCCACGAAATCAGCGTGGACAGCACCGGCGGCACGCTTCTGCGCTCCTACTACCGCGATATGACTGGTGCGGCGCCTCCTCAAGCACCGCTAGCTGCAGCACCCCTGCGGATCGAAGCCTCTCGCATGGGGGATCTGCCGCCGTTCACCCAGCTGAAGCATCCAACCTCGGTGATGCATGGCAGGGGGAAGAGCACTGCAAGGATGCCTTCTCCGGCAACCTCGCAGTCGTCGTGGATGCGGACTGCAATGGTCATTTCGCCCATCCAGCCTTCTCCCGCGACAATGGCGAAAGTTGCAAAAGCCGATGAGTACCTGCGGTGGAGGTGGAATGCACGCCAACAACAGGCTGAGCTGCATCTGCAGAAGGAGAGAACTACTCTCAAGAGGAAAGTCACGCTTGCAGATAATGTAAGAAATTCACATACCCAACCCCCCCACCTCTAGTTTAGTATAGTGCAGTTGCTTTCTAGTGTTTGATGAGAAATTCAAATTGCAGTGCCCTTTTTATTACCATGCAGTGCCCTCTTGCGTCAACTGCAGTGCCATGTAGCTCCTAGTAAAAAATAGAAAGATACTTCGAAAATGAAAATGCGCTACTGCTAAACAATGCAGTCCACCATGGCTTACATATGTAGAGCGCTGTGTCTTAAAACTGAAGTGCATTGTTTCTTAATGTTAACTCCCAGTGCCCCTGCTATAGAATGAAAAATTGAAGTGCAATTTCTCCAGATGCATATATAATGATATATAGTACGAAAATGCAGTTCATTTCACTATTAGCGTGCATAACGCTTTGGTTAATACTGTGCATGAAATTACTTTGCCTCCAAACCACAAGACACCTCGATTGATTCATAACACAAAGCTCCTGAACTGCGTTGGAAGAGAAGAGTGGGAGATGGCTGGATGGATAACACCTGAAATACCTAGGGGTTTGTTTAACACAACAAACAGAACTGCGTACTCGATGGAGGAAGATGTAGAGGATAAAGATGAAAACAGTGAACCAAAGATCACTCGAGATGGAGAAGGCAGTGAAGCAAAAAGCGCGCAAGATGAGGAGGACGACGATGATCTGGTCTTCATGGGGGAGCATGCACAGAAAGATGATGAGGAGGATGTAATGCCCAGGATGGGACTATACCTCCTACGTGTCGAGGCACGACTTAAAGGTATAAGCCCATTCTGGAATTATCTCAAGTTCGGTATCTTTGCACGACTCATGTAAAAATAGGGATGAAAATGCAAAAGGATAGTTGGCTTACACTCGCCACGTCACACAATACATTACATAACAAATCATCATCCAAATAACATCACAACCCGACTACGGGTGAAGATCCAAATGAAAGATACCAAAAACATAAAGCCACAGGTCCGAATCGCCCCCAGTAGAAACCACTACTGATCATCGTGATAGTGCACATAGTATCGACTACGTTATTCATCGTACTCCGAGTACAGCTCCGTGCCGTCACCTGAGTAGTTCACCATGGTACCTACATGTGGTGTGGTGTAGAAACTGTGAGCCACGGAGGACTCAGCAATCCCGTTCCCGGGTAGCAAAACTATCTAAGCCTTGGGTGTGGAACTAGGCTGGAGAAAGATAAAAGGTTGCAGCTGCACTAGCACTAGCTTATGTGTTAAGAGCGAGAAGAGAAGTGCCACGAGCGACAAAGTGATCACTGAGTGATCCTATCTAAGCACGTCAAACATAACCCCACCATGTTCACTTCCCGAACCCCTTTCGGAAAATGACCGTCACGGTTACTCACGCTAGTAGTGTGTTCTGAACATGGTGTCAAGTTTTCTACAACCGGATATTAACAAATTCCCATCTGCCACATAACCGCGGGCATGGCTTTCGAAAGTTCAAAACCCTGCAGGGGTGTCCCAACTTAGCCCATGACAAGCTCACGATCCGCGGAGTCGCAACTCCAAGGTGGGAAGGCCCGAGTATTCTCGGAATCCCGTGCGCAAGATATTCCAACATAGGTAAAACTAATCCAGCAAGACCTCCCAGTGTGCCGACACCCTGACAGTAGCCGCGCGTATCTAGTCTCAGGCCACGACCGGATGAGCAGTACGTACAGCAACCGAAGACCCCAGTGAACTGGGTGGCACCGCAAGTGGATCTAGTTTGGACCAACACTCAAATCGAGCACTGGCCCAGGGGGGTTGATTAATTAATCCTCGGGTTAATTACTCCCTCGGCAAGTTTTAGTTGTTAGGAAAATGGAGTACCAATGTTGGGCCTCGCTGGAAGAGTTTTAGCACTAAGCGGGCTATCGAGGGGTCCCATAACCCCAACCGTGTTAGGAACGCATAATCAAGGAACATAACACTGGTTTATACGGTTCCTAGGGTGGCATGAGTGGAACAAATCACCAAGCAAGAGTCTTAGCCTTCCACCCATTACCAATATATGGATGATTTAGTTTTAGAGTTTATATAGTGTGATATCCCAACAAAAAGCTTCAACATGAAGCAAGAATCTTCAAATCTTCTCCTGCAACTAGCAATGCTATAAGAGGGGCTGAGCGAAGCTTACTTAGCCAATCAAAGGTTTGCTAGGTTGGGTGGTTAGACAGATGCATGGTTACAATAGGAGGCTGACAAACAAACATGGGCATCGAGGCAAAAAGCTAAAGAGCGAGACTTCTAGCAATAGGCAAAGATAGTAATGATATCTAGGTCAGGTCATCTTGCCTGTTGAGTCCTTGATGGGATCGTAAGACGGCTTCTCGTACTCAACCTCGGTAGTAACCTCATTCTCGTTCTCGGTCTCGGCTTCCGACTCTACTCAACACAAGAACACAACAAGGCACGAAATCAAACAAGGTGCAAAGCACAAGCAACAGGATGCAAGTATGATGCACTTAGGATGCACCGCGGATGCACTTATAATGCATCACATGTCAACGTAGGAAGCACACCAGAACAACACAAGAACAAGACAATATGCTCAAGCAAGTATGATGCAAGACAAGTCTCTAAAGGATGCAAAACATGGCAAGGTAGGAAGCATAGAGAAACAATATAAGAACAACAAGTTTAAATGAGACCGGAATCCACATATAGCGAATCCGGTAAGTCCTTATATGCATAAGTTGAAAATGGTCCAGATCTGAAAAAACCTTAAGTTAGAGTTTTTAAACAGCAAGTTAACATGCACCATGATGATCTACGCGAAATTCTAGTCAAGTTTCATATAAAGTTTGTTTAATTCGGAGCTACGGTCTAGAAGATATGATCAAAACAAGATAAGCATGGCAACGGTGCAAGATGCACCCAAACATCGAGCAAACATACTCCAAACATGTTAGCAAGATGATATTATGAATCTACATGCAAAATCACACAAGTTTGATGTAGGGCACGCTCAAAACGGAGCAACGGACTAAAAGATACACCCGAAACAAGAAACAATGTAAAGCTGAAATTAACAGCCACATAGCAACTTTGGAGCAAGAAATATATACTCTACAGCACTCAAACATGGTGACAAGAAGCATGGAGATGAAGTAGACATATCCTACAGCAAACAACTCCATTGGAGCAACTCCATAGGATGCATGGATCAATAGCAACAAGCTACAACATTTTGATCATGACGTTAAAAACCTGACAGAAATATTTTATAGCAATTAGGGAGCAAGAAATAAATAAGCTACAGCAACCCAAATGAGCAATTAAGGGCATGAATCGATAGACAGAAACATATACAGCAAGGAATGATCAATGGCCACCCCATAACTAACATGTATTTGCCTAGTGCATTTAGCAAACCTAGCATCAGGATATGACAGATTCCAGACTTAGCCGAAATTTCACTAAGTGTTAAAACAGTAACATTAGCATGGCATGTTTGCGAGCATGTTTAAGTCACCTCAAGGCATATCATGGCAAAAGGTTTACACCACAGCAAAGATCACATGATGAAGATTCCAAAACATCTAGGCATGTGACAAGGGGACAAACACAACAATAGCAACGAGCTCTTCAACTAGGCATCTCGTAACAAGTTACAAAACCTAACAGCCACATGCACTTTTGCAACAGAGATAAACATGGCAATATGAACTCTAACATGCATGCTACAGCAACCAACATGTAGAGCATCTCATGATGAACATTTTGATATATCACTTGCTTCATTTGGATAAACATGCACCAAGTTATCACATCTCAAACATGGCATGAAAATAACAAGTAGTAGTAGTTTATATCAAGTAGCACTTTTGTCATGAAGATTAAGACATCTAGATGGACTCCAACAAGCATGACACAATGGAACAAAACGTATTACACATCACCACGATCATTTTGACATATCATATGCACAAATCGGACATACACACAAAAAGTTATCGCCATGCAAAGATGCCATCAGACAACAAAATCAACAAAAGACTTAGAGGCAAAAGTCAACCTCAGATCTGGATTGGGCTTAGCGGATCGGGCCGGAGACAGATCGGGTTGCGGGTTGCGGAGCGGGATGCGGGTTGGACCCGCTAGGGTTTCGCCCGCGGTGGATCTGGCGACGGGCGCTCCCGATCAGGAACTGACGACAGCCGGTGGCGGCCTCGCTCCGGCGAGAGCGGCGGGGCTCAGCGGTGGAGGTGGCCGGCGGGGGCCCGGCGGGGGCGCCGGCGGGGCGCCGGTGGCGAGGCTCGGAACGGCGGCGGCTGCGGCGATGCAGTCGGAGGCGGCGCCGGCCGGTGGAGAGGTAACGGCGGCGGGGCGGCGAAGCTGCAGTCCGGCGTGGCTGCGGGGTGGCGCGCCGGCGACGGAGGGGATCGGGGCGACCAGCTGGTCGCGTCCTGCGGCGGCAGCGGCGTCCGGACCGGGCGGGCCTCGGATGGGCTCCTCGGGCCTGGCGCTGAGGAGAGAGGAAGCTGGACATGTGGCGGCCTGTGATAGGTGCGGCCATCGGCTGGACGCATCCGGCGGCGGTCGGACGTGTCCGGCGCGGCGGGGAGGAGTAGAACTAGGGTTTTGGACGAGAAAAAGACATGGGGGACGTTTTTATAGGTACAAGGAGCTAGGAGATTCCAAATGGGGAGCGGTTTTCGGCCACGCGATCACAATTCGACGACCGAGATGATGGGAAGGGTTGAGCTGGGTTGGTGGGCTGTTGTGGAGGGGGTCTTGGGCCTCAAAGAAGAGGTTCTTTTAGCCCACTAGGTTAACCGTTGGAGTACCAAACGAACTCCAAACGCGACGAAACTTGACAGGCGCCTACATGTACCAAAACAACATCGCACGACAAGACTCACGTTATTCCGCAAACGTTACATGGCCACACACGAAAGAAGGACTCGGGGATGCCACGGGCATGTGTGAGAGCGTCGGAACTCGAAACGGGAAACGGGAAGAGACGAGTGGCACCGGATGAAAGTGACAATACAAATGCAATGCAATGCACATGACAACATGACATGGATGAAATGCACACACGCACAAGACAAAACGACGAAACCCGAAAAGAAAGAAGAGCCCGGAAAGGAATGGATGAAGCCAAAGTTTATATATTGCCATATTGGGAAAGTGTTACATCTGGGGCATTACAAACTCTCCTCTACTACGAAAAGATCTCGTCCCGAGATCTAGGACTAGAAGAAGGAAGGATACTCGGAACGAAGGTGATCTTCTCGTTCCCACGTAGCTTCTCTGTCGGTATGGTGTGACCACTTAACTTTCAAGAACTTGATTGACTTGTTGCGGGTCTTGCGCTCGGTTTCTTCAAGAATAGCAACGGGGTGCTCTCGGTAAGACAAATCTTGTTGAAGATCAGTCTCCTCAAACGGAATGGTGCGTTCAGGTGTCTTGAAGCACTTGCGGAGTTGAGACACATGAAACACGTCATGAACATTAGCGAAGTTGGAAGGGAGCTCAAGTTGATAGGCTAGATCGCCTCTTTTGCCAAGGATCTTGAAAGGGCCCACGTATCTAGGAGCAATCTTGCCTTTGATACCGAATCTTTGGGTGCCTTTCATAGGAGAAACACGAAGATAGACATGATCCCCAATGTTGAAAACCAAATCACGATGCTTGCCGTCATAGTAGCTCTTCTGACGCGACTGAGCGGCCTAAAGATTCTCACGTATGACTTTTCACATTTCTTCGACTTCTGAGATCAAGTCATTGCCAAGAAGTTGACGTTCACTAGTCTCGGACCAGTTGAGAGGAGTACGGCAGTTTCTGCCATAGAGGATTTCAAACGGAGCTTTGCCGGCACTTGCTTGGAAACTGTTGTTGTAAGAGAACTCGGCAAACGGAAGGCAATCTTCCCACTTCATGCCAAAAGAGATGACACAAGCTCTGAGCATGTCTTCTAGAATCTGGTTCACTCTCTCGACTTGACCACTAGTCTGAGGGTGAAACGCAGTGCTGAAACGTATCTTAGTGCCCATGGCAGACTAAAAGGAGTCCCAGAACTTGGATGTGAACAAACTTCCACGATCTGAGGAGATAACTTGAGGAATGCCATGTAAGGACACAATTTTGGAAGTGTACAACTCTGCCAGTTGAGCTGCATTGATGGATTCTTTGACTGGAAGGAAGTGAGCTACTTTGGTAAGCTTGTCAATAACCACAAAGATAGAATCATTCCCTTTCTTGGACTTGGGAAACCCAGTGACGAAATCCATTTCAATGTGGTCGAATTTCCACTCGGGAATAGGAAGAGGTTGGAGAAGACCGACTGGACATTGATGCTCTGCCTTCACTCTTCTGCAGACATCACATTCATTCACGAATTGGGCAATCTCCTTTTTCATGCGAGTCCACCAGTAAGATTGCTTGAGGTCTTGGTACATCTTGGAACTTCCAGGATGAATCGAGAGGAGGGAGTCATGTGCTTCGTTCATTATGAGCTTCCTGAGATCACCCTTGGGAACCACAAGTCTGTCCTCAAAGAACAAGGTATCTCTCTCATCAACGCGATAGCACTTGTATTTGGGAGTACCCTTCGCAATACCATGTTTCACTTTCTGCACCATAGCATCACTGAGTTGGGCCTCTCGAATACGATCTTCCAAGGTAGGAGCAACTTGAAGGTTTGCAAGAAAGCCTTGCGGAACAACTTGGAGGTTGAGCTTCCTGAATGCTTCACAAAGCTCAGGCTGAAACGTCTTGATAATGAGACTGTTGCAATATGCCTTTCTGCTCAAGGCATCTGCAATGACATTGGCCTTGCCAGGTGTGTATTCGATGCTTGGATCATACTCTTGGATCATTTCTACCCAACGAGTCTGGCGAAGGTTTAGGTTCGGCTGTGTGAATATGTACTTCAAGCTCTTGTGATCGGTGAAGATGTCGACTTTTCTGCCCAACAAAAGGTGTCTCCACGTGATCAAGGCGTGTACCACAGCTGCTAGCTCGAGGTCATGTGTGGGGTAGTTCTTCTCACTTGGTTTCAGTTGACGAGAAGTGTGTCGGTGTACAAAAAGAGGGGTACACTTTTTGTACCCCTATGACTGTGCACGGGCAGTCTGAGCCACGGGCACCACCACACTAAGCATGGCAAGAGAGGTGAGCCGGGGTAAGACCAAAGCTTGATGGAGACTGGAGCAACGCTAGGAACAAGACCACAAAGAGCAAGGGGACAAAGCGGCTTCCCCCGGCAAGGTCCTTGCCGGGAGCCAGCTCTGGCAGCCCCGGCAAGACCCTTGCCGCGGCAGCTCGCCGCGCGCCTACGGAGCGGATCACCCTTGAGTCCTCCGCCCCCATGGAGCGAGGATTCGGGAGATATCCCCGTGGTGGCATGCAGATCTTTGTGGACACATCCAAGATCAGATACAAGTTAAGAAGACGGTGACCCTTGGCGGTATCCCAGCCAAGGAGAACTACAAGGCCCCCGGCAAGCACCTTGCCGGGGATGCAAGCAGGCGCCACGACTGGACCCATGCCAGAGCCCCGGCAAGGCCCTTGCCGAGGACACCCGCAGGGCCACCATCAGGCCCGCACCAACCAGGTTTCCACCGACCCACGCAGCTGCCGACCCGACCAGCTGGAGAGGCTCCTGCGTGGCAACCCACAGATCTTCGTGGAGACCCGCCGTTGCGCCACCTCATCTGCCTCTCTGCCTACATGGTACCTCACACAATGCTGGCCAGGGCGCATGTCCACGCGAGGAGGAGCGGCGACGGACAAGACGGACGTCTCCCCCCGTCCCCGATAAAGCAAGGACACCTAAGCTAAGCGCATTAAATGCGCCTTGTCCTGTAATGCGAGGGATAACCTCGCATCACTGTACCCTTTCCACCTCCTGTGTGCCACTGTGGCGACCCCTTTTCCCTATAAAAGGAGGCCCGAGGCGACCAGGAGGAGGATTCGGCTTTTTAGAACTCCTCACGACTCTGTTGGAGCTCCTCACTAGCTGAAGAACACAAGCATATAATCCACCAAAGCAGGAGTATGGTTTTACGCATCTTTGTGGCCCAAACCTGGGTAAATGAACCGTGTCCTGACTGTTAGATCCGCTCTTCTCTCAACCCCGCGCCCCGCAACCGTAGTAGGGATTCTTGTGATCCCATAGGTGTCGATCCAAATACACCGACATCTTTGGCGCGCCAGGTAGGGGGGCGCAGTTGTGAGAATCGGCTTTGGCAGTCAGTTCAACGCCTCTTCATCGTCATGGCGCCCAAGAAGAAGACGATGGTGGCGGTTGGCCAGTCGGAAGCCGGACAACCCGTCCCGACGCGGGCGAGCAGCGGACCGGTCGCGGGAAGAACAAGGGGCGCTGCTCGCGAACACCAACGCCGCCCCAGCAGCCGGAGTTTGGGAGGTGGCGATGCTTGTGCGCCTGGTAACGGGCCACACACAGCCAGTTCGAGAGATGGAACCCGGTCCTCCGCGGGTGGCGCGGGGCCTTCCAAGGTCGCTGCCGCATCACCCGAACGCGACGCAAGGATCTCCAGAACTCCCACGCCGGCACCAACAGCGCGCTCTTCTGAAGCAGCGCGCGATGAACGGCGTCGTCACCCTGAAGGTCCCGGGCGTCGCCATGGGAAGAGCCCCGAGCGCCACTCACGGGACGTAGAAGACCTGCCCGCCCGCCGAAGCACTGGTGGAGTCGATAGGCGACCGCGGGATCGTGATGGAGCTCCCCCTGACACGGTGAGGGGTCGAAGCGCTTCACGGTCCGTGCAGGTTTCGCTACCGTTGACGCCAGCCGAAGCTTTGGCGCGCGCGCAGTTGCTCCTCGACTTTCCTCCCGTTACGGGGAAACTCGACGAATGGAGAGCCACCATCCGAAGCCTTGTCACAGTCGCCAACAAGGATGATCTAAATCCGGCGGAGCTCCCAGGTCGACGCTCCGATGGAGTCCCACCCACCGGCGGCGGGAGAGACGGCAGCGCCGTGGCTACGGTACATTCGCCTCCTCCTCGCCCGGTGCCGCGTGCTTCGACTCGTTGAGACGCCGCGAGCGACGCCATCTCCATAGCGTCGTCCGACCCACGGACCCGCGGTGACTAGCGTCAAGTTCCTCAGGAGCGAGCTCATGAAGACGCTCGAACCACCATCGAGCGCCGGCGCGGAATGCGCCACCAGTCAGACAGGCGAGCAAGGCCTGCTGTAGACCGCCCGACATCGGAGAGCCCTGGGGGTCTACCTTATGAGGTAGGCTGTCCAGCTTTCACCCGTGAGCTGCGGCAGTTCCAGTGGCCCTCTCACCGCACATTCAAACATGATGTTGGCGAGAAGTACAACGGCAAGACCCACCCGTCGGAGTTCCTCAGCATCTACACCATCGCGATGCAAGCTGCTGGGGCCCGCGACGATAAGGTGCTTGCGAATTACTTTCCGTTGGCTCTTAAACCTAACGCCATGTCGTGGTTGATGCACTTGCCAGTAGACTCTATTTCCTCCTGGTCCGACTTGTGCCATGAGTTTGTTGGCGCCTTTACCGGAGGCCACCAAGCCCATGGCCAAGCGAGTGACCTGCATGTCATACCCCAGAAAGAAGGCGAGAGTCTGCGCGAGTACATACAGAGATTCAGCCGGGTACAGTACAATATCCCCGATGTTCACCCTGCCGCCATCATCAGCGTGTTCCACCAGAACGTGCGCAACCGCAAGATGCGCGAAGAACTGGCGATGACCAAGGTGAAGGATGCGGCGGAACTCTACGTTCGTGCCGACAGATGTGCCCGGGCTGAAGAGGGAAGAAAGTACCCCGGCGAAGGCGCTGGTGCGGAAACCGACTCTTCAGACGAGGATACTGCCGCCCCAGCGAAGAAGGGCCGGCACCGTAACAAGAAGCGCAAGGGGAAGGCCGTGCTTGCCGTCGAGGGATCTGATGACACCGGCTCCGCCAAGAAAACCAAGGCGGGTGACCCTGGCATGGAAATTGCCGGGTCTGTCGCCTGTCGGGCCTTGGCGGCTGCCGAGAAGCCAGGAAACTCCGGCAAGTGATACTGCAAGATCCATCGCACCAAAGGCCATGATCTCAAGGACTGCCACCAGGTTGAGCTCCTTGCTGAGAAGCAAAGGGCTGAATACGAGAGGCGGGACAAGGAGAAGGGCCAAGGCGGCGCTGGGGGGTCCAGCAAGAAGCGTGACGGCAAAGCAGGCCGTCGCGGCAAGGAGAAACAACAGGAAAGGCCCGCCCGGGGCCGCGACAGAAGACCTGAAGACGACGATCACGAAGAGGACGACGAGTCCGGCGGCCAAGAGTTTCAGAAGGCTAGGGACGCCATGTGCGTCAATGGTGGCGCCTCGCTGCATGCTTCTCACCGCCAGCTTAAACAGTGGGCACGTGAGATTATTGCAGCGGAGCCATCGTCCGGTGCCCAAAAGCCGCTGAAATGGTCCAACACACCTATCATCTTTGACGCTGAGGATCACCCTGATCGCACTACTGCGGTCGGGTGTTTGCCATTGTTGGTTTCACCAACAATACGCAACCTCAAGGTGACGAAGATGCTAGTCGATGGCAGGGTCGGTCTGAACCTACTTTCGCCCACCGTGATCGAGAAGCTGCAAGTTCCTGATGGAGACCTCGAAGAGACGGGCACGTTTCAGGGGGTCAGCCCAGGGAGAAGTCAACCGACGGGGAAAGTCATGCTGCCCGTGACTTTTGGAAGTAATCTGAACTACAGGACAGAGAGGATCATGTTCGATGTTGCCAAGATCCCCCTGCCTTACAATGGGATCCTTGGCCGCCCAGCACTGGCCAAGTTCATGGAAGCATCACACTATGCCTACAACACCCTGAATATGCCAGGGCCCGTGACGATCATCACCATCCCCTCCGATAAGAAAGATGCACTGATTTGCGCTGACCAATTGTACCAGCAAGCAGTTGCAGCAGCTGCCGCTACGATGGCACTCGCTCCTGCCACTGGAGCCCCGGGAGGGATGAAGAAGAAGACCGGCGAGACCTCCGGCACCCACTCCGGCAAGCGCACCTCTTCGGAGTGCTATGCTCCCGTCGAGGACGTGCCAGAGAGATCACCGGAAAGAAGAAGACCGGTGAGACCTCAAACACCCACTCCGGCAAGCGCACCTCTTCGGAGTGTCGCGCTCCCGTCGAGGACGTGCCAGAGGGCTCCACCGGCAGAAATAAGAGATCCAGGGCCACACCGCCGGGAACAAAGAAGGTTTCTGTCAAGGAGGACGGCATGGGAGGGGCTTTTACCATAAGCTCCTCCCTTGACAACAAATAGGAAGACGCGCTCGTCACCTTCCTACGGGCGAATGTCGACGTGTTTACCTGGGGAGCATCCGACATCCCCGGTGTTCCCAGGGAGGTGATTGAGCACCACCTTGCTGTCTGTCCTCATGCGCGGCCCGTCAAGAAGAAGGTCAGGAAGCAAGCTTTGGAACGGCAAGAGTTCATCACCGAGGAGATCCGGAAACTGGAAGCTGCGGGTTTGGTAAGAGGAGTGCTCCACACAACGTGGTTGGCCAATCCGGTGGTAGTGCGCAAGGCAAATGGGAAGTGGAGGCGGTGTATTGATTACACAGATATCAATAAAGCTTGTCCCAAGGACCCCTTCCCGTTGCCGCGCATATACCAGATTGTTGACTCCACGGCAGGGTTTGACCTGCTGTCGTTCCTCGATGCCTACTCCGGCTACCACCAGATCTTCATGGCAAGAGAAGACGAAGAGAAGACAGCATTCATCACCCCATGTGGTACGTACTGTTTCGTACGAATGCCTTTCAGGTTGAAGAGTGCTGGCTCGACGTTCGCAAGGGCAGTCCAGATTGGTTTTGAACCCCAGCTCCATAGAAATATGGAGGCTTATATGGATGATATAGTGGTCAAAACCAAGAACAAGGCAACCCTTGTACCGGATTTACAAGAAACATTTGTAAACCTGCGCAAGATCAACCTCAAGCTGAACCCTGAGAAGTGCATCTTCCGCGTCCCGTCTGGCAAGCTTCTCGGGTTCTTTGTGTCGCAGCATGGGATAGAAGCCAATCCGGACAAGATCAAAGCTATAGAGCAGATTGAAGCACCCAAACGGGTCAAGGATGTGCGTCGGCTTGCTGGCTGCGTTGCCGCCATGAGAAGATTCATTTCCAAGTCTGCCGAGCGCGCCCTCCCCTTTTTCAAGATATTGAAAAAGGCAGGCCCAATGGAGTGGACGCCAGAAGCCGAAGCAGCATTACAAGATCTGAAGAGGTATCTTTCCTCCATGCCAATACTAGTTGCGCCTAGACCACAAGAACCGTTGCTGCTATAATTAGCGGCAACAAACCAGGTGGTCAGCGCCGCACTAGTGGCGCAGAGAGAAATTGATGATGAGGTGATAGCAGCAATAGAGCCCGATGCCACTGGTGCAGAGGCAACACAGCCGGTTGGAGTGCAGCCGAAGAAGAAAATGATGCAGCACTCGGTCTACTTTGTTAGCTCCCTCTTGCAGGGGGCTAGATCAAGGTACTCCGGTGTGCAGAAATTGCTCTTCGGCCTTCTTATGGCCTCGAGGAGGCTGCGTCACTACTTCCAGGCGCACGAGATCACTGTCGTCACTCGCCTCCCTCTGCAACGGATATTGCACAATCCAGACGCGACGGGAAGGATTGTAGAGTGGGCACTGGAGCTGTCCAGCTTTGGCCTCAAGTTTGAAAATACCTCGACAATTCAGAGCCGAGTCCTGGCGGAGTTCGTTGCAGAATGGACCGCAACGCCTGATGAAGAAGTCCAGGAAACTGCTCTCCCCGGCAAATAGGCAAGTTGCAACTGGATCATTTACTTTGATGGGGCTTTCTCCTTACAGGGCGCCGGGGCTGGCGTACTGCTGGTCGCCCCCACTGGAGAGCACCTCAAGTACGTGGTCCAGATGCACTTCCCTAGGGAGGTATCAACGAACAACACTGCTGAGTACGAGGGGCTGCTATCTGGTCTTAGGATCGCGGCAGACCTCGGAATCAAGAAGCTCATTGTCAGGGGCGACTCGCAGCTTGTCGTCAAACAAGTCAACAAGGATTACCAGAGCCCGTTGATGAAGGCCTACGTCGATGAAGTGAGAAAGTTGGAAGAGCGCTTTGACGGTATACAGGCGTAGCACGTTCCCCGAGTGCAGAACGACATCGCCGATTACCTGTCAAAGCGCGCTGCCCTCAAGCTACCTGTGGAGCCAGTTACCTTTGTGCTTCAGCTTTCTCAGCCATCCGTTGATCCATCAAAAGAGCAGAACAAGAGGAGGAAATCAGGGTCCGGCAAGTACTTTCCCGCCGAGCTCCCCGGAGCCGCCGGCAAGGATGTTGCCGGAGACACTGAGCCCGCCACCGGAGGGCTAACTCCGGCGGAGCGTCAAGCTTTTGCCGTCAAGATGGCCGCTCCCTTGGCGGAGGAAATGCCTTTGGTCCTCGCCGTCGAGCCCCAGGCTCGAGCGTGGGCGCAGCATACCGTCCGATTCCTTCAGACTAGGGAACTGTCCGAGGAGCAGGAAGAAGCAGAGAAAGTAGCCCGTCGGTCTGCCATGTACCAGTTCGTCGATGACGTCCTGTACAGAAGGAGACCGAATGGTGTGAAATTGAAGTGCATCCCTCGAGAGGAAGGACTGGAGCTATTGGCAGAGATATATGGAGGCATATGTGGATCCCACATAGGGTCGAGAGCCCTTGCCGGCAAGGCATTCCGGCAAGGCTTGTTTTGGCCCACTACCCTCCAGGATGCGACGGCACTGGTCACCAGGTGTGAAGCGTGCCAGTTCCATTCAAAGAAACTTCATCAACCAGCTCAAGCCCTTCAAACCATTCCTCTTTCCTGGCCCTTCTCGGTCTGGGGGCTCGACATACTGGGCCCTTTCCCCCGCGCCGTCGGGGGCTTTGAGTACTTGTACGTTGCAATCGACAAGTTCTCAAAGTGGCCAGAGGTGGAGGCAGTAAGGAAGGTCACAGCTCAGTCAGCCGTCAAGTTCTTCAAGGGACTAGTGTGCCATTTTGGTGTACCCAACAGGATCATCACCGACAACGGCACACAGTTTACAAGCCGCACCTGCATGCAATATACCCAAGATCTCGACAGCAAGGTCTGTTTCGCTTCCGTTGCTCACCCCCGAAGCAATGGTCAAGCTGAGAGGGCAAATGCTGAAGTACTGCGAGGACTAAGGACAAAGACCTTCAACAGGCTGCACAAGAGCGGGAGGCGTTGGATTGATGAATTGCCGGCGGTTCTTTGGTCGATCAGAACAACGCCAAATCGAGCCACCGGCCAGACGCCCTTTGCCGTGATATACGGGGCAGAAGTAGTTCTCCCCACAGAACTCATATACGGGTCACCTCGAGTGCTCGCTTATGATGAGCTTGAGCAAGAGCAACTGCGACAAGACGACGCAATGCTCCATGAGGAAGATCGTCTTCGGGCGGCTGTGAGAGCAGCATGCTACCAGCAAGCCTTGTGCCGCTACCATAGCCGCAAGGTCCATGCCCGAAGCTTTGAGGAAGGCGACCTTGTTCTCCGGCGCGTTCAAACGGCCAGGAATACGAACAAGTTGACGCGGAAGTGGGAAGGCCCTTATCGGGTAATACGAGTCACCAGGCCTGGCGCTGTCTGCCTGGAGACCGAGGATGCCGTTCCGGTGAGTAATTCCTGGAACATCGAGCATCTTCGCAAGTTTACCCATAAGGCGCGGCTTGACGGGCCCCCCGGCAAGCCACCCTTTTGTACAAGCCTTGCCAGCAAGGCATGTAACCCTTTGTACAAAGCCAGGCGCAGACCCTGAGCATAAATAAATGAAGCGCTGAGCTCCATGCTGAGTCGAGTCTCGTCCTTAGTTAGGGTTGATAGTGCTTAGCGGCGGCTAACCCCTAGCTTAGAGGTCGAGTCTTTGTCTTTCCTCTGTATTCTTTAGTTCACAGGACGCGCAAACATCCTTGCCAAACCACTTGAGGGAAGGAAAGAAGAACAGACCAGCGCCTAGGCCCCGGCGAGCCAGTGTTGCCGGAGGCTGCAAGGGCAAGAATTCGCCCACGGCTGACCAGGGTTGCCGGGGGCTGCAGCTTCAGATAAGTTCTTTATCCCTTATCATGCATTCCATTATGGACTGATGTATGTGAAACCTCGTTCTTTTCCTTAAGCTATCGTGCTCCCATAACTCTAGGTCCTAGGGCTCATTCCTGGGACTAAGTTTGGTCGTAGTCGCGGCAGTAGAAGGATGAAACGAGGAGCCTGAGCCCACTTCATCCCTGCCTCCGCCAACGGCGTGAGAAAGGTCGAGCGAAGTAGGGAAACGGTAGGGCCTGTTGCCGGGCGAAAAAAAGTTTATCTTAAAGATATCAGGGATTTATTCCCTGTTGTGGGTTTTTACCTACGAACAAATGACCCGGCAAACATTCCTTTTTCATTAAAAACATTCCATTCAGGTACAGTCCATAGGGAATGAAAAACATGAATAAGGGGATTACAAGTTTTAAACTTAACAGATGCCCGAAGGCTTATAGACTAAAAAGATATAAGATGCCCGTAATGCCTTTCTTGTCCCTCTCCTCGGGAGGCAGGTCAAGGAGGCGAGAAGGGCAAAAGGGGCGCCTAGGCGAGCTACGGGTGGCAGAAGACACCGAGAAGGCATCTCGGCGGCCTCCCAAGGGCTGGACGGTGATGACGGCGCCGGAGGCAGAGCTCGAAGATGAGGCAGCAGGACGTCAGTACGCGTCGAAGGCGTCGGTGCCCGCGTACTCCGACATGACGACCTTGCCGCCCGCCTTCTTCCTCTTCCTCTTTCGCAACCTCCCTACGCCAGCCGCCAAGGAGACGGCCCCGAGAAGTTCAAGGAGCCGGCGACGCGGATGATGGGGTCGCTGGTGCCACCAGGAGCGGTGCCCGACACCTAGTCGGACCCGTCATCCTGCCGTCCACCGCCCTCGTCGTCGCTGTCTCTGTCCTCCTCGTCACCCTCGTTCGAGGAGGAGTCTTCGTCATCGGAGGAGCTCTCCACGCAGCACCTCGCGCGAGTCCCGAGGTGCCCGAAGACCTTGACGGAGAGCCGCAGCGACTCCGGCGGATCCACCTCCATCTCCCACGCGAATGGAGTCGGGAGACGAAGGCGACCACGCGGCTCCCCCCGCACCCTAACGAAGAACTCACAAGGGTCATCTCCAATATGACCTTCTGTGACAACCCAAGACCGGTGCGCCAGGTGTCAGCTAGTTATTCGTTGCCTTTGCCATGTCATCTGCTTGCGTGTTGCATCTTGCCATGTCATCATGTGTGTTGCATCAGCATGTTTTCAAAACTTGCATCCGTCCGAGTTCCCTCGTCCTCTCCGTTGTCCGTTCTTAGCCCAGACACACTTGCACGCACCCGCGATGCCTCCGAATATTTATTTTGTGAGTGGCCGAAAAATGTTCTCGGAATGGGATGAAACTTGGCGTGTGGTCTTGTTATAGTGTAGACAGGCTGCCTGCAAATTTTCATCGCATTCGGAGCTCATTTGATAGCCCAACGGTTATATATAGTGGCACTAGTCGCCGGTTATTTCGTTGGACGTTTTCGATCTCCGAAAACCCCCGCGGGCCTCTCTTCTCCCCTCTCCTATCAGTTCTTGGCCTCTTGGCACAGCCCATTAGCCCACCTACAAACCCCCCTCCGCTCTAGAGCCGTCCGATCGGATCTGACGGTCCGAATCGGAGCAAAAACCCCCAAACCCTAGGGTTTTCCCTATATAAACACCCCCATGGCCATTTTTGGCATCCCTAACCTTCCCAAACATCCGGCCATCAGCCTCCCCTCAAAATCCGCGCCTGGCCAGCCCACCCCCGCCAAGTGGCGCGCCTCCACTGGCTAGAGCCGCAGTTCCAGCCGACCACAGCCACTCAGGCTGCGACACGTCGTCTCCCCGCCGCCAAGTCAGCCCCGCCTCCTCCTCGTACGTGGGCCGCGTCCCTCCTCACGGTCCAGCAAGGCCCAGTGCTAAGCCCCGCTCGGTGCGCTGTTTAACTAAATATCGCTCACCCTGTTTTACTGTGCATATGGCTAAGTCCCTGTAATTGCTGTTTATGTTGCTATGTTTGCATAGTGATAACTTTTTGTGTGCTTGTCCAAATTGAGTGTATGGTATGTCAAAATGATCGTGGTGATATGCTCTACACTTTGTTCCATTGTGCCATGCTCATTCGAGTTCATCAAGATGCTTAAATATCTGTTGCAAGAGTGCTACTTGTCATAAACTACTGCTACTTGTTATTTTGTTGCCATGTTTGAGATATGATAACTTGGTGCATGTTTATCCAAATGATGCAAATGATATGTCAAAATGTTCATCATGAGATGCTCTACATGTTGGTTGCTATAGCATGCTTGTTTGAGTTCATATTGCCATGTTAATCTCTGTTGCAAAAGTGCATGTGGCTGTTAGGTTTTGTAACTTGTTACGAGATGCCTAGTTGAGGAGCTTGTTGCTATTGATGTGTTTGTGTCCTTGTCACATGCCTAGGTGTTTTAGAATCTCCATGATGTGTTCTTCGTTGTGATGCATTTAACTTTCCATGATATGCCTTGTGTTGACTTAAACATGCTCGCAAACATGCCATGTTGTTGTTACTGTTTTAACACTTAGTGAAATTTCACTAAGTCTGGAATCTGTAATATCCTGATGCTATGTTTGCTTGATGCCCTAGGAAACTCCATGTTAGTTTTGGGGTGGCCATTGATCATTCCTTGTTGTATGTGTTGTTGTATATCCATTCATGCCCTCACTTGCTCATTTGAGTTGCTGTAGCTTATTTACTTCTTGATCTCAAGTTGCTATAAAATATTGCTGTCAGGTTTTTAATGTCATGATCAAAATGTTGTAGCTTGTTGCTATTGATCCATGCCTCCTATGGAGATGCTCCAATGGAGTTGTTTTCTGTAGGATATGTCTACTTCATGTTCATGCTTCTTGTTGCCATGTTTGAGTGCTGTAGAGTATATATATCTTGCTCCAAAGTTGCTATGCAGCTGTTATTTTCAGCTTGTTGTTATATCTTGTTTCATGCGTATCTTTTAGCCCGTTGCTCCGTTTGGAGTGTTCCTTATATGAAACTTGTGTGATTTTGCATGTAGAATCATAATATCATATTTTTTTTCATATTTGGAGTATGTTTGCTTGATGTTTGGGTGCTTCTTGCACCGTTGCCATGCTTGTCTTGTTTTGCTCATATCTTCTAGGCCGTATCTCCGAATTAAACAAACTTTATATGAAACTTGATTAGAATTTAGTGTAGATCATGATGGTGCATGTTAAATTGCTGCTTAAAAACTTTAACTTAAGGTTTGTGCAGATCTGGACTAATTTCAAACTATGCACATGAGGACTTACCGGATTTGTCTTAAGTAGCTTCCGGCCTCATTTAAACTTGTTGTTCTTGTGTTGTTCTGTTGTGCTTCCTACCTTGCCATGTTATGCTTTCTGTATAGACTTGTTGTGCTTCCTGTATAGACTTGTCATGCATCATACCTTGCCATGTATTGCATCATACATACACTTGTGTTGCTTTCTGTGCTTCCTACCTTGTCATGTATTGCTTCCTGTATAGATTTGTCATGCATCATACCTTGCCATGTATTGCATCATATATAGGCTATGTTGTTTTTCTGTGCTTCCTACCTTGTCATGTTATGCTTCCTGTATAGACTTGCTGTGCATCATATGTAGACTTGTTTTGCATCATACTTGCTTGAGCATATTGTCATGTCTCGTGTGGTGTGTTTACCGTATTGCTTGCTTCTCGTTAGTGCTTGTTCCGTTGCGATCGTGAGGATTCGTTCGTCTACCCGTGGTTCTTCTTCAAGGCTTCCTCTCCGTGTTCTTCATGGATATGTTCTTCTTCCTTGCGGGGTCTCAGGCAAGATGACCATACCCTTGGATACCTTTACTATCATTGCCTTTGCTTAGTTGTCTCGATGCTATCGTTATATGTCGCGCCACCCATCTTATTGTCAGCCCCTCTCCTTGTTGCCATGAAACCTCTAACCTTTGAAACCTTCCTAGCAAAAACCATTGTTTGGCTATGTTACTCCCTTGCTCAGCCCCTCTTATAGCGTTGTTAGTTGCAGGTGAAGATGAAGTTCGCTCCAGGAGGGAACTTGTTGTTGGAATATCACAATATCTATTATTAATATTAACACACCTATATACTGGGCATGGGTGGAAGGCTTGGCCTTTTGCTCGGTGTTTTGTTCCACCTATGCCACCTTAGGCGCCGATAAACCGGCATTATGTTCCTTGATTTTGCGTTCCTCACACGGTTGGGTATATGGGGACCCCTTGACAGTTCGTCTTTGAATAAAACTCATCCAGCAAGGCCCAGCATTGGTTTTAATTTGCTCATAATAACAACTTAATTAATTAATTAATTTGCATAGGGAGTTAGCGCTACCCGAGGATTCTTTCTACAAAGCAGGGGGGCCAGTGCTGATGGTGTTGGTCCCAAACGGGGAGACTGCGGGGCCACCACGGGGAAACTCGAGGATTGGTTTTACTCGTCGGATCGCCCATCCGGTCGTGGCCTGAGACGAGATACGCGCGGCTACTATCAGGGTGTCGACACACCGGGAGGTCTTGCTGGACTTGTTTTACCATTGTCGAAATGTCTTGTGCACTGGGATGCCGAACCTGATCGGATTTCCCTAAGATAAGGGGTGATGATATTATATTTATCACTTCAGCTGATCGTGAGAGCTTGTGATGGGCTAAGTTGGGACACCCCTGCAGGGTTATGATCTTTCGAAAGCCGTGCCCGCGGTTATGTGGCAGATTGGAATTTGTTAATGTCCGGTTGTAGAAAACTTGACAGAGGATCCGAAGTAAAACACACAACTGTGTGAGTAACCGTGACTGTCTCTTTTCACTTTGAGAAGAGAACACGGTGGGGTTATGTTTGACTCGTAAGTAGTTCAGGATCTTTAGCGATCAATACTAGTTTGCGACCGTTTGCGTAGATGCTCTTCTTATTCTTGTACTCGTAAGTTAGCCACCATATATTTTGCTTAGCCGCTGCTGCAACCTCACCACTTTTCCTCTTCCTACCCTTTAAGCTTTGATAGTCTTGTTACCCATGGTTATGGGATTGCCGAGTCCTTGTGGCTCACAGATACTAGAACAACAGTTGCGGGTGCAGGTTTCCGATGTCTTGACGTGAGAGCGGTGTTCTTTTGTTGGAGTTCTTCTTCTTCAGTCTTGGGTTAGGTTCCGATGTCAGGGATATTACTAGCAGGTATAAACCGGCTAGGGAGATCCGGATTATGGTAATGTAGTTGTGTAACTAAAAACTCAGTAGAGGTTACGGCCCATGAAAGGTTAGGGCCCATGTGTAAAGGTTACGGTTTGTAAACCGTCCTATCATGTAACTTGAGACACAAGGAAGAAAGAGTAGAGACCGAGGCGGACACAATTATGAGCAGGCCTCGGGACTCTGTAAACCGGACCGGGCGTTTCCTCCTATATAAAGGGACGACCCGTCGACGGTTCAAGGGCAAGCAACAATCCGTCGAGAGACAGGCAAGCAATCTGCTCCCTGTTCATCAACGCCCAAGCAATACCAAACCAAACTAGACGTAGGCTTTTACCTTCATCGAAGGGGCCGAACTAGTATAAACCCTCTGTGTCCTTTGTGTGCTTTTTAACCTCTTCAAGCTAACCCGTGCGATGGTTCCATTACTAAGCCCATTAAACCGGACATCTGCCGTGCTAATTCCACGACAGGGTCGGCAGCCTGGGATAGCAGATGGATGTCTTTGTGCTTTTCAGGTTTGTATTCGTAGTCGGATACTTGTATTGATGTTGTTGTATTCATGTGACTTGTATGTATTGTTGTATCCCCCATGTATGTATGTAATGGTACGATGTAATGATATCCATCTTGCTAAGCGCCCGAAATGCGGTTGTGCCCCAATCACGTAAGTGTCACGTGATCGGGATAGAATCGCATCTTGGGCCTGACAAGTTGGTATCAGAGCCTCGACCGACCATAGGAGCCCTCTTGATTGATCGTAGTTTGGCCGTTGTTGAGTCTAGCAGAAAACTTTTTCGGAGTCTAGTTATATCAGAGAGTAGGAATTCTTTTACTCCCCTGCCCATTCGTCGCTCTGGTGAGGAATCTTGACGTAGGTGTTTTGAATTACCCCTCTTCCCCTTCAAATTTTTTTAGGATCTCACGTGGTTAGTTTTCGTTCGTTACGTTGTTAGTTCTTTCATCTGGTGCATCTCTCGTCTAGTGGACTCGACCCTCTTCTTCTTTGCAAGTTCAACCCTCGGTTCTTTTCAATCGACGGTGTTTTCCCCGTCCGATGTGGTCTTTTCTTTTCCCACCCGCCCACCCTTTTGCTTCTCGGACCGGAGTCCTTTATCGAGTATCCATCCTACTCGAGGAGAGTTTTGTATTCTTCACCAGTTATTTCAACTTGTGAATTCCCATTTAGTTCTTCATCCTTCATCTTTTTTTCTTCTCCGATGAGTTCTCCTCTCGTTTGATTTTCTTCACCTCTTCTTCTCTCCGGTGGATTCAATTCAATTATTCGGTATTGTTCATATTCTTTTTCCTCGGCTCAATTGATTCACCTTGCTCATTCATCTCTCGCCATTTAATTATTCTGGAGTTCCGAAGACATCTCAGGAGATTCGTTTGTGTTCCAATTAATTCGAGGTTGTCACCTCATTCGAGTTTTTCAAATGTTCCGGTGCATCATCTCCTTTCAATCTTTCAACGGAGTTTTCTCTTCGGTGGGCTCATAACCCACAGGTCTTTCCCAGGATCTTACCTGACTCTTCTAATTTTCCCGTAGTGTTCTGAAACTCTTTCAAGTGTGACATAAGTATGAATTCCATCAGTCATATGCCTTCTCCAAGTTCACTTTTAATTTTGTTCATATCTGTTTCAACCTTTCCTCATTTCATCCATCCGGAGTTTCTCATCAATTCTTTTTCTATTGTGTTCCTCCCAAGGCTATCATTTCAGAAGATTTCTTCGTTCTCAGTTTTCAACTTCGTCCTCCAAATATTCTTCTTGATGCCTCTTCGTTCGTCTCACATTCGTCCGGTGCTTCGTTCAAGTATTCTTTAATCAGTTCACGATCTCTTTGTTCTCATCATTCAATTTTCCTCAAGTGCTTTATTCTTCCCGGAGATTCATTCTCTTGTGTTCACTCAATCTCAATTATTCACGGTGGCCTGTCCTCTTGCATCGTTCAATTTCATTCCTTACGGTGGTCATTCTCGTTCTTCACTCGATTGTAATTCTTATCGGTGGTTTGTTCTTTTCATCATTCGATTAATTCTTCCCGGTGGTTCATTCATTTTCTTCACTCGGCTTCAATTCTTTACGGTGATTCGCTCGACAGTTCTTTTCCGGTGCTATCATGTCAATCCATTCATTTTATTCCAATCCTACCAGTGTTTCATGAAGATTTTCGCAAGTTCGCTATATATCCTTCCTTAATCATTTTCATCGAGAATAAGTGGTATGCGAATCCATTGTTCATCAATTTAATTGATGGAGGATAAGCATAACATAATTCTTATTCTTTTTCATCAAATTATTTTAATCCCTTCCTTCGGAGTTTATTCTTGATGAATAAATTCTAGTTCTAAGTACTTTCATCTTTTTTTTCCGGAGTTCAAAATTTTCTCGGCCTTCTCGTCGGACTCTCGTCTAAATCATCGCAAGGCTTTATTCTTATTCTTTTTTTTTCATACTTCATAATCCTTTCGTTACCGGAGTTCTTCATGGTGGTTCTTCATTATTTAATTCATTCTTCTAGTGTTCATCAAATTCTTTTGGTTCAAAGCTCAAGCATTCTTATTCTTGCCTCTCGAGCGCAAATAATTCTCCTATTCTTTTAAAGTGGAGTTTTGCATTTCTTCCTTCATCTTAATTATTCCATCTTTTGGTTGCGGCATAATTCACCTCAAGTCTTGAGATGTTTAAATAAGTCCACAACAAGCTTATTCTTTTGTTGTTGATTATCTCAACAACTCCGTTCAAGCCTTTCTTCTGAAGATCCTCTTTCGAATTCATTCGTGATGGAAGTTGTCATCTTCTTCTCCATTCTTTTAATTCCATCATTTTAATTATTCCGGAAGCATTGTCTTGTTCATTTCGTCATGTTTTATTCCATCTTCTCAAATTCTTGTTCCATTTCATTCATGTTCAACCGGTGTGCTATTTCTTTCAGTTTTCACCCAGAGTGTTGCCCGAATTCCTTCGTGGAGATTTCTTTTCCATCTCTTATTAACCGGAGTGGTTTCGAATTCATTCTTATTCCGTCAACTCTTGCTTCATGCCTTTCAACCTCCTTGATTCTCGTCATATTCTTTGTTCCTCTTGTTTAACGAAGTCCTTGCAACTTCGTTCTTCTTCGTTGCATTCTTCTTTTCAAGTGGCTCAACCTCTCAAGGTTCTTTGGTTTCACTCTTTTGTCTTCGAAGAACTTTGTTCTTCCTTTTTCCCTTCCGTCTCGTTCCTAAGATCTCGGGACGAGATCTCTTGTTAGTAGGGGAGTGTTGTGACACCCCGAGACCAGTGCGCCAGGTGTCAGCCAGTTATTCGTTGCCTTTGCCATGTCATCTGCTTGCGTGTTGCATCTTGCCATGTCATCATGTGTGTTGCATCCGCATGTTTTCAAAACTTGCATCCGTCCGAGTTCCCTCGTGCTCTCCGTTGTCCGTTCTGAGCCCAGACACACTTGCACGCGCCTACGATGCCTCCGAATATTTATTTTGTGAGTGGTCGAAAAATGTTCTCGGAATGGGATGAAACTTGGCGTGTGGTCTTATTATAGTGTAGACAGGCCGCCTGCAAAATTTCATCGCATTCGGAGCTCGTTTGATAGCCCAATGGTTATATATAGCGGCACTAGTCGCCGGTTATTTCGTCGGACGTTTTCGGTCTCCAAAAACCCCCGCGGGCCTCTCTTCTCCCCTCTCCTATCAGCTCTTGGCCTCTTGGCACAACCCATTAGCCCACCTACAAACCCCCCCTCCGCTCCGGAGCCGTCCGATCGGATCTAACGGTCCGAATCAGAGCAAAAACCCCCAAACCCTAGGTTTTTCTCTATATAAACACCCCCCATGGCCATTTTTGGCATCCCTAACCTTCCCTAACCTCCAGCCATCAGCCTCCCCTCAAAATCCGCGCCTGGCCAGCCCACCGCCGCCAAGTGGTGCGCCTCCATTGGCTAGAGTCGCCGTTCCAGCCGGCCGCAGCCACTCAGGCTGCGACACGTCGCCTCCCCGCCGCCAAGTCAGCCCCGCCTCCTCCTCGCGCGTGGGGCGCGTCCCTCCTCACGGTCCAGCAAGGCCCAGTGCTAAGCCCCGCTCGGTGCGCTGTTTAACTAAATCTCGCTCACCCTGTTTTACTTTGCATATGGCTAAGTCCCTGTAATTGTTGTTTATGTTGCTATGTTTGCATAGTGATAACTTTTTGTGTGCTTGTCCAAATTGAGTGTATGGTATGTCAAAATGATCGTGGTGATATGTTGTACACTTTGTTCCATTGTGCCATGCTCATTCGAGTTCATCTAGATGACTAAATATCTGTTGCAAGAGTGCTACTTGTGATAAACTGTTGCTACTTGTTATTTTGTTGCCATGTTTGAGATATGATAACTTGGTGCATGTTTATCCAAATGATGCAAATGATATGTCAAAATGTTCATCATGAGATGCTCTACATGTTGTGTGACGCCCGGGTAATCAAGCTACAGTAAAATTTCGCTAATGATGCCACGTCACCTCGATTACTGTTGCTAATCTCGCGTTAGTTCGGAACCAATTCAAATCCAAGTTAAAAAGAAAATCCAGCAACCAATAAAAGTCTTCAAATATTAAAACTAAAATGTTCTGAGTGAACTAGGTAATGCATAAACAATTATAGTGGAGAAACCACACTTTTATAAAATGTTTTAATACTCTGAAATGAATAAAACAGTAGCTAAGGCAAATAATTAAATGCCATTTATATTGGTAAAATAATAAACTATATTATTTTGGGGTGGAACTTTTTGTGGGAGTGAAATAATTACTAATACTAAAATAGGTACAACTTTTGTAATATACAAAACAAAATTTAACTTGTAAATAAAAGAGAACAGAAATAGAAAAATAAGTAAAAGAAAAGAAAATACAAATAAAAATAATAATAAACAAACCCCCCCCCCTCGCTGGGCCTCGGCCCAGCTGGCCTCTAGACCGCACAGGCCGGCCCAGCCGCCCCACTCCCACACCCCTGG